>JAOWBL010000005.1:17606425-17662901 GCA_028564865.1 Zenarchopterus dispar | reverse complement strand
TATGTATATATGTATTTGTATGTATGTATATATGTATTTGTATGTATATATGTATTTGTATGTATGTATATATGTATTTGTATGTATATATATATATGTATGTATGTATGTATGTATGTATGTATATATATATGTATGTATGTATGTATGTATATATATATATATATATGTATATATGTATGTATGTATGTATATATATATATGAAAGGAGAAGTAGAAAATCCTTACAAGCTTTCGTTGGGAAACATTGTTTTTTAAATGTTTTAATGGTTTTCTGCCATATTTCTTGACAAAATAGAGACAATCTGTCCTCCTCATTTCTCCTTAAAAACATATCCAATGTCACTTTTGGACCAAATCATTATTACAATCTGTTCACTCATCTACTTTTCCCCCTTCATCTCCCTAATGGCATTCAATATTACTATTACCACTTTTGTGGAATGGATAGCAGGAATGAAAAACAAAAATCGTGGCATGTTAGTAATTGAAATGAACTTGACACCAAACGTGAAGTATCTTGAGTCCATACTGTATGAAAAGAAATAAAAGTAAAAGCGAAAATAACTCTCACTGGTATTTGTTTTTGTTTTTCCTATTTTCATTTTTCCATCCATCCATCCATTTTCTATACTTGTTGGTCCCTGTACAGTGTCACAGGGGGTCTGCTGGAGCCAATCCCAGCTCATTCAGGTGAAAGGCAGGGGTACCCCCTGGACAGGTCATCAGTCTATCACAGTGTTTCTATAGATTCAAAACCTTTTTTTGATTTGAGCTTAGCACCAACAGGAAGACTGTGGCGTCACTTCAGGACTCCAGTCTACTGCACTGATATCCTTCATGGAGCTT
This sequence comes from Zenarchopterus dispar, assembly GCA_028564865.1. Lineage (NCBI taxonomy): Eukaryota > Metazoa > Chordata > Actinopteri > Beloniformes > Zenarchopteridae > Zenarchopterus > Zenarchopterus dispar. The sequence goes on along the minus strand of JAOWBL010000005.1, from coordinate 17,662,052 downwards.
CAGAGGTCTATTTTTCTCTTTCTTTCTGTGTGTGTGTGCTTTTTATTTCCTGAAATGTTCTTATTCAGCTATAAACAATCCAGCAACAGAGTTAATCTTGCATGTGTGGTGCATCTGTGTGTGCCATCGGTTGTACTATCCACAGAAGGACATTAATTAGTGCTTAAAGATGCCAGAGAACATGTGACCATGCAGCTACCTCTGTAACAACTGACTACTCTGCTGTCACATGCACTGCATTCAGTAACCTGATACTGGTGACAGTTTTATATTGAATTACCAGACTTCACCAGCTTCGTGACTTCCTTTTGACAACAAAGTTAAAAGTTCAGCTGCCGAGATGGTCAAACAGTGGTTAATCATTGATGTTGTGTTGACCAACCAAAGGTGATCCAGAAATGGTTCCATTAGATGCACTTGTAACAAGCGTGGTGCATCTATCCAGGGTGTTTGTAACTAACGGAGACAATAATGAGAAGTGAAAAACAAAAGGGAAATTCACACTTTATATTACATTTGAGTGCATTACTTCAAGAAAGTGATCTCTTGGTCACTGATTCTTAACTGTAAAAAGAAGACGACAAAGTAAAAGACAGATTTAAAAAAAGGTTTGATAAATTATGCATCAGTCAGTAAATATTTTTGAATATATATTCAGTGTAATCAGACACATCTCATCCAGTAATATTTATTTTACGGACACGGGACACATATGTCCTTGGGAATTGGCTCACAGCGAGGGATTCCCCAAATCAATTTTCTTTATAAGGGAGCACCCTAATATGGTTGTCACACGGCTAATACTTTTGCCTAATATAGTATGAGGAGAATTCTCTGTGTTTGAGTCAGAGGGTCATTCTCCTCTTCTACTGTTCCAACAAATTCATGACAGTTGAGACATCACAAACCGTGTCAGTTTGCTTACACCGTTGTTTCAAACCTTTTTTCTCAGAAAAAGAAAAAAGTCAATAAACATCAGCTTGGATTATTTTCTATTACCTGGCCACACCGTTCATTTAAAATACAGATTTAAAAAAAACCCAAAACATCAAGCTGCACGAAAAGTTTAACAATGGAAAAGTAAAACTCATGTATAACTGTACATCATCTTATTTCAAGCATTTGTTAGGACTTGTTAAGCATTCCCGAGAAACCACAACCCTCCCCTGTGACATGCAGTATTTTTCATGTTTCATACTCATGTTACATGCTTCTCTAAGATAGTTTTTTTTTTTTTTTACTTTATTTTTTGTACCCCTGGAGATAAAACGTGCTTGGCTGCTGAATGTTAGAAGAGACTGTGTTTGTACTCAGAGGTCAACCAAACGCCACAGAAAACTGTTTGCTCTCAAAGTTCAGACTAACATTTTATTTTACTTTTTCCAGACAGACGGCAGACACCAAGATGCTGGCCTCTACATCGAAAGCCAAAACAAACACAACAAAAATATATTTTCCCCAGCGACAGACACATTACAAACACGTTAGCCATGTGTTCAGTGTTTATGGTGCCATTTCTTTCATGTAAAAATTGGAAAATCTATAACTGTCATGTTTGGATAAGTATTTATATTTTCTCAGCTACAGGTAAGCAGAGTCAGGGGAACTGATACACAAACCAGATTCTGGTATCCAGGTGTAAAAAACAGGTAAGGAATATTGCATACAACATCCAAACTTTCAGCATCTTCCAACTTTTTTGGCTTTTCTGAAAACAGTTTTAAAAAATACTCCCATCAATGAAACTGTTACCATAATTTAAAGTGTTAGGACAATTTCCCAATGAAGAATCCGGCTGTGGGAGCAGGGAAAATAGGGTAATAGGCACCCACACGGACAGAATATCAGTTTAAAACAACATTACTGATTTTTAAGCAGTCCCAGAGTAGAGGTTGAACACTGCGTGCTTGAGAAAGGACATGGGTTAGACTGGCGGATCATTGCTGTGCACGCTAACCTGGGGAGAGGCAGGTCATTAATAAAGACTCAGTGACAACAGCCTCAGTTTGTCCAGTTCTTTTTTCTTAGAAATATCTGAGCTTTGGGGAAAATTGTATTACATTAAAAAAATACTACTCTTTTAAAAAAGATCAATTCAGGTCATGTTAGCTTTTAAAGTAGCAACCAGCATTTGCACTCATGTACTGGCAGTGCTGCAAGTATAAATCTATTTTTCATGCATTTTCTATCTTCAGATTATATTGGTTTGCAGTCCTTATATTTTTCATTGAATAGATATCGCAAAAGTAACAGTTTGGACTTTTTCAACTGCATAGGGTGGCGAATGCATGGTGTTTTGTGTAAGTTTAAGTATAATTATTTTACTATTACTATTCTTTCAAGACATGACATGATGCAATTGGAGGGTAAGCTCAAGAGTCTTGTGCAGCATAGATCCTTACACATTAGAGAGGCCCAGTCACAACGCAGTGGGGTCCGAATCTGCCTGATGAGTTGTGTACCCACCCATGTGTGCTCCATGCACCCACACATTCCTGGGATTCCTCTTTTCTAAACAGAGGTGTTAATTTCAGAAAGAAAAAAAAAAAAAAAAACTGAATACCAAAGTTTTCTTTTGTTGATAAAAACATATCCATTGTTGCCAACTTTACAATTGGCTTAATGTTATTACCAAATATTAGTCTGTTAATCAAAAAAACTAGAATATTAAACATATTAACAAATGAAAACAACGTTAGCAAGTTAGCATGCTCATGTTGGTGCTGTACAAAAACACCACTTTACTTAAAATCCTATGAAGATAAAAAGGCTGGTTGTAGCCAAATTTTTACACATAATATTTTATATTATAAATGTGTTGTTTATTCTACTGGAAAATATGCTGAAAACAATTACAGCCCAATCAACTGAGTGTGTTTTGTTAAAGGTTACATATAATATTAAGGTTTAGATTATATAATGAAAAATGACTATAATGCAATAATTTGAGTTGGAATATGGAGTCTTTTTAGAGAGCAGTAATTAAACAATTATCCTGATGTTGATTTCCTTAATCATCCATGATTCTCCTGGGTATTTCAAAAAGATCTGTCATTTGAATTTATACTAAGAACTGATAAAGATGGTGTAAGAGTACAACTGTTGTCATAAAGAACCAAACAAACTGAAGTAGTAACTCCAGCAGAGTTACTACTTCAGAGCAACTCCCATGCCCCTTTGCCCCTCATACAGTCAGGAAGTAATGTGATTACATGAGATATGGTGGCACGTGATTTAGACTAGTTAAAAGGCATCCATAATTGTTAAAAATTAAGTGGCGTATGGATTTTATTCTGCTGACCTAATTGGAAAACCTTATTTTCTGAGTAAACTTGAGTCTCCACCTTCAGAGATCTCCCTCTCTTTTTTCCTTCCACACACACAGTTGTTCATAGTAAATACACAAAGAAGCCCTGTTTGAAATACGGAGATCACATTTACCAAAATAGATTGATTTTGAATCGGTCAATGAGTGCGGCAGCAAGAGTCTTCCAAATGTCTAAAATGACCAATTCCTTCTCATATATATATGCCATATATTTTACATAATGTGCATTATATAACAGTTAGTCCTTCATTTTAAAAACTTTGCTATGGTGTCCAGTTGACTTTCATAACATAGTTTATATATTTTGGCCACATGTACCACCCAGTTCCTGTGTAGTTTAAAACCTAAAAACAGGTATTTTTTGTAAACATGAGTCAGTACGTCTTCTTGCAATGACCATAATGATATTAGTGTTTATATTTCACTTTCTGACTGGAGTTTGCATTTTCTCACAGTGCCTCTGTGAGTTTTCAGTGAGTACTCTAGCTCCAGCACCACTCCCACACTTAAAAAACAAAACAAAACAAAAAACAATTACCAAACATGAAGTATGAAGAGAAGTGGAAAATGTGGCAGTCACCACCTTGAATGAAGCCAACTTGGTTAAACCCAGTTTTATCCAGTAATGGGTAAATGGGCACATTGGACAAGCTTGGCAGTTGGCTGGTTTAGATACCTTATCTCTAAATAGAATTTTACACACACTCTGATCCAATCTGTCTATGTATCTCTGTTTCAGATGTTGGTACTGAAACAATACCTGAAACAGGGAGTGTTGGCATCTTAAATTAGGAGTACAAGCTCCAGTTGGAGCTTGGGATACAGCTTCCATTTGAGGTTCGGCCATGATGAGGTGCATAAATCCCCCCACCCCACCTGCCACCACCCCAGCACTTGTACAGTGATCATGAAGGAAAAATCTAAATGGCGACCAAAATATATTTTTTTCTTCTTTTTTTTTTAATGCAACAGGCTATGAGTATATTTATTATAATCATTTCTGGTGTAAAACTGGACATTTTAATGTGGAAGTGTGGAAATTATCTCACATTTGGAGATACCCCCTGTGGTCATTTGAGGAACTGCTGCATTGGCTTCAATGTTAGCTTCTTTAGTATCAGCTGTGAGTATGATTCTGCACCCAAATATTTTTAAAAAAGATGAGTTTTACAATCAAATGTTGCTCCATAGATTTATGCAAAAGTTGCACATTTTGACAGCCTTGTACAAAACATGTGACTATATAATGTTTAGTTATACAAAAGATAGCTTGGACATGTGACAAGTTTTTTTTTTCCCATATATTTAACTGGTAAAGCCCTAGAGACACTGGCTAATGTCATCTAATCACAAAGTGTTATTTCCATTTTTCACAACCAGTTGCTGCATTACACTCTTGGTATCCATCCAGTCTCACCCATTTACAGATTGTTTTCATAATTATTCATTAATCACATGTCATTATTTATATCTTACTTTATACCAACTAATTAATAAAGCCTTTCTTACATTAATATAAAAGTAAAGTTTAGTGTTATATAATTACAATTATCATTACTAGCAGTAGCTGTATTAGTGTGAGTATACAACACTGTTCTTGGCAGTTTCTTTGTTATTGGTTACGAAGTCGTATTTAAACAAATTTCTATGTATGTACCAGGCCGGGATCGAACAGCGATCTCTGTGTTACATGTTTAAAAATGTTATACTTCTTTAAAAAATTAATGATAACTGTGTCTTGTAAATAATGCTGGGAAGAGTAGTTAATGTTCGAATTCAACTCGTCTCTCTGTTAGGCTCGCCGAGACCTGAGACCCCTCTATGATGATACATGCCCTTCAAAATAAAAGCACTATCACGTGAAGGAGTAGTGATGGGGCGGGCTTAGAAAGTCATCAGCCAATCAGCTCCTCTGTTTTGCAGCTTCCCATTCGACGATAAACATTGCAACCTGAGCCACGGAACGCACAGTGTGGCGAAACACGTCAAAGTGAGGGGCTCAGAGGGATTCTCCAGTCGCTGTTCTCCAAACAAGACTGGAATTAATCGACAATGATACAGAAACAGACACTGTGCTGAAGCATTATCCTGTTTCAAGGGGATGAGACTGAGCTCCGGCTTTTTCATTTTTAGCACCGAGAAGTCGTTAGTCTCGCTAGCTAGCGCCAGCTAGCTTAGTTAGCTGTTACATACCCTCGTTGCACGCAGCTGACCTCCAGCACAACACACACGCACAGAGGTGACACTTTTTCTTTTTTCAGTATTTAGGGGTCGTTATCCCCCCCTTCCTCGTCACTCTCGTTGTCCCGTGTGGTGTCCCGCGGACGGTCCCCGAATATGAGACACAATGAGTCAAAGAGACACCTTGGTTCATCTGTTTGCTGGAGGGTGAGTATCTCCATGCTTCGAATGCGCGCAGCGGCTAAGCTAGCTAGCCGCGCGCTCACGGTTACAGTTGTTGCTAGCATAGTACAGCTCTGTAAAATGTTATAATTTGGTCCTACGCAGGTTACGTGTCGTTTTGTTAATTGTACAGTAGTAGCTTTAAGATTATGGATGATAATCAGTGTGTCGGACGTCGGCTAACGAAGCCCTGTCCATGCTTGCCCACCCGTAACAGTTGACATTTCAATGACACTAAAATACATGAATGAAATGGGTGCTCTTCCGTTTGCACTGTCGGTTGTAGTGGCACTCAACATATCTTATTTTTGAATTTTAAAAAGCTTAGCTGCATCGAGCTTTTTATTATTACTTTTTTTAAAACTTACATTTTAAAATGGGACATATGTACATCAAAATAAGCGCCTGTAAAGGTCACTGAGTCAAACATAGTTTAGACGCAACAGATGATTGTGTTTCTTTAAATACCTGATGCAATCCCTCACGCGTGTTGTCGTGCCCATTCTGCGCTTTTCATTTTTACTCTGCTATTCAGGCTGGTCCATAAAGATGTCCACATTTTGCTTCATTAAAAGTAATAATAGTCTGTTACAGAGGAGCAGCCCATTTTTGACTTTTATTAGACTGTGCATGCAACTTGAGAGATGCACAGACAGGAGTAAATTTTGAAGAATCATTTTGAATCTGCTTGGTAGGAATTAAGATGTCAGGAAATAGGCTTGTTTTCCTATTTCCTGATATCTTAATACCTTGCAATGTCTCATTCTTCTCGTTCTTACAATTCATACAACATTTAGCATGTTGTCTGTCTTTACTATTATGACCAGTGTGTGTTTACAAACAAAATTCAGGATGTTTCTAATTTTAAAAGGATATGATATATTGTGCATTAAAGGATATGCATGCTTTTTTTTTCTTAATTTAAGTCGCCTCAGTTTAGACCAAAGTCAGACAGAGAATACACATTCGTATATTACGAACAAAGCTCAAACCTGATCTTATCCATGCACGCATGCTCTGACAGTTCTAGTATTTGATATTTCCTGGGGTGTGTACTCTGCAGTGTCTTTTATTGTACAAACTCTGCCAAAGACTGTTTTGACAGGACTTGCTTTCTCTGCTTTGACACAGATTGAAAATTAACTATAACTGAGATAAGTGCTGTCTCTTCTGCTTTCGAAACATTGTCGTCCCACCCAGCCCAACATTGTCCTACCAGAACAACCTACTAGTCCTAGTAGGCTTATTATGTAGCCCAGTTTGATAATGCTTTTGTACTGAATTTGGTATCTGAACTTGTGACTACTGTAGAACATTTGGGCTGGTTCTGCTTTGACTGTTAATCACACTGGGGGTTTAGCTTTAAAAAGAATTATATTATTGGTTTATGCCACCCCCAAATACCTTGTAAATGATGATGGGGTACCTTGTGTATAGTATATATTTATATTTACTTAAGTTTGTTTTACATTACCCGTGCTGGTCAGAAGTTTAACATTTTATTTATTTTCATTTCCATATGTACAACTCTTATAGTTTAAATTTAGTTTCTGTTGAGATAAACTACTGTTGAGTCAGAAACAAATTTTGTAACTTTGAAAAGGATGTGTAACTATTATTATGATTATCGTCATTATTATTATTATTGCATTTATAACTAAGCACAACAATTAGTTTTTTTCCTACCTACTCAGAAGAGTATGAGGTTTTATTTTAATGTGAAGGAATTCTGTTTCTGAATGATAATATTTGTTTTTAATAAATTGATCATTTTTTGTGATCAAAACAGAGGGTGCTGTTCTTGAGCCCTCTAAAATATTTAAAATAGTTATTTTCTTAATACAATGTTGTTTGATGAAAAATTGCATGAATCTATTCATTCAGAATATAGTGTGACACTGAACAATAGCTTGCTGTTGTTCCCTATTAAACACAAAGAATTCCTGACTGTCTCTCTGCTCCCAGACTGCTATTTTTCTGTCTACATGCCAGGGATCTGTAGGATTCCATCAGCCACACTGTTGTCTAATTCTCTTACACAATCCATTACACATCCTTTTATTAAATGAAAATGATGATGCCAATCTTGTTTTGTCAGTTGAGACACGGTTTTCTATCCTAACTTCCACTTTTCTGTCCCTGTCTTTGTGCCAGATGTGGGGGAACGGTAGGCGCTATATTGACTTGTCCTCTGGAAGTAGTGAAGACTCGTCTGCAGTCGTCCTCCATCACCCTCTATGTGTCTGAGGTTCAGCTCAGTACTGTGAACGGGGCCAGTGTGGCCCGCATGTCCCCACCAGGCCCCCTGCATTGTCTCAAGTGGGTACTACTGTTTTTGGTGTCATACTTATGGCTGCAGTTTGTAGTTCATATATACCTTAATATAATATTATCCTTGCTTTAAAAGTAGCCTATCACCAATATTTAAGCTCAAGGGAAAGTGATTTGAACAGTTATGTGGCTTTGGGTCCAGATTCAGCCAGAGTTGAGGGTCTTTACTCAGTCTGCATCAGTTCATGGTTTTAGAGTTGCCAGTGTTCTGCTGGCAAGGATAAGCTCCCTGAAATCCAAATGTAAAACAGTTCTTTATAGTAGAGAGAGAGAAAATAAACTCCTGTTGTTCTTTACTTTTCAAGGTTTTCTTAGACAGATGAACTATCATATTTTTGGTCCCCAAATTTTAAATGAGGGAGGGGGTTCCCTTTGTGAACACACAACGTGTCCCACAACTTATTTAAATAGATCCACGCCCCTGTCCTGTAGAGTTTTCTTCAGAAGTCTTTACTTGTATGTCGTGTGTCTTCTTGACCTTATACTGGTGACTGTACCTTAATGTTCATCCAAGTATTTTTGGACCTCAGGATTGTTTAGGGATTTGAATATAGCCCAAAGCTTCTCTGATATTTTTAGAAACAGTTATTCATATCAACACCAGAGCCCAGATAGTTGGGCCTGTAGTTTTCAAAATACATCACTATGGGCCTATTATAGTTTCAGATTGACTACTTGGATGGTTTGGCAACCTTTGTGAGTCATAGAGTAAAAGTCTCAGGTAAAATTACTGACTAAAAAGTCAAGACTTTTGACTTAAATCTGAATTCTTAAATCTCATTATTATAAAACAGAGAATAATAGTTGACAGATTTACTCATTCAGCAGAACTGATGTGATAGTAGTTCATATACTTCTGTTTGTTTTACATTCAGATTGATATTGGAGAAGGAGGGACCGCGCTCTCTCTTCAGGGGCTTGGGGCCGAACTTAGTGGGTGTGGCACCTTCCAGGTAAGCTTTCCCTCACTCTCATATTCATCTTTTTCTTAGAAATGTATACAGTCTTGAGTATGAACTGAAAAACTGACACTACAGTACATATATTATTACATTAATTACAGACCATGTTTGCACGTGTATTTTAGTGAAGTTTTTGTCGTAGCTTGAGTTGGTCATCTCCCTAGACTCCTTTTCTCCCAGCATACAAACATGCTAGAGGAATCGATTCAGCAACCAAAACAAGTCTGACTCCACCACTATTGGTATGCTTCCACCCTGTCAATATTGAGTTTACCAGTTTACCTTTTATACTAGATGCTTGAACAGTCTTTAGTTTTTCTGCTGACAGGAAGTTAGAAAATAGCAACTTAGAATTGTTGGACATATAGGCAAGACTCAGTTGAACATTCCCATGGAGAGATTAAACAACTTTCCAACCACATTATGTTGGTGTGTTAGTCCAAGTATGAGAAGTTCTGTCTGTATCTGTCTTTTGTTACTGAGCCTCGATGTTTAATATTATGGATGAAACGGAGCAATACCACCGGAAGTCATGGGGGCAGTATTCGTCATAGTTACTCAATCATTAACCAAATATGAGAAAACAAAACCTCACCCTCACCCACAGGTGTTCTGTGCGATCTTCTCCACCTGATGAGGTGGTTCGTGGTGAGGCTGAATGTCAGATGTTCTGGTGGATGTTAGGTGAAATTAAATGAAAGAATTTGACATTTATGTACTGACTTTGGTTAGTGGTCTCATACACCACCACCTTTCACACTGTTGTTTTCGTATCCTCCAATGTTGCACAAATAAAACATTGAACATGAATAAGTTCAGTGTTCTCCAGCGGCCTTCACAGTCAACTCATCTCTATATATGGCTATATATAGATTTATTATTTGTTTATAGAAAAGGTTTTTGGTTAAATTAACAGCAAATAGTTTCTGTTTTGTTAATAAATGATCGACTCATCACTGCCCTCTGGTGGATGTCCTGCCAAACAACCATTCAAGCGCAGTGACTTACAAAAGTATCAAGGACAGTGACAGAAACAATGTTTAGGAGGGACCGATGTTTAAACATACGAAAGCTGAGTATAGATGGACCTTAAAGTATTTAAATGCATTTTAAAACTTGTGATTTCAGTCGGACTAATGCAGTAATTTAGTTTTTTCCTAATGTAATGTACATTCATTGACAGTGTGCTGAGGGTGACAGTATTCACAGAACTGGACCTCAAAACTGTTAGCTTCATTTATGTTTATTACCTCTCACGCCTGTGGTGTTCCCATCAATGCTTCTCAGATATGGACCTGATGGATACGCGCATATATATATATATATATATATATATATATATATATATATATATATATATATTTTTTTTTTCTGTTGCACTCAAGTCAGATAGATTTTAACTGGAAGAAAAATCAAAATAAACACTGAAAATGTAACAGCTGTTTCAGTTCCTAGTGTAACACAGTTTACAAAACTATTTTGTTTCGGAAACACTGTTGCAAAAACAGCAAATAGTGAGACTTAAAATGAATGGATAGTATAAAAAGAAGTCATTCTTACATTTTCTTGACATTATGAACTCCTTTGTATATGTTTTTGTCTTGTCAACTTCATTTGCTAAAATTACATCAGCTTTGCATTTAAGCCTTGTAAACACATTTTACCACTTTGTAATATTTTCATTCCTTCTCACAATATTTGAAGCTTAGGTGTCTTCTGAAAACAGATCAGTTGATTCCCATCTTTAAATGTTGCTTTCAGACATGCTCCAGTTTTTTCAGTGACGTGTTTCAAGATTATAATTAAGTTGATGAGTTGTTTTTCATATTAATTCCACATAAAAATGTCATACATGAAATGCATGACATTCTCTTTCCAGCATCTTTTACCTTTGTAGGTTTCATGATTGTTTAATGTCATAGGGAGGACAGCTTTGCCTCATTAAATCAGCTTGAGATTTAGATTTCACATCATAAGAAATATGTGACTGTAGTGTGAAAGGAGGGTGCTAATGATATTTTATTTATTTGAACTAAACCAGTAGTTCAAAGCTCCAAATGATGGTGCCAATAGGTTGTTTTTTTGAGTGAGTAGGTAGATGATCATCCCTTGGTTATTGTAATAAAAAGCTCATGCTTAGTTCTCTGTTCTCTTAATCATGCAATACAAATTGCAAATGAACTACAACAAAGAATATAAAAAATTACCCGGTCCCACTGGTATGCCTTATTCAACATTTTAGTCACAGTGCTTTAAAAATGCTCACAAAATTCAACTGAATACTTGCAGTCTGGAGGGGGAGTTTGGCTTTCATTTTGGTGCCGTTGTCAGAAATTACTGCGTGTTGCACGTCTTCACTAGTGTTTGGTGCAAAATCACACACCTCCACCATAACGACAAGGACAGAAGCAACATTGACCTTTGGATCTCTTCATGTAATCTGATGAACAATAAAAACAGTTGACAGCCAATCAAAAAGTGGCAAGGATCGTTGTCTCTTCTTAATGGTGCTTATAGATAAAGGCTCCTCTCTGTGGGGGATGAGTCCGCCTACAGGAACGAGGTGGAGCAGCTGACAGAGTGGTGCAGGACCAATAACCTGATCCTGAACACAGTAAAGACCAAGGAGCACACTGTGGACTTAAGGAAGAAAGCTAACAACATCCAGCCACTCACCATCAACGGGGACTGTGTAGAGAGGGTTTCAGACTTCTGCTTCCTGGGAGTCGATATCAGAGAGGACCTGACCTGGGGAACGCACTCTGCTGAGATAGCCAAGAAGGCCCAAAAGAGACTGTACTTCCTGAGGGTTCTCAGGAAAAACAACATCCCTGAGAACCTGCTGCTATCCTTCTACTGCTGCACAGTAGAGGGAATCCTGACCTACTGGCTCTGTGTCTGGTTCAACAGCTGCACAGTGGCACAGAAGAAAGAGCTCCACAGGGTATTACAGGTCGCCCAGCGGATAGTTGGCTGCCCTCTCCCTTCACTTGAAGATCTCCACAGTTCCTGTTGTCTCAGGAATATTGAAAAGATTCTAAAAGACCCATCACACCCTGGACACAAACTGTTTGAACACCTTCCCTAAGGGAGACGTTTTAGATCCATAAAAACAAAAACAGACAGACTAAGAAATAGTTTCTATCCTTCAGCCATCACCATGTTAAATGCTATTAAGTAGACATTTATGGCAAGTTTTTCATTTTAACTTGACCAAGAGATGGGTGCAATACACTTAATGTCTGTGTGAGTTTTTAATTATTAATGTCTCTCTATCTCTCTCTCTTTATTTTAATATATATATATATATATGTGTGTGTGTGTGTGTGTGTGTGTGTGTGTGTGTGTGTGTAAAGAGCAGATAAAACAAATCAAACATTTAATTAATGTTTACTTTGCTGTTTCTGATCACCTCTTTTATGCTGATCGATGGTAAAAGAAACACTTCCTCTGAAATTGCTCAGTTTTAGTGATTAGCTACCTGTTATTAAACATTCAGTGGACATGATATAATGTTGAGAAGTGCACAGAAAGTGCATTTCTCATCAGCAGTGGGTCAGAGGTCACCCGCCTGTGACCCACTGCTGATCGTTCTCTGGCTCTGATGGGATCTGATCTCTGGGGTTTGTTTTGTGTTCATGTCTTCTTTGATGATTTAAAAGAATTTTATCACACTGATGATGATAAATGCACACAGAGGTATGACTAGAATTTGTCAGTTACAGTTTTTCACTGTAACTGTGGAGGTTTTATTTCTTGTAACTCTTACAAGTAGTTTTTTGATTAGGTCTTTCACTTCAACATCAGAAATGTGAGTAAAGCAGGTTTTATCTGGTGGTGATCAGAACCAGCCAGTTTTCTGCTGCTGGACTCTGACTGGGGATTGATACCAGAACAAGTCGGCCTCCCCATGGGCTGTTTCATATGGATGTGGAGATTAATTACAATAAGTGTATCACAGTAATGGGGAATCTCGATTTTGGATGTGTTAATGTGGGTGGTTATAGTTCTTGGTAAATCTACATCAGTATATCAGTAATTGAAGAAAACCAGAGCCATCCAAGAAAATTTCCTATCAGTTCAAATGAGTGCCGGGGGAAAAAAAGTGAAATAATCATTAGGTTTTGAGCATTGTGTTGTACTACATTAATCTTTTGTTAGTGACCCAAATATCCTACATGGGAGCCACTTGTTTGTTCTGAATCGTTTTAAAGCACTGTTCTTCTGTTGAATATTGTGACTCTTTCGTAACGAAACACTGCTAGTAACAGGAGGGTTTCTATCCATTAAAATTCACAAAGGATTTTCTTTTCTCATATGAAGGTGCTATTCTTTCTGTAAAGCCAGAGGTTTTAAGGATTTTACTTGGTATAATATTTTTATTGGGCGAAGTATTGAAAGTGTCGGGGTCCTGCGCCACAAAATGTTATCTGATTTGTTTTCTCATTAAAAAATTCTAAACATCTATTTTTATTTATTTATTTTTTTGTTACCCAATATTTCTCACTAACAGTCATTTTGATGAATGACCATCTCTAACACTAAGACGTGACCCCCTTTTATTCTTTATTGATTTATGAAGCTGTAATAGCATCAAAGCTCTTAGTGCCAATTTATCCTCATCACTTCCTTATCAGAGAGGCCCATAATCAGACATTCAATATGAGAAAAACACTTTAACAACAGATTAATACTTGAGCTACTTAACCCTTAAGATCAATTTAAAACCATAATTAAAATCAACTGAGCTCTGGAATGTGTTTTTGGTTTTGTTTTCTCTACCATTCATGGTATTCATTTCTCCAGTTTGTCATACATTTTCCTCTTGTGGCCACATTTCTTCTTTTGCAAGATTGAAAATGAGGACATGCCGCCAATACACTTTCCTCGGTATTGAAATGAAAGTTGAATGAAATTGTGACACTGAAATTGCTGTAATTACTTGAAAATGGCTTTTAAAAAATAGGTTGATGTCTTTGTTCAATGTAGTTATTTTTTACGTAACTCTGAGGTTGAGAAAAACACTGGCATTATGAAATGACCTCATGGTCACTTAGTAACAAAGAAGCATTAGGGACTCGTACTCATTAAGGTGCCATTCATGCTCGTGGGTTCTTCAGTAGTTTCTGCTCTGGTCTTTTAAAAACAGAGCAACGACAGACGGCACACGGCGGTCCTTACGATGCTCCTCAGTTATAATGAGAGGAGCAAAGTGGCAGTTAATGGTTCTGGTCTGCCGCTAATGCTGCAGCGGGCAGCTGCCAGCGCTGAGCATTTGTGGAGTGTTTAGTTTGAACCTTGCTTGAGTGAATGCTGACGCTGCAGCGTGGAAGGAAAAAGGCCTCCTGGGTTGTGACGCTGTTTTAAAGATGAATGCACAAACACAGTTTTGTTTTGTTTTTTAATGTGAGGGATGAGCATCATTAACAGTGTTAGGCATGCAAATATTTGTACAAATGAGCCACAACTGTGCTGTTGCTAAGGAAATTACAAAAGCCGTACAAACCCTTATATTTACATGCAAGTGTGGACATTTTTTTAATTAAGGAAAAATAATTACTGAAAATGAATTGGGTGTTTCCTTTATTTAACTGTGTGTTTTTCTGACAAGCTTTTTTGCTAAGACTATTAGTTCTGCTCCTGGCTCTGCAACTAATTAATTTTTAAATCTCATTAAAGTGAACTTGACATTAGGGGCAGTTTTAATTGCTAATTTTTTATTGATAAGCGGCACTGCTTCTGGAGGCAGCGGCTGGGACAAATTAACAGAGACAAAACACAAAAACACGACACGTGTGGCTTGTTTTGCCTCACCAGGTATATCGGTGCATGACCTGATCATTTATATATCTTTTTCCTCCAACAGAGCAATCTACTTTGCTGCTTACTCCACTGCCAAAGAGAAACTGAACGGTGTGTTAGAACCAGACTCCACACAAGTCCACATGGTGTCGGCTGGAATGGCAGGTAACTATAGAGCTGAGATCAAAGCGTGTGGGTGTTTTCCTTTCCGAGTAAATGGACCTTGTCTAGTTCAGAGCTGGTAAGCTCTTACGTGCTGTGGTGTAATAAGCTCAGGCTTGAATAATGTTGGAGTTGTTTTGCTGCTGTCAGCCTTTTTTTCACATTGATCCCCCTGTGGGGAAACAAGAGTGGTAGAACTAGTTTTTTGTGTTTCTGTGGATTATGAGGACTTAAATACAGCAAAGACTGACAACCTTTATACTCCTATAGACCGAGTTTAATCAAAAACATGCTCGTCGTGTTTTTTTTCCCCCACCTTTTCCCAATGACATGTCTATTATCAGCCTCTGTAGAGATTCATTAAGAATCAGATGGTCATATTTAATTACAGTTTTTCAGTAACCCTAATTGAAAATAAGAATCCACTACAATATCGGTCAGTCAGACAGAAGCTGCTGCCGGGCTGTGCTTGTGCGTTGATGGTTCGTGGCAGCGCCACCTTTAACACTCCACTGCTCAAAGCTTTCAGCACCTCAGTCAAGGTCGTCATCCGTCAGCAGATCTCCTTCCAGGCTGCGATATTCTTTAGTGGGCAAGTTTTCAGAAGTGAACTGACAGGTGATGATGTGTTGGCACTTTAACAGGTAATGCTGTTTGCATGTGACACATAAAGCTGAGCACACTGTTGTCTCCTGGAAAGGCTTTACTCTCTTTACATTTGCTTCCACATATTAAATAGATTCACAATCCGAGACAAAAAAGGGTATGTAGTTTTATACTATTACTGACATCTGTTACTTTTATAGAAGATATTAGAAATGCAAAATTCAGGAGTTTTTAAAAAAAATGGCTTTGACAGTAAAGATAGAAATGGAAGTACCTAAAGATGATTTTGTACTTGGTATTCACATACGTTTAAGTCATTCTGTCACTATGCATATACAAATCAAAACTATTTGTATTCTTAAACACATTACAGTAAACAGTCTCTTTTTGTTTTTCTTCTTTTTTTTTTTGTTCCCTCTTCTTTTGGGGTGTGTGGGCTGATCATGTCACATGCGGTTATTAATCTGGGTGGATGACATCCTGGAGAATAATATTGGGAATGGGGAGTTCAATGGTTGCATGCCGGTCATTTTGCTACACACAAGCCTGTGTCTGTTTTAGGCATTTATAGCTCTCCTCTCGCAAGGGCATGAGACCCCCACACCACCAGGGGTCTCTAGCTTCATCTATGAGGAGTTACTTGGGTCAGTGTGAGTACTTGCCACAGAGCTCTGCTTCTTCTGTACCTGGTTCTTCTCTTTCAACCTCCACATTTCTATCATCTTCTCATCATGTTTATCATCAGGTTATTGGATTAGATTTACAGCTCTTAGTACTGTATCCAGTCTTATGCAAATTCAGGTATTTGCTGAGTTCTCATTGCCATTCTGTAAGTTTAAATTATGTTTGTCAAGAAATTTTTTACGTCCTTCTGTTGCAAACATTGACTCATTTTATTAAAAGCCTGTTGTCACCAGTGGCACCTCGAAACTAAGTTTCTCAGTGTTATAGATGTGTAATCCTTTTGTTTTTCCTTCTCCGTAGGTTTCACAGCCATCACAGCAACAAATCCGATATGGCTCATAAAGACGCGTCTGCAGCTGGATGCAAGGTAAACATGACACCATAGCGGCAGATATTTCTATTAACGTCAGAGGTAGTGGGGTTGAACTTCTCATGTTTCCTGAACTTTCTCCCAGAGACACTCCTTTGCTCTGGTTGTGGCGGTATGAGCCTCATCCGTCATGCTCAGCTGCTTCAGGAGGCCCAGATTTATGGGCTTTGAAAATTTTACGTCTTCAAATACTCTCATTGGGAGATTGACATCCATATTGCTCTATTCACCAGGAAAAATATGATCTAAATTGCATTTCCTGGCAGGTATTCATAAACTGCAAAAACGCTAAAGATTTTCTGTGTTATAAAAAATATTCTTTAAAAAAAAAAACGCTTTGGAGAACTTCAGCTGCTTTTACAAGTATTGTCGTAGTCTGGTTAATGTCAGAGTTTTGTTTTCCATGTAACGACTGAGTGAATCCATTTATGTAATTATGCAAGTGCGGTTAAAAGACACTTGCTCTCAATAAAATATACATGATATCATGTGTAATGTGACTTATCTTGTGCAACTCATCCATCTGTGTTCCTCTTTTCTAATGAAAGTACACTGTACAAGTATTTTTGTTTGTTGTTAGTTAGACAAAGATAAACTTTGACTTGAGAGGTCATCATGTGACTCAGACGGTTGATTATGTTATCTTATCTAAACTGAGGTTACAGGATGTGGTCTGCCAGCGTTCTTCAGTCTGGGTTCTCAGGACTTCTGTCCTGCATGATTTTAGATGATTCTGTGCTCAGTCCCACCTGATCGGATCAGTTTGTTCTCAGTGGCTGTCAGTGTCTAGAACATGCAGAGCAGTGGGTTCTGAGAGCCTGGAAGGAAGAACGCCGCTGTATGGTGAAGAGATTGTAACAAGAGTTTCTTCCTCCTATCCCAGGAATCGAGGTGAGCGGCGGATGAGTGCGTTTGAGTGTGTGCGTCGAGTGTATCAAGCAGATGGCTTGCGAGGCTTCTACAGAGGAATGTCGGCGTCTTACGCTGGTATCTCAGAGACTGTGATCCACTTTGTGATCTATGAAAATATTAAACGGCGCCTCTTGGAGTACAAGGCGCCACAGAACATGGAGGAGGAAGAGGATGTGTCAAAAGATGCTTCAGACTTTGTTGGGATGATGCTTGCTGCTGCCACCTCCAAAACTTGTGCCACATCTATTGCGTATCCTCATGGTTAGTAGCTGCAATCCGCTTTTAGCTCTTCTTTAATTGCTTTGTGGTTATTTTCAACTCTTTTTTTTAATTCTTTTTTTTTACTTCACAGAGGTGATCCGCACCAGGCTACGAGAAGAGGGCACCAAGTACCGCTCCTTCTTCCAGACTCTAACAACTGTGCCCAAAGAGGAGGGCTATCGTGCCCTGTACCGGGGCCTCACTACTCACCTGGTACGCCAGATTCCCAACACCGCCATCATGATGTGCACCTATGAGCTGGTGGTCTACCTCCTGAACGGTTAACCCTACCCCCCACACTCAGACAGAAAATCAAACCCTACACCCGTTAAAAGATGGAGATGGAAAGCAAGAGCACCTGCACACCAGCTAGCAACCCGTTTGCAAGAAAAGGACCGAGACGGCACCGCAGCCTTTGCTTCTGTGACACAAATGTTTGTTTTAAAAAACAAAAAAACATGGGTTTGTTTGTAACAGAAAGATGTACTGCAAAGAGGAATTTAAAAGATTCTCAAATTGATTTGAAAGATCTGGATTTAGCTGCAGTCATGAGGTGGTTGCCGTACTTTCAGTTTCATTTAATCCCTTCGTTTCTCCTTTTTAGACATAAATATGTCTGTGCTTAACTCAACTAGAGGAAACTCTAACTTAACTTTCAGTGAAGAGAATTAAAATAATTGCACATATTGGTTCCCTGATCAGATGAATACTTCCTCAGCGGTAGGCTATGGCGTAGTCCTGATGATCATGTTTAAAATATACTTAAAGTAGCACACAGTTTTCCCTACATCCCTACACCATATAATGCCCAGAGGGTAAAGATGAAGGAATCAGTAGTTCTCATATGTCATTGCAGTATATGTCAAATCTGAATTCAGCAAGATCTAGGTGGGAATCAGCACTAAGACTTATTGAAGAAGGATAAAAAGAGAAACAAAGTTCATTGTGGACTAAGATGACCTCTGGTCCTGCAGTAATTATAAATTACACCTCGACATCTGTATTTCTGTTGATTCACGCTGGATAAGCAAAGCCTGTTTCACTGTAATTTGCAGACTTTGATCCTGGAAGTGACGTTGAGGCCTTGTATTTTTATGAAACAATGACCTTATATTTAACATTAACTTTGAATATTGATTTAAAAGCATCTGATCAGACACTCAAGAGTTAGTTGAGTGACTACATGTCACATTTTGAGAAATAATCAGACATTGGTGTATTGGTCTGTGTGTTTAAGTTGCCATGGTAACGTTTTGTCGGAGCTCTAAAGGTTTTGTTCTGTCAGAGGTTTAGAGCTTGATGACGGACCAAGTTTTTTTTACTGCCTGGTGCAGCCACACGTCTACATCTCATCATCTGGACTTGGCCGTTTCTCAGTTCCCAAGAACTCGTATTGAAAAATGGCTCTTATTTCATACGTCTTAATGTCGATTAATTTTCTTAAGTTTGCTATCTATGTGCACATCACCGCATCACTGGCATGTAGATCCTGACAGGATTAAAATGATCTCATGAGCTTGGTGTTTGCAGAAACAGAGTAGGTCATTTGCGGTGGAGTTTTTACTTTGCAAATCAGGCGTGACGCATTTGGACAGGGTTAAAAACACAGATGTCCTCCGTTATTATTAGAAATTACAGCAGGACCCCAGGTTATTTTAATCCAGTGCGAATGAGGCAGAAGAGAAGAGGGATGTGAAAAGATGATGTGCCTTGTGTGAAAATATGACACGGACCAGGATGCACAGCGGCTGTGAGCAGAGGCAGGGCTTTTGCTGACCTCTAACAATCAGGAGAGCAGAAACGACGACTCGCTGAAGTTTTTCTCAAAGACACACTCAGCTTAAGGTTTTCTCCATCTCCAGCAGTGTTTAGACACATGAATTGTGGATTTAAACTAATTACTGACATCATTGACCTCTGAATTTGTGCATGTTTGTGTTTACCCTCCGTGGAAGAATCCAGGGGCTAAAAATCAATGTCATGCAGAATATAATCCAGTTCTTTAACTGCTTGACTGTAAATAATCAAGGGGGGGGCAACCTTTCTGACGGCAAGGAAGTAAAACACTTGCCCATATAGTGTGTTTGAAATAAATATCATTAACAAATTTTAACAGAATGGGCTTTTGATAAATACATATATAAAGATAATATATTACCTATATAATATAATTGTGTTCAAGTTCACAGCCCACTTTTGGCAAAAGGCAAACATCAAGTGTATTTTCTCTAGAGGAGCAGGTTCCTGTAACTCAGAAAATGTATTGTTCATATAGCACTTTTTAATCATCTTCCTCCAGAAGGTTCATCTCTTTTTTTTTTTATTTGTTATATTTTCCTCAGAAAGTGAATCTGCTTGTTTAACAGACAAGGACAATCCTCTTGAGTTTACACTGATAAACTGGTAACCGGTTTAGGCAGAAAGTGAAGAAAGCAACCAGAAATATGTACATTAACGCACATTTATTAAATACAGGCAAGCACAGGGATTTTTATTTGAATTGTTTTAATTCTTCAGTAAAAGAAAAGAACAGAAGTAAGGTTAAAGGACAGACTCTTGATTTTACTGTGGCGTGAGGTCCAGCGATTTACGGAGAAGGAAATCTTGGGATTGAAAGATATTTGCTCTCTGCTTTTGAAAAATAGTTTTTAGCAAGTAACATCACGTTTCACACAGCAGTAATTGTGTTTTTCCTGTTTTGTTTATCCTTCGTGCCCTTCAGAACTCTTACATTATTACATCACATGTGCATTTTTCTCACAAGCACAGTTTAGTTGGTAACGCTAACACAAATGATCTTTACACGCATCGGTAACTTTTCCAAAGAATGCACCTCTTATTAGGTGTGAGCGCCTTGCGCAGCAGTGAGAACATTTTTGGCATAATGTGCTCACTTCCTTTACAGAAACGCCCAGTGTGCGTCTCTCTCAACTCTTAAATGAAACTACTGACGCGATGCTCAATGTGAACAGGTTTAATTCAGTTTCACTGCTCAAATGAAGGATGTTGGATTCGGCTCCACATTCAAATTATATTAACACTGCTCGTGTACACTATCAAATGAAAGAATCAAGTCGGCCAGATAATGTATGCAAGCATAGAGAGTGAACACTTTTTGTTGTTGTTGTTGTTGCCTAATTTAGCTTTTTTCTTGTTTTATATCCGTTATTACAGCGAGTCCTGTGACATGGGTGGGTTGCGTTTGAGTGAGTTGACCCCACAGCTGTAAATGTTTAAACATCTCTTTATTGGTACCAGAGTGTTTGTCAGAGGATTCCTCCTCCATTCTGTCCTGATTTTCTTTTGCATCCGTGCAGTTACGTTGCGTGACGGTGAGCATGTGTGTTTTTGTGTGAGGTCATTCAATTGTGTTTGTGTGTACGAAACCATAGGAGTATATATGCACTCAATTGAACAGCTGTAAACAGTGTTTTTTGTTCTTTTTTTTCTTTCTCTTTTTTTTAAAAACTCTTTTTAAAGAAATTGTTGCCTTTTCCTGCTGTCCTTTGTGTTTTGTTTTTCCTCCCCATGTCAGTAATGAGCTCACTGTCGGTGTTGCTCGCTCTATGCATTCTCTCATACTTGTTTTTGTAAATGAAAATGTCAATAAAATGAAAGATGTGCAAATAAAGTCTGGTGTTTTTCCATTTAATCTTTACTTCTTTTATATATATATATATATATATATATATATATATGTGTGTATATATATATATGTGTGTGTGTATATATATATATATGTGTATATATATATATGTGTATATATGTATATATATATATATATGTGTATATATATATATGTGTGTATATATATATATATAAAATGTGTATATATATATATATATATATATGTGTGTGTATATATATATATATATATATACACACACACACACACTTGAGTTTTACCATTTTAATTCTCCAAAGATCCTTAAAGATAAGGTGCAGAAAACAGAAAAAAAATAGATGTTAAGAGATTGACTCCTATAAGTGAGGTATTTTTTTACTTTGACATCTTCAGGCATTTCACATTGTCTGAATTAATTTAAGATAAAATGCAGAATAAATGGAAAAGTAAAAGATAGTCCTCTAAATATGTCTGGTAAAACTACTCTGTCTTGGATGTCTATTTACTCTAACTGTTGAATGACAAACCCCAATACTGTTATTGTTTACCTTTGTTACTATAATGTATGCAGTCTCAGAAGTGTGTTTTTATTTTTGTCACAGTGGCACTGCAGCTTTGGGGGAAAATGAAATAGAGTTCGTGTTTTTTGGGTTTTTTTTTTAAGCTCACAAACAGTAAATGAAACAATAAGCTAACAGCATGAGTTAAACATTTTACAATACCCTTTCTCCCCACATTTTAACTTTCTCTCGACATCCATCTGCCATGTCTCAGAAAATGTCTCACAATCCTCTGTGGGGTTCTATATCACTGAAAGCCATGAAGATGCAGTACTTTGGTATGAATTGTTCAGATCACCCATGAGTACTGACTTTGCTATCTTGAGACCAATGTCTGCTGATAGACGGATAACACCTGCCTACCACTCAGAAGTCCTTTTTTTTTTTTAACCTCTTTAAAGTAATTCTCGAGAAGTATATCTTGCCAAGATGACTCACAAGAGACGCCACAAGGTTAGAACAACAGCAGGTTCACTGTCTCCTAACAGATGTGTGCCTTCAGACGAGGTGTTGTACTTTGACTTGTCACCAGCAGGGGGCGGTGTGGCCCTGCTCAGCGCCGTTAGACGCCTCCTCCAGCGCTTTGAGCTCATCGAAGCAGATACTAAAAGGTGACATCCTGCTGCTGCTTCATTCTTCAGTTCAGACCAGAAAAGGTGAGAAAAAAGACAAACACCTTAGTATGTCATTAACAATACATTTACACACAAAGCTTATCGGTTAAAGCACACAGATGATTGAGAACAGCAGCAAAAATTAAATTAAAAAAATAAATAAATAAAATCTGAGCGAATGATGCCCTAGATTTGAACAGAAAAAGACACTTACCTAATTCACAGCTCATCTGTTGGCCTGAACAACAGCACACCATCATCCCATTTGCTCCAGAACCAGTCTGACTCACACTCCAGACTAAAAGAGAGGAGTGTGCTCCTGAAACAATTTTCCAACGACGGCAGTGTTCTTGGAATAGCTGAAAGTGCCTCAGGGTTCTGCTTGTTCCAGACTTGTAAACTGAGCACAGGGCACACACTGTAATGACAGCAAGAAATAATACTAATAAAAATAAAATTATGACAGGTATTGTGTTTACCTCAGAGATGAAGATGGAGAGAGAAATATTGACACATTTCTCTTACTATCTTTTAGAATTTTATTTTGATGATTCATCTATCCTTTTCCATAAAAGTTTATTATTTAATGGGACCAGTAGTTTTTGAAATTTTTATATAGATTATTAACAAATAGATGGGTAAAAAAATGAAAAAGAGCAACTCAAAAAGAAAAAAAGGCAGGGAGGGTGGATTTAGGGGTCTACGGGGTCCATGGCTACTTCTTTAAGGAACATTTAGAGCTGAGTCAAAACAACATTTTATTGCAAATAATCTCCATTTAAGATCAAATGTGCCCTGTTGTCAGTCTGATCATTAATAGTAAAATGGAGCTTTTTTTTTTTCCCATTTCCAAGACTAGTTCAGCTGTTGAGAGCTATGCATATAATCTAGGCTGATTTGGGAGTTTGTGTGTCATTGCCAGTTGCTTCAGAGCTGTTGGTACAATATGTTCAGTAAATATCTGTCAGATGATTTTTTTTAATCTTTCCTGACAACACTGAGTTTTCCAGTGTTACTGGTCCTTTTAAATCAAAAATATATGTCATCATTTTCTGTATGTCAGCAAAAGGGGGCATGAGATAAAAATATGTTTATTATCTGCTCTGTGGAGACGTAGCACCATCTCTTGCACACTCTGTTGTCTGACCTAATCCTGACAAAGAGAGGATGAATATGAATTTAAATGATTTCAAGATGAGTTCAGATATCAGTCGCGTTCATTTTATTTTAACTTTTGTTTTTCATCATTTTGCTCTTTTGCACACCTTCCACTAAAGCAACTTCTCATCTCAGAAATTCAACTGAGGAAGAAAAATAAACATCTATTTAAAGGGTCACTGCAAATGTTTATTATCAGAAATTCATGCTAAAATGCTAAAAAGAACAGGCCAAAAAACCCTCTTGACCTACTGAGAGTGTGGCTCAAAACTCAAAAATGTGGGATTCTCTCTTTTGAATACTCAACTCTTGTTAGGGATCTTTAGTTGGTAGCTACTGTTCCTGTCTGACAAATAAATCCTAACAACTTTAAAACAAAAACATACCTTAAAGCAGTAAACCTAATGCTTTGAGGTATGTTTTAGTTTTTTCTTTGTGATTTCTCATGACATTACTGGGTCTAACCTACTTAAAAAAAAAAACAAAAAAAACAACCCCCCCCCCCCCCCCCCCCCCACTTAAACGAGGAATCTTTTTTGAGTGACAGGTGCCAAAATCCTTTCAAAGTTGTTGTTAGCCAACATCAGTTAGAAGAGTTATTATTATTTTATACTTAGTTTGGAAGCTGTAGGGGCCAAATTTGGAAAGTCTTAAAACATAATGATTATTATCACATTCTGTTTGCGTCCACTTCTGGCCATTTACTTCCAAACAGTCCAAAAAAGAGAGAAATTTTTCAAAAGACAGATATGAAGTTATTTGCATGTTTTTTTTTTGTTTGTTTGGTTTTTTTTTTTGCTGTGAGATTCATCTGCTGAGCTCCTCGCTGACACGCGCTCCAAGCCCTTCCCGGATGGACGGATGGATGGACAGACAGGCAGATAGACAGAGTCAAAGCAGTCTTTAACCACCTCCAAACCAACTTCATTTCCTTTCAGTTTCATTTCATATTCTTCCCTCTGGCACTTTGAATTTTTAATGGCTGTGCTCCACGAAGACAACAATCTTTAAACTGTTTTTGTGTTATCACCTTAAACATGTTGTGTTTGCTGATTATTGTGATGTAGTTTAGTGAAGATTGGCTCACATAACTTTATTGAAAATTTAGGCTGAAACAGCTCATTCTGTGGGAAATTATATGCATATCCCAAGTACATACAGACAAGAGAGATGACAAGTGGTCACTCAGGATGTGTGGAGGCATCGTCACAGCAGATGGGACTTCCTGATAGACTTTCTCGGAAAGCTCTGACTACTACTTGAAAATGCGCACTTGTTCTGAAACCATCACAGAATTCAATTTTTTTAATGTCCACGAGTGCTTTTTATATCTCGTCTTTCTGTCTTGATCATCTCAGGACCAGTGTTTTAGCCAAAACATGTCAGTCTGTGTATTTGCTTCATTATATCACTACTGTAATGTCCATAGTGCCTTTTGCACTGCCTCACTTTAACTCAGTTACAGATCATTTCTACAGGAAATTCAGACATTATTTGCAGCGTGTAGCAGCTGTAGCCCAGGGTGAAGAACCGAGTAGCTTGAACTCATGAACAGCTAAGCTCCAGATTCAGAGATGTTTCTTACTCTTGCTTCAGATAAGACTTTAAACTCGTGCCGGGCATACGGAGAATAATCCACATGGATTGCTGGATCAAAAGTAGATCAAAGGAAAAAGACGAGCTGAGATTTGACCAGCTCCTTCAGTCTGGAGCCCTCAGTCACCCAGATAAGTGTAGAGAGTTTATTTTCCAGAAATATGCACGACCGAGTAAGTCAAAGCCTTAATCACATTAACAGTCCCTGATAAAACTGGTGCTGGCAGAAGAACCGGCTGTGAGGCCTTCAAACATGAAGCATGTAAGCGAGGAACATGGAGCGGAAGGAGAGCAACAAAACAGCAGTTGAGACTCACATTGAGAGGAAATAAAACGAGTACTCACAGCTAATAATGATCCAGTAAACACAAGCGTTTGTGCTGATTGTCAACTCTGACAAACCCACAGCTGATGGGTTTGGCTGTGCAGGTTTGATATCCTGGCTTTTTGAATCAATAATTGTTCAAAAGTGAAAGTATTATAGCTTTTACAACCCTCAACATTCATGTATGTTGAGGGCTTTAAAAGTTAAATAATTCAGGCTTTGAAACAATTGACTCGCATTATTAATGTGCCATTAACGTGAACACAGTACATGTGCAACAATGATTTCCTCCACTTAGAGCAGATATAGAAAGCTGCATGTCAGTCGGTTGACTCTGCTGCCTGTCTTCTTTTTTTCTGTCGTGAAAAAGAAAAACAGACAGGCTGAGGTGAATATACACCCACATCCCTCCATATGTGAAGGCAAAGTGAAATTTAGTTCAGACAAGTTTAAACAAACCTCTCCCCTGTTTTTTTTTTTTTTTTTTAACTGGCAGAAATCCTCGCGGTGATACTGTTTGACTGTCAGAACACTATTTGCTTAGTATCAACTCCTTAGCAGGTCCGGGGAGAAAAAGGTACAAAGATGTGACATGTAAGGACTATCCAGGTAAGAAAAACTAGGGGTACTGGTGTGATAAAGATGAGGGGGAAACAGACACAGGGGTAAAGTGAGAGTGAGAAGACATAATGAAAGACGGGGAATGAAAACATCTGATGTGAAGAGTCTGTCAGAGGACTTGGGGAGCATTTGTGCGGGCTTGTGAAAACAGCCGTGGCATGATTCTCTGATGTTACTCCTGAAAAGGAGGCTGGCACGCAATGTCACAGCCTCATATGCAGACAATAAAGATGCACAAGGCTTGCCCTTACACAACACCAGAAATTCACTGCACGCGTACACTCAGCATGGAAGCTGTGAGTCATGTTCAGCTGAAGCTGTCTCTGTCTCACTTAGATCAGCCCTCTAACACGGCAACAGACATTTTACTGCTCCTGGTGACACCTTACAGACACATTTAACTTTTTCTCCTTCTTATAGCCGTTAACTAAGCCAGCCATCTCCTCGGTGCAAATTCATATTTAATGTGCAGGAACAAGAGTGGCATCCATCCTCTTCACCCACTATCAGCAATAACCAAAAAGTGAGGTGAAGTTATTGAAAATGTTAAAGTAAACTGTTGATTACTACTGGAAAAAGGCAAAGTATTCCAGCTATGTGTTTCAGACTGATAAGCAAATTAAATTTCTTGCATTAAGCTTTTCAATTTCAGTTTTCTGGGTCTCTGAAATGGATTTAAGGCCAACTACTCAGCGGTGGTGTTTCCCTTTACTCAGTGAGTCTCGTCTCACCCAGGCCTCTATTACTGACCCAACCCGTTTGCTCGTCATCACGTCTGTAGTTGATGCTCTTCCAGGTGAGACACATAGAGATGTATTGAAAATAATGAATTATAGTGATATGAAAAAGGTTGTATCTTCTCTTTATCGCGCATAAACAATCTCAGATATACAGCATATTACACTTCCTCTGTGGTATTATTTATTTAAAAAATATGAATCCAAAAAGAAAGTCATTCATATGAGTAATCCTAATCTCCCTCATGGTGCAGTAGATTAGTTTAGAGCCCCCCCTCAGGAACATTCACTCCTTGTGCAACTTCATTAATCCCTCACCTGGTTGTTGAAGAACTGGCTGATGCTTTTTTTGTTTGTTTGTTTTTACAACTTTCCTTCAAGTCATTGAGGTTTTTGTTCACCGACTTATGCACAACTCTCTCAAATTCTTATCAAAACACTTCACTTGGGCTAATGTCTGGACTTTGACTAAACATATATTTAAAAAATATATATTATTCAGCCATTGTGAATAGCCATTGTCAATTTCATGACCCATTTAATTTCTTTCTTTCTTGGAGTTCATAGGTGACACAAAGAGCGTGGCTCCCCTGAGACTGCAAAACAACCCCAAATCATCCCCCTCCACGGCTGTTTGTCTTATTATGTTTTTCCAAAAGAAAAATATATAGGAAAAGTAGAGGGAAATAATGGAGATCCTCAGCTTGAGTGTTGATCACTGAGGGTATTTGAATAAAAAACAAACTCATATGTTTGTGTTATATTTGTCAGATGGTTGGATGTTTTGTGAAAAGTGGGAATACATGTAAGAAATAGCCCATTTATTTGGATTCAATCCATAAAAACAATCTGGTTCCACATAATGTCTACTTTAAACGTATTTTCCGATTCTAAAGTAAAAGGAAGAATCAAAATAAAGGAAAAAAAAACATGACAAAAAGAATTTATATAAAAGGGTTCCTTAGTCACCAAGAAATCCCATTATGTTATATAGTTTAATATATCATGTTATGAAGTTTCACACATCACAAATAACATGATCAGTCTGATGTGAGAAGTCATGAAGTTTAAAGGTAAGGATCAGATCGTGATTACGCTCCCTATAAAACTATGTAAGACAAGTAGGGCCTCCACCCTGCCTCGGTCAAAGGAAAACTTAACAGGACCCGTTTGATTCCTACAAAATAAAAGCACGGAATAACACATGTTTACGAAAGAAAAATGCTTCTTGCGATACAAAAGTTAATACTGCTTGAGAATATATGTAAACGACATAACCATAAGTAGAAGGCGAAGTTACTTTTTTACATTTGGTAAACTGGAGGTAAGCGTCATGTGTTTAATTTGACACCCTTGCCGGAAGCTTTAGCCTTATTGCGTGTATGTCGACGGTAGTCACCTTTCCTTGATCCCGTCTCTCCAGCCAATCAGCTGCTGTCAGGGACACATGAACCGTGAAAATATCCACGGAGCCACGGAACAGGCGGCGCGCAGCAGGAACAAAGAAAGAGAGCCGCCCGTCGCTTGAGAAGCGCCCGTTCACTTTTTCCAGAACACCGACTTCGGCTTCTGGCATTTTCGTCGATGTTTGTTAAGACTTTCCTCGAAGTGTTAGATGTCATTCCGCGCGTTGGACGGGAGCGGTCCGTTTCGGTGAGGAGACGCGAAACTCGGGTTCAGCGAGAGCTGTGGTCGGGTCGTCTTTCACGAAACCTCCTGGATGCGCTCGCATGAAGGCTTCCTTGGGTGAGCTTGTATTTCTTTTCGGTTAAATATGAAAAAAAAAACCCAAAAAAACCCCAACCATATAACTATAAGAGCAACGTAAACTATGTGCACTTCTCGTCGGTTCTTTGAGGGAAGCAGAAACCGCTCAAACTTAAACTTTGTTTTTCGAGACATTTTTTTTCTCCCTCACATCCAGCTTGACTTAAGGTTGATTTTAATGTACTATTTTAGTACTTCCTCGCCCGGTTACAGTTTACATTTATTTTTTTATTTTTTAAACATCCTTCCAGTATTTCAACATAAACTATTGCATCAATCCAGTTATTCTGTTTATACTAAACCTGTTGAGAAACGAGGGCTGACGTTGAGGTATTACGTATGAATCACTTATACATGTGTTTACAGGCCCTTTTCCCTTCCTTGACTTGTTCATTTAGGAGCCAGTTCATGTGCGCAAGGTTGGGAAGAAATTAGTGCCACATCAAGTGAATCAAGCTGCTCCAAGTTACGAAACGCGTTCAGGTGACGTCAGTAAACTGTTGGACTTTTTATGCATATTTTGATTTGCTGTTTTTCTTCATTCAAGGGGGAATAAATGAAAGGATTTGGGCCTGGCAGAATCGGATCAGAGCAGTTAAACGGGCCCCGCTGATGCATAAGTGTTCCTTGGAGTTAATTTCCCGTTTGACTTCCAGAAAAGTGCTGGTTGTAGCTGCCTCTGCTTTGGTTTGGAGTGGTAAACTTGGCAAGGCGGATGCATGCATGCTTTTCTTTCGAGACTTGCTGTGGTTAATAAAAGACTGACTCGATTCCAGGTGGGCCAGCAAGGTAGGCTGATGTCCAATCAGCTGCAGGCGCCGCTGATCTCCACTAGGTACCCGTTTGGTTTCAAGAGGTGTGCCTGCTATTGGAGGCCAAGTGCTTTTGTCTTAAACCACCATCTGTTTTGCCCTGCTGGGCATTGGCAGACTACCGGCCAGATCAAGTGCTGTGAGAGATTTGTGTGGGTGGACCACAGCAGATGGAGAGATGGAGAACATAGCTTCCTGATGTGGTGGCTAGGTGGCTTCAGTTTTTCAGTTGTGGTTTGTGTTATAAACAGAAACCCTAATCTTTGAGCGTGTAAGCAGGTTTTTCTGGTTATCTGTCATTTGTCAGAATTACAAAAACTATAAAACACTTTCCCCCCCCTCCTCCTCATCTCAGATGATGGTTGTTTTGACACTTCATAATATGTTTTACCATGTAGCTCTCAAGACATGGGCTAATCTAATCAATGATATAAATGTGACCAAGTATTAAAACCAATAGTTTTTTTTTTTTGTTGTTGTTTTTTGTTTTTCCCTGTCCAGAGACTTGAAACTCAGTAACTCCTAAAGGATTGTTGCACGTTCCCTCATCACTAAACCAAATTCACTTGAAAACAGCAAGGCTGGTTAGTAACATGCAACTTAAGATAATGTATTTAAAAAGGTGTTGTTTCATAAACATTTCAACTTTGGTACCTTGCACTGTTGTTTTTTTTTTTTCTTTTTTGTGCATATATCAGTATTTTCACTTTTATACAATACACTACAACCACCAGAATGTCCTCACTTTTTGATTATCAAGTCTCAATCTGGTAAGTTTGGCAATCCACCAAAAAGGAAAAAAAAAATGGTGCTGTAGCACTCTGTTCCTTGTCCAATTTCAAATATTTACAAATTGTAGATATTTCTGAAATGCAGATAACCTGCTTCAAGTTTCGCTACATTTATTTCAGCCAGTGTTGCCAACACCTGGCTTCTACTTGCCCAGTGCTGCCAAGTAGCAACTGGTGTTACACTTGGTATATAATTGTAATGGATGTTGTAGGAGAGAGAAAAAGAGAGCAAAAAAAAAAAACCCACATTAAATGTTTTTAGAGGCGGCATGGTGGTTTAGTGGTTAGCACTGTTGCCTCACAGCAAGAAGGTTCCTGGGTCGACTCCTGGCAGGAGTCTTTCTGTGTGCAGCTTTCATGTTCTCCCCGTGCTTACGTGGGTTTTTTCAGGGTACTTCGGTTTCCTCCCACGGTCCAAAAACATGTATGAGGTTGATTGAGAACTCTAAAATTGCCTGTAGGTGTGAGTGTTGGTGTACGTGGTTGTCTGTGTATGTGGCCCTGCAATAGACTGGCGACCTGTCCAGGGTGTACCCCTGCCTCTCGGCTGCAATGGGCTGGGATTGGCTCCAGCAGACCCCTGTGACCCAGTAACTGGATTCAGCGGGTATAGAAAATGGATGGATGGATGGATGTTTTTAGAGCCACAAATGAACTTTTTTTGTGTCACAATTGCAACCCTCCTCTTTTGTCCTGACAACAGGCCAGTGCAGTGCAAGCTTTGGATTTGCGGATGCATGATTTATTTGCACACTGGATGCGGGGAGGTCAACATGTCCTGCTGTGGCTGCAGCTGAGATCGGTTCCTGCTGGTGGATTGAGCAGCACAGGCAAGAGTAGAAACTATACAAGCCTTCAAGTCTAAAAAAAAAAGTCTTCAATGACACTTCAAAAAGTTGGTTTGATTTGTTGGCGGTTGCTTTAAGAAAAAAAAAAAAAGTTGCTTGAGGGGTCTCAAAACTCATTAAATATAGCGATCAAGTCACTAACTTGACAACACTTAGGTTAGCTCCTGAGCTACAATTGCTATTCTGATTGAGCCTACTCCTAGCCTGACATACACTGAAACTGGCAAAGTTCATTATTCATGGGCTGTTTTGAAAATCATGAGGTTTCTAAAAGGGAAACGTAAATCACAAAGAGCTATAAGCAATATGCATTGGAAATGGAAAATAAAATTATAGAAGAAACTAAATGAGTAAATACAGGCAATGTTTGTGACCAGTCTGTAAGAAATCAGAATTTTCTTCTGATTTCTTACAAAAATTTAATTACTATTATTGTTATTATTGTTGTTGTTGTTTTTGTTATTATTGTTGCTATTGACATACAAATGGTGGAAAGCTGTTCCACCAAATTTAAGAAAGCAGTCATGGGCTATGGGTAATTGGATATTAGGGGATGGTTCACAACTTTATAGTTAAAATGATGAAACTTTTGATGTTTCTGTTCTCTATTGCACTTTTATTTTTAAATTCAGAAAATGTGCATAAAGCAGAATATGCTATAATTTCTTCTTTGGATATTTTTAAACTATTACTTCTAGTGGTACATCTCTGCACAAAAACACTTGTGTGTGATTTATGACATGTAACATAAAACATGCGTATGAACAAGGGATGGTAATTTTTAGAAAAAAATGTCAGTCATCAGGAAAATTAATGATCAATTATCAATTTTTTTTTTCCATGAACATTTACCAGATATCAGAAAAATGAGTTTAACTAAGGCAGCTGAGCCAGAAGTTGTTAGCTAAACTTTAAATATTAAAATTCAAAACTCACGTGCAACATTAATGATGTAACCTAAGTTACTGACTTTTGGTGAGAAAAATAAACATGTTTCGGTGTGCGATGTGAATGCAACCCAGAGATGCAGTCCAGCCGCGGGAAACACACGATCTCCTGGTACCGGCGTTGCAAGGATGCTATGCTAACTTCACCACCCTGAGGGACATCCCTCCATTTACTTTCTTCAAAAGAAAATAATAATAAAGAAGGTGAATGGAGCAAGGGTCATTATAATTTTATAAATTATTTTTAAGTTTGAGTGACCCCACAATAAATGTCATTTTGCTTATTTCATATTCACTTTTACTTCCTTCCTAGAATAAATTGCGCCCCCTGCTGGTACCTTCAGAACAGTGAAATTCATCACACTGCCTCAAGTGATCCTCATTATAGCGATCAAATTCCACATGATTAAAAAAATCTTAGCGATTAGTCATCGACAGTCGATTAATAATGCCCATCCCTGGTATGAACTTCTTCAAGCATGTATAGAATGAGTTTATGGTATAATTTCATCAAGCAATTGTAATTGCTTCACAATTCCCTATATTTTTGGAAAAGTGCTGGTCCAAGACTCCATAATTGGATCTGAAATGACTTTACAAAATACCTGGTGTTTCATTTGAGAGCAAATCAAAGAGTCAGTAGAACTTTGTTATTCTAGACAGATGCAAAATTATTAAATGGGTAAATACTATCGTATGTCCTCTTATTTTAGCACACTGTTCAAGCACAATTGTAATATCCACAGTATATTTTGTAATTCCATTTTTATTTCTCGAATCCTTGTTGTATTTGTTAGTGGGCTTTTTTAAAGTAGTAATTTGTCTAGTGGATGAAATTGCAAATATTTTCACAAATGGAAATGCGAACCATGTGTGATAAGCCAGTTGATGTTGAGGCCTAAAGTTGTTGGGAAACTATCTCTGCCAGGACTTGAATATTACTTCTCTCCTTACGTTCTGTCTAGTCTTTGATATTTATCGTCTATTACGCTTTGTCTGAATGGCGGTGTGAGGAACATCCGTGTAAATATGACCACTGTCTAAATAAGACAGATGAAGTCATTCATGTATTTGAGGAAAGCTTAAGTGTCCAGCCAGTCGCCTCTGCTCCATGCTAATATTCATTTTTTCTAGATCTTTTTCTAGAGCACAATATGAAAAATTCAAATCCATACATATAAATGATCATTTAACTGTTTCTGCAGAGCCAGTACCAATATTCATAACTTATTTCTATATGTAATATAATCTGCAGTTTGTGCACCCACCAAAACAAAAAATCTAAGACTTTAAAAAAAAAAAGAATGTTTTAGCAGCCCCAGCGTAGCTATAATAGTAAACAGTCCTGGCTCTTCAAATGATCATCTTTAATTTTCTTTCTAAGCTAGTAGGGCACCACAGTACTTTAATAAACAACAAACAGCTTTTGGATACTTTTGTTGTACACAAATGTATCCAAACATAGTTAAATGGTTTTACACTAATCTACTTTGCTTTCACACAGTGAATCTGTGTACCTTGTACGTCAGGCGTATTAGTAGACAATGTTCAAAATCAAAACATTTACATATGAATTGAGTAAATTAAATGCACAGATACATCAGATTGCACAATTAAAACAAAATGTGCATCCCTTAAGAGTTTAACAGAACCATCACTTCTTTATGGGCAAATAACAAATTCAATTATTTTATGCGTAACAAAAATATACTTTTTTTTGTGTGATAAGGATACTTAAGATTTTTTTTTTTTTTTGAGCTATAAATCCCGTGACTTCTTTTTATGGCTTTATCATTTTTCTTGTCTCTGGAAAACTAGTTGCAGTTTTTTAAGTGCCTGCTGTATGGAAATGCGGAGGCTTGTGTTATTGTTTTTACCAGTAGTGCTACAAGCTGCTACTTCATATTCTTAACAGCTTTGCTGCGATGACGATACTTCAGGTGAAATGCAAGACTGGTTGTGTTAAAACCTGCCGCCTTCTTTAATTATCTTTTAATGCACATCGAGCATTCTTTGCAAACAGCAATGTGTTAAAACATGCTACCTGCCAGCAAGCAGTTTCACAAATATCATCACTTCATCAGATTTCATTTATTGCACTGACTGGAAATATTAGTTTTGACCCCCAATAGGCTGATATTTTGTCTCTGTTTAATATTGTGCATCTCTGTTTATTTCACATAAACACCGTAGTGGAGATGTGCACACGGAGCCCAGACTGTTTGAGCACATGTGGGACTGCAGCCAGCGTGTCTGATGCTGACTCAGTAGAATGTTAATGTTCTGAAATCCCATTAAGAGCAATCCGTTACTGAGCAAGGCCCGGCCTGGGCTTTACGGGCCAGCGGGTCATTTTAAAAGGCCAGCAGTACCTTTGTGTTTGCACTGTGTAAGCGTCTAATCTCTTCATAGGCTCATACTAAATTGAGCTTCTTTCAAGTCACTGCCACTTATGCTTTAGTTTGGCTTCAAGGGAGTCTGAATGATGCTTCATCAGTGTCTGTAACTGAGAGCAAATGTGCTTGTTTTATCGTGTCTTTGTTGTACAGTGCCGATGTTTTCAGCTGAGATCAGTTGTCAGTGGGCAGCAGATATGTCATGTTTAGGTGGTACCATAAGAAGAGCCTGCAGTGTTACTGCTTCCAGGAAAGCACCATTATTGGTATTAAGTCAGGACATGAGGCCTTTTTTCTTTCAAAAGGATTTCTGTAATTCATTTACCAATTTTAAGCTCATCCTATTCATCATATTCTTTTAGTCTGTGTTTGTGTGTGTGTGTGTACATGAGTAAAATGCAATTGCTTACTTCCAATGTTAGGTCTGACGCTGCTGAAGAGTGGATTTTCACTGAGCTCTTCACCAGATGATGGATGTTCCTCCCAGCACAGAGAATGCTAAAGAGAGAGAGGGAGGGAGAGAGAGAGAGATTTCTGGTGTAGTTTATCTTTCTTGCCTGAGAAGGATGTGGTGTGAAGTGCTTCTCCTGGAAAAAGCTTCCACCCACATGTTTCTATACTGGTACACTGAAGGTTTGCATTGTTTGCTGCACTGAGCTGCAAACTACTTTGAATGAAAATGACTCTTGACAGCAATTTCCTGAATGTATTCCCAAATGCCCTTTGTACTCTGTGTAACATTGCATGATACTGTAATTTCCAGCCTTACAGGAAGTGACACAGAGATCCCATTGACTTGTTTTTATAATGCGACCCACATGCATGTCTTTGGCAAAAGCCTGTACAGTAAAACATTTGACTATCTGCCCACTATATGGCCTAACCCCTTCCATCCTAATCCATTTTCCTGCCAAAACAATCAGCCATGCAAACCAGTGTGCCCAAACCGTGGGGTCAGTGTGGGGGCAGAGTCCTCATAGACACATCTGCTGTGAGTCATCTTACCTTGGATGACCCATTTTTACGACGATGTGTCTGTGGTATTGGAAAAAAAACAAAACAGTCAAACATGAAGCCTGTTCTGCGAGTAGTGAAACATGAACGGGGTGTAACGGGTGCACAGCTCATATACATGGAGATGCTGTGAGAAAACGGTTACAGTTTTGTAATGGCAAATTACTTATTTCAAAATGATTTATATTCAAGTGTGTTGGCACTTCTGAAAGTATTGCAAAGATATTGGATGAGATTTTCAAAGACGCAGGAAGAAATGCTCTTTTTGAACTTTAATAGCACACTCCTAAATGTTTAGTCCATTTAAAGATTTTACTGATAACATAACATCTATTGTGGTAATAACCATCATTATCATAAAGCCTTATTACCACAACGTTCAATGCAGTCATCAGATTTAATGTAGGTAGGAAGAACTAGAAGCAAGCTGAACATTCATCATTGACACTGACTGTACCCAGATTGCAGCAGGTTGCAGGGTTTCCTCTCTGTCATATTTCTCGTGAACCTTGAACTTTTTAAAATTAAAGCAGGTGCAGCAGGTAGTAAAAGCTTAGCACTTGGACTTTGTGTGGACATCATGTTGACGTTATCCAAGTGTGTGTTGTCAAAACTTAATGAAGCACTAAGTTTTTTTTTTTTTTTTAATAACGGGTTTAAGTTTTTTTTTTTTTTCTTTTCTTTTTTTTTTGTCGAGTTTTCAGGACTCAGATTTTTTTTCCCTTTGACATGGAGCTCTGTAGCCCCCAACTTTTTAAAGTAGTATGAAGCCCCAAAGTGATTTTTTTTTTTCTCACACACCACACCAAGAGCAAAAAATACAAGTCATTGTACTCGTCTTTTCAACCTCAATACCAGTAAGTCCTCATATTGTTGACTAAGCAGTAAATGCTGATGAACTCCAATGCATCACACTCCCAGAGCCACTGGCACAGTTTAAACTTTGTGTTCAAAATATCCATAAAATCAAAAAAATACCCAATGAAAGAAGAAAAAATATCACCTTTATGATGACATGCAAACACGCTAACGACTGTTATGTTTGGGTTTTTTTTTGTTTTTGTTTGTTTTTTTTTAACACAAACTGAGGTATTGTGTCTTCAGTACACTTCTGCACTAGCTCCTACTTGGTCCTCAGAGTAGGACAGTTGTTTATTTATTTTCTGCTTCTTGTCTAGGATGACTCTTTCTGCAGATGCTGTGTCTTCCTCCTCACATGTCTGAGGCATCAGCCATTTTTTTTGTTGTTTTTTTTTTTGTTTTTGTTTTTTAAGTCTTCAGTCATTCTCTTGTTGTAGAGCCTGTGTGGTCCAGTGGCATGGAGGAGTAGTGGGAACTGGTGTTGAATGTGTGGACTCTTGACAAGTGGAGGTGACAGACTACAAATATC
Source organism: Zenarchopterus dispar (assembly GCA_028564865.1). Classification (NCBI taxonomy): domain Eukaryota; kingdom Metazoa; phylum Chordata; class Actinopteri; order Beloniformes; family Zenarchopteridae; genus Zenarchopterus; species Zenarchopterus dispar. Next base: position 17,625,030 of record JAOWBL010000005.1, on the reverse strand, counting down.
AGCTCCATTATTGTGTAGGTGGCGTTTGTTATTGAGGGACTTTGACACAAGTGGCTGTTTCTGTTGTCACACTGGTCCAATCAGCTTAATGTTGCTTGTTGTCCAGACCAGTTTACTTAAAGCATGTGTGAGGTTTGTGTTGTAATGTACACCTTATTACTTGTAGTGGAAGATTAGATGTACTGAAAACAGCACAGGACCCATAAACATAAAATAAAACTCTTGAATGAGAAGTTGTAAAAAAAAATATTCCCAGAGTTTAAAAAAAATGGTTGCATTTGGTTGCAGTCTGGAGCTGTGTGTGTGTGTGTGTTGTAACTTGATATTTAAAATCTCATGTATTTCTTGTGTTGTACATCTCTTGTGTGTATCTTGTGCTCAGGGAGTGAATCAATCCTACATTTCTATTCTCAATTATAGGGAAAAAAACAAAAAAAAAAACCAAAAAACTGAACAGTCAGTTCCAGGAATTTAATTTTGTTTCTGATGGCACTAATTCTTTGGACACAGAATCAGCTTTAGCTTTTTATACTTGTAACTTATGCTACAATTAAAAACAAGCATGTCTTTTCTCAGTCCTTGTAAACCGTCCTGTGTTGCTCTTCAGTTGGACTTAAAACTGCCACATTCACTTGGTCATTGTGGTCACACGCAGACATAGGGTTTGCAGAGAGGAGTGAGTGACTGTAATGTGCAGTCAGTAATTGTGATTATTTTATTTTATTATTTTTTTTTTGTTAAACTAAAGATGTACCAACAGCATTAATAACAAGCCAGCGTATCCAAGGTGCTGTTCCATCAGATTCTGATGTCCATTATTAACTCGTGTGATGGTAATTACAGCTTCTTTTGCTTGGCCATAAACACCGCGGTTGCAGTTGTGCTGTGGGCGGGTGAGGGTGGGGGCAGCCATATGCCGCACTCCCCGAAGCAGGTGGGTAATCTTGGATACATAAAAGCCAACTTGGGTTGCAAGGTTTATAGTCTGCACTAAGCTTTAATGTGTTGCTCCCTTTCTGTCTCATGTATGGCCACCTTCATACCATTTTTTTCAGACATTAGTCACGTTTCCATTATACTTTTTCGCTAAAGAAAAGATTTGATGATGACGATTGACCAGCTACATCACATCCAGCACTGGCAGACACGTGGAAATGTGCAAAAAGCATTTTCACTACAGTTTTACAATAAATTGGATTACCAAATCGCCTTGAAAACCCCCTTGTGAAAGCGTGAAAAGTATTTCCATTTCAGGCTTTCTTTTTGAATATTTGAGTTTTGCATAAATCCAGGGGAACTGGAAACGCAAGTACAGTCGTTCTGGCTGTTATTGCACAGACGGTAATTGTACTACTTCTGTCAGACTAGTGTGCTATATGGGCGTTGTTTTCAGCCTCTTAAACTTTATTAGTTTCATAACATTGACTGTGCTCAGCAGAGGATGCTGCTTTAAGTGTTGATCAGGTTTGTCTCGAATATTAATTTTCCATCAGTTTTAACACAGTTGGGTTCTGTTATGTTTCTGAACCTGGAACTGATCAACCAAAGGAGCTCCAGATCATACTACCACTCCTGCAGGTTTGCACATATGGCTGTAGTCATGATGGGTACATCCACAGCTCTTCCTTACTTCCCATTATGTTCATCACTCTTAAAAAGCATTGGAGCCTAAGTTTTATTTACCAGTTAACCTCAGAAATAAATGTAAATTAATTAAATGTCCTGGATCTGCACAGCTGTTTAGACCCTTCTGAAACTGAGTAGCATCTTTCCCATGACCACAGGATTTGTCCTTAAGTGCAGCAGGAAGGATTGAGAAACTGCTGACTGTGATGGGGATGTGTAACATGTTGCCACCTGAAATGTATTAATCACTCTAGTACTTTTACAATGGGATACTCTTTCCTATTTGCATAGTTAAATCCATGATATTTATTTTCTTTAGGCAGCGTGCTTGTGAAACAATGGGATTTCCTTAACTTTAACAATAAGAGGTCAGCATGTGTGACTGACCTCACTATTCATGCTTTCATCGTGTTAGCGAGTCACTGTTGTTAGTAATTATTCAGTTCATCAACACTGACATGCAGACAATAGAATGAATTGGATTAAAGTGAAGGCTGCCTGGTAGTGTGAAGGTTAGTTTTGTCTCCTCACAGCAAAAGAGAAGGTGGTGGTTGTTTTTCAGGTACTCAGGCTTCCTCCCACATCCCACAAAAACATGGAGGTTGTGTTGTTTGGTTGTCTCATTTGCTTTCTTCTGGCAGTGAAATCCAGGATGGGAACCAGGTGCCCCATGAACGGGTTAAAGTGTAACAGAAAATCGATTGCATCGAATTAAATTACAAACAAATAGACTTGAATTGAGCTTTCTTTATGAAGTGCCTTGAGGTGGATAGTGTTGTTACTTTGTGCTTTATAAATAAAACTAACTTTATTAAATTAACATAGATGTTGAGTATGCAATATGAAGAGATTTAGGGCATAGTTCACGGAGACCAGTACAATATCTCAGGAAAAAGATGTTCTTAATGGAAAAATGAATAAACCTAATTTAAACACACTAAGCCCTGTAACTCTGGATAAAGAGTTCTCTGCACATCTGGGAAAATAACTCTTAATATTTGTTTTGGCTATTCTTGATGTGTGTTTTTTTTTTTTTTTTTTTTTCATACATTAAGTTGATCTGACTTGAAACTTGCATAAAGCTCTTTAAACCTTCCCATAAACACAGTTATTCCCAAGCCATACTGCTTTCACATGAATAATTAAGTTATCCGGTGTTGTTAGAGATGCACTCTAGCGATATTCTGTTGCACCAATGATGTTCATAATCTTAGATGCATGCTGATTCCCCCACAAGGTGCCAAGATCTTTGTTCGCAGCTATGAGATCAATCTAAAGAAGCTTTTATTTATCTTTATTTATTTTATTCCCTTTTCTCTTTCTCACAAATGCTTTCAGGTTATCTGTGCAATGCATTTCTCTCTAAATACAGACCTATGCAGGTCCGATTTTTTTCTTTTCTTTTTTTTTTTTGAAAGGGGTAAGTGGCAAAGGTTTTGTAATTTAGTTGTATACTGGTTATAGATTTGTCAAAGTATCAATTAAATTATGTGATGTTTTAAAGTGGCTCATTTGTTCTGTGGCTGCTGACTCTGAATTGTGAGACAAACTTATTCTGAGACTCAAAGTTTCTGCAGCTCTGGGAGATTATGGGTGTGATCAAAGCAATACAAAAATGGAACAGACACCATCTTTTTATCCTCTCTTGCAAAATTTGATTTTATTTTTAATTAAAACTAAGTCCTTGAGCGCAGCAGCTCATTAATTATCATGGTAAAGTTATGGCATGTTTGAATGGAGCTTTTTGGGGTGGGGTGCTAAGGCCAGAAGCTAAACGGTGGCAGATTGAACTAATTTAACTGCTTATATGACATGACACTTTTGATCTGCCTACATGCCTCCAACTTAAGCTCCATGTGAATCAGAGCCATCCCGTGACCTACATGCAAAATCTGTCAGTCATTTTAAGCATGGCCAAAAATGATTGTTGATAAATGCTTGTGATTGGCTTTCTTTCTGGATGGGAGGGAAGTGATTTCCATCTTCTGTCCTCTGCAGATGGCAATAATGTAGCTAGCAATGGTAAACTTGCATTTTTTTTTTTTTTGGACTGTTCAATAATACATCATCATAGAGTACTGAGAAATCCAAATGCTTTCCTTCTACGGGTCAACGTTGAAGTTTTTTCCCGTGAACACAGAATACTTGTGTAGTCTACAAGTTTAATGGGGAAAATAAAAGGATACAATAAACCTTATTCTCAATGATCCTAACAAAGGCCAGGAATCTAAAAGCAATGAACATATGTAGCAGCTTCTGTCGTCTGTCACTGTTAAATTATTACACTGTTGGAAGTTGATTTATAGCTTTTAGAAAGAAAAGGGGAATCAAGGTCAGACCTTTTTTTAGGAAAATTGTAAGCCAAGAATGAGCCAAGAAAATTGATCTGTGCTAGAGTTGAACAATATGGGCTGAAAATATAATTACACATACACACATTTTGCTAACAGTAGTCGACAATTATATTCGTTGGTGACTATTTAAAAAAAATTTTTTTGTCAATGTCATCGACACCCCTACTAAGCTACATAAGTTTCTGCCACACTTGTTTGTCCGTTTACATATTACGAGCGAACCGACGCTTGAAAAATGCTCTTTGGAAAATCTGTAATATCTTAAACATTTAAGTTTATGGTTCACTCATTAAAATATTTCCATGGTAATATGTTATTTCTGCCGTGTTTGTGCACACATCACTTTTACATTGAATGCGCTGACATGCGCAAAACAGACCAGAGTGCAAAAAGGTAAAAAACATAATGGTGGCCTGGCGGTCACCGAAAATCGTCAAATTGTGGTCACTGGCTGGTTGTTTCCTAATTGATTGGGTTTAGCAGATGAACCCAGCTTCTTAGTTGTAATTGTGCACTATAATTTTAGTGACATACTACCACATCTGTAATCTCTTTCCTGCAGGGCATCCTTGTTATGTAGGATGCTTGTGTTGAGTGGGTGTGGTAAGGTTGTCTTGTGCAGCTCGCAGTGAATGCCACACACTTCACTTGTTTAAGATGTTGGAATAAATTAGTTTTGCTGTTGATACAGACAAACCTGACAGCTTTACTTTATAGTGCATAAAGTAGTTTTTTTTTTCTTTGGCTAAAGTCTGGAAATCCTTAAATGCATGTGTACAGTGATTTTTTTTTTTTTTTCCCCAATAGATTTGTTTTACACAGAAGTGTAAAGATGAAATGCTTTAAAATTCCCAACTATTTTTTTGGTATTCACACTACATATGAACAAACTTTTTCATTTTGCTCTATAGTATTCAGCAGCTGCCATTTCAACTAGGGCTCAAACAGAACTGAGTCGAACCATAGCGGTGCTTAGTTGCTGAGACTGTTTGGTTTGAAGCAAAAGAAGTTGGTGGCTGACTGTCTGCTTTATTTATCTATCTATCTTATCAATCTAATCTATCTGAAACAGTAGAACAAATGTAAATTACAAAATCTGCATTCCCCATAATCTCCAACCTCTTCCCTGTCTGGAGACATCACTTGGCCTTCTTGAACAGTGGAAGTAGCTGGTTGAAGCATTAGAAATAAAGAATTGATTGATTTGGCTCTTGTTACCTCTTTCAAATCACTCAATCTATGAAAAACTCAAATTACAAGAATTTTAATTAATTTGGAAGATATTTTACAAAACCAAGGCTTTTAGGGGTTTGATTTCTCACAGCTCAGGTCAAGCCTGATTCATAAATCTTGACAATTACATTACCATTTACTCAATATAAGAACATCACTGAAACCTTTATTTTTAATTGCATTAAGTTTGCATCAGAAATGTGTTAAACTGGCAGTGTTGTAAGGCAGATGGAGCTCTAGAAAGCTTTGGTATGTTTTTGAAAGTAAATACACAATGATGCACATAATTGAGTCTTGTTACAAAACCAGGGTACAAATGTCAGCTGAGCAGTCACCAAAAATAATGACTCAAATTGAAATATGAGGCATGAAGCAGAAGAAACATTGCACTTTAAATCACTTTACGTTTGGCCATTTGACCAGGATACTGATCATATAATCTGAAAGATGTATAAACAACTTTGTCTGAGATGTGTGCCTTAAAGCCATGATTTTTTTTTCTTTTTTTCTGCACCTCTTATGATTTTCTTTCCAAGTTATTGTCACTAATATTACCCAATGTGTATATATGAGTAACTACTGTCCTGGAAGCCTGTTAAATTACTCTGATTCAAATTAGAATTGTGCCACATTACTTTCAAAACAAATGGCATGTTTAATTAAATTAATAATAAAATGCCAAGGACACAACCGAGCTGTATTTGTGATGCAACAGAGGCTCAACACCTGTGCGCTTGTTTTGAAAAGTGTTTGTGCATTTTTTTAATTTTTTTTTAACAGAGAAAGGAGGGCATGAAATTACCATAGAGATGGGAATGCTACTTTATTTTATTTGCATATCTATTTTTAATGCATATGATTGTTATGCTCTGCCAGTGCTGCTTTTTTTTTTTTTTTTTTTTTGTGCAAGACTTGTACAGCATGTTGCCCCACTGTGGTTCTTAAACATGTTTTTACAAAAGAAAGAAAGAGAGTAGAAAAAAAAACTTGTTTCATCAGAGAAATTTTCCGTTGTATAAAGAAATCCTCACAATATCTAGTGCATATTGCGTCTTCAGCCCTTATGTTTCTATGCAGATGAAAATTTGTTGACATAGTTTTGATGTTGGTTTTCTGACCAGCCTTCTGTACCAGGTCATCCACTGTTATTGGAGCTGTGTGTTGGGTGGAGGGGCAGGAGAAGGGAGGCCTGCTGTCCAGTCAGACCACACACTATCCGAGTCTGGATCAGCTTTCTTTAGGCCTCTCTATTCAGGAGAGGCACTCTGCTGATTTCTTTCTAAAATTAGTAGATCCATTTATTTAGATGCATACATGCAATTCAGCTACATTATCTTAGAAATTTCTGAACATAAAAATTGCACAGACCCATTCATCTTCTAGGAGCAGGGAATTTTTTTAAAATCCCTGATTTTCTCATGTATTTTTTTTTTTTTTTTTTTTTTGCTGTTTGCCTCTTTCAAAAGGTTTATAGGTTACATGACTTTGACACTTGGTTTATTTCATGAATAATTCATGGTATTGTTAGTTTATCACTACCGCGTTTGCTGTGAAGTGGTTAGTGTTTGAGCTCATTGATGTGCTCTCCCAGCTGTCGGTTATCATATTAATAGCACTATTTCCTTGGCTGCTGTAAATGAACTGGCATGAGGTGATCCAAAAAAAGAAAAAAAAAAAAGTTTTTTTTTCACTTAGTTTGTTGCCCATTGATGAATCCCCACTCCCCCCTAAATAACCAGGACATTGATTGTGTGACCCATACTTCTTTCTCCTGCTACAAGCACTTTTCTCAAGACATCTGCACTTACACTTAAATAGATTAGGTTAGTTGTTAATCACATTTATACCTCTATATATGCTACAGGACTGACTTTGTTGTTTTGATCTCATTCCAACTTTAAGAATTTTCCAAAGCAAGCATTGGGTAATTTTATTTTCTTTCTTTCTTTTTTTTAATCCCCTTTTTAAGTGGAGGTTGAATAATGTTTTATTCAGGATACTGAATACATGGTGGCCACAGCAAAAGAGGCACTGTTGATAATGTATCCCACTGCTGATAGAAATTTATTGTTGGGGGTTTGAAGATGAAATTGATCAACCCCTTTCTATAAGGCAGCTGTTGAAACCTGATCAGACTGGTTTGAACATGCTTGTATGGACACAGAAACCAATCCAAGGTGACTGCTAAATTTTTCAACAGGTCCTAACCTAGCAGCTGATACTCGGTACAGGCTTAGTGCTTTAAGGTTTCAGCCTGTGGATCCTACATCAAAAACCGGGTTATTGTTGAGCACTTAAACATGAAGGAAACACCATATAAAGTTGTAGTTGGCATCATATTACAAGAGACAAAATTAGTTTGTGTGGAAGTGTAATAACATCCAAATTGAATTGAACTGAATCCAGGGTGCAGTTCATTTCATGATATGAAATCACACAGAGAAGAATTGTTGTTACAGTGTGGATGTCTATATCTAGGGTGTACACTTCCAGTTGCTCATTTAGCAGACCCTTTTATCAAAAGCAACTTCATACCAGAGTTTAACTGTACTAGTTTCTCACTTAAGTACCAAATCAGTTAAATATATATGAAAAGAGAAATGACAAAATAAAAGACAGAGTACAAGGTTAGACCTGTGGAGGAAGTGAAGGTTGGAAAGTGCAGTTAGATGACTTAGGATTTTAGGGGGGTTAGGAGAGAGAGAGTTTTCAGAGGAGATATGTTTTCAAGAGTTTCTTGAACATTGAAAGGATGCCCCAGTAATGATGGCAAGCTTTTTCTACCAGCATAGAACCACAAATGAGAACAGTCTGGATTACCTTGTGTGACGGGATGGCAGTGCCAGTTGGCAAAATATAGAAGAACTTAATCAGTGGGCAGTAGTGTAGACTTTAGGAATAGAGTTGAAATGACTGGGAGCATATCCAGAAATAACTTTGTAGGCGTTAATGACTTGAATGTCATTTGGGCAGCCAAGAGTAGCCAGTGGAGTTCAGTGGTCTGACATGAGCTCTATTTGGTTGGTTGAACATCAAGATTCTAGCTTCTGGTTGAAGCACATATGGAGCTCCAAAAAGTTGCAGATCCTCAACTGACCACTAGGGGCTGGCTGCAAAAGCCAGTCAATTTCCATTGATTTCCATGTTAAAATGTCTAACTAAATGCACACATTTACCTTCCTGGTTCAAAAGATGATTTTGGCATCTGCTGCTAGATTTCACACCAGTGGCAATGGTTTCGTGGGTGGAAATTTATTTATTCTTCATGTCAGATAAATTACAAGTTTATTCACAAAATAAGCTTATTTCAAGTTTGATACCTGCTACAGGTCTCAAAAAGGTTGGCATGGTGGCAACAACTGGCTGAAAAAGTAACTTTTCAAAATTTTAGCTGTAAGAACATCTAGCAATGAATTCAATTATTTGATAGCAAGTCTTGTAACATGATTATTTATAAAAGTTTATAAAAGGGATGTCTTAAAGAGGCAGAGTCTGTCAGATGTAAAGATGGGCAGTGGCTCTTCAGTCTGCAAGTGTAAAGTGTGTGTAAAAAGATGCACAGTGGGAAATACATCATCTACGGTGCATAACAGATTTAGAGAAACTGGAGATATTTTTGTGTGTAAGGGACAAGACCAAAGCCTATTAATAGATGCCCATAGTCTTCAGGCTGTCAGATGACACTGCATCACACATCGGCATGACTGTGTCAATGACCTCACTAAATGGGTGCAGGAATACTTTCAGAAACCACTGTTGGTAAACACAATCCGCTGGGGCATCTGCAGATACAAACTAAAGCTCTATAATGTAAAATGTAAAATTGTGTCCTCTGGGCTAAAGAGGAGGGAGACTCTCCAGGTTGTTACCAGTGTTCAGTCCAAAAGCCAGCATCTCTGATGGTATGGGGCTTTGTAAGTGGATGCAGTATGGGCAGCTCATGTGATTTAAAAAGTCCTTTTTAGTTTATCATTTTATTCAAATCTTTAAAAAAACAACAAAAAAAAGACAAAACAAAAAACACCCCAACATTTCTGGGATTTGCGTTGTACTAAGATTGTCACAGCCAGCAGTGGGTTTGCCAGGAACAGTCTGAGGACAAATCTTGGCTCATTGGCAGGCAGCTTGTGCTAGCCATGTGTCGGCTAAAAGCAGCGGTCACTTCTGATGTCACCAGTCACAACATTTGTAACAGGAGCTCCCACTGCAAACTTATTTAGTCTACACTCTAACCCAGTGGGGTTGGTTCATTCCATGATGAAGTTGATGCACTGTGATTGTGGCTATAGATGAGATGAGATGACTTGTACTCGAAGGGGACATCGAGACGGCTGGACAATGTCCTTGTTCACAGCACATTCAATCAGCACTTGGTCAATAGCACTCCTCAACCCAGTAGTGTTTCAGGGCCATACTAAAGTACCTTACCCAAAGCAGGCATGTATTTCAGACCCATAAAAGGTTCTTAAATTTTTCTTCAGTGCTATTTCTGATAATGGAGAAAAGTGCTGTAGTTGATTCTACCCCATATTTGCTCTATTGAAAACTCCTTTAGTTTTGTTCAGTGTCTGCTATAACTTACAGCATAGTTTATTTTAAGGTTTTAAAACCACAGAAGGAACTAGTTCTCTTATAGCTTATCACAATCTTTTTCTGTATTTCATGATTCGTTGTCTGCATCAATTGCTGAAGAAAAACATAACAAAAGTAATAGTATTAACCCTTGACATTGGACACGCAACAAAGTTCCCTTGCTGGACTCTGCTGATCAAGCAGCAGATATGTCACAGCCAGTCCATCCCTGGTGATATTGCTGTGATCCAGCATGGGCCTCTCAAGGTGTCCAGGTGTCTGCCTCCCTGGGTCTGACTTTTGTTTTCATGCAGCATACAAATGTTGCTGTTGAGTGGCAGGTGCCATCAAACCACCCTGTTAGGCCTCTCTGACCCCCGGATGTGTTCTCTGAGGGCTTTGTGGACTTCAGGTTGGTGTCTGTGGAGGTCAAGAGTGGGTGCCTTGTCTCTTGGTCCCGGTCCTGCCCTTAGAATCTTAGTCTTAGTGCTGTTTTACTTTCACACCATCTCACTTATTTTGGTATCTGGATGTCCTCTTCAAGAGGAAAGTTTGGGCTCCTGGATCAACAGTGCTGCTTTTAAAAATGATTTAGTTCAGTAGTGAGGAAAGTGTGTGAATTGATGCACTGCATACAGTCCCTTAGTAGAATAAATATTTTCTGTTTGTAAATATGTGCATTGGCTGCAAAATGGAGCCTATTTTGTTGAAGTTCAGCCACAGACTACAGAGCTATAATCTATTACCCACGGCTGTGAAATTTGACATTTTCCATGATTGATTTTCCGTTTATCTTTTGGCATAACAAAACTGAGCCTCTTGTCTACAAACCCCTTAGTCTTTACGTTGTCATCTGAAAGTTTGTTTCACTTCTGGGTTAATTCCAGCAGGCAGTTTTGTAGTGACATGCACAATTCTAAATTGCTGTCCTGATGTTTCCAGTTTCCATGACCCGAGTGTTGTGGATCAGTGACATCAACTTGGTAAGCTTTCAGTGAACAATATCAGTAACAGAGTCTGATGCAGCATTGGGTCGGATCAATCCCGACTCTAGTTTCAACTATAATTTTTGATGCAGAGCTGTGCGTGTCTGTGTGTGCCCACACTGTCTTCTCTTCTAGAGTAGTGCAGTCTGTGTGTCTGAGTGGGTGGTTTTGCACTGCTTGGGTAAGACTTGGAGAGCACTCTACAGTGAACCCTTCCTCTCTGTTTTTCTCCCTCCCTCCTCCCTCCAGCAGCTGCTTTCCTGTCTCAGCTGCGAACTGGAGCCAATGTGTTTTTCCCCATCTTCACGTCACAAGCAGGAACATTCGGACATGCACAAATATACTCTATTTGTCAGTGTCTACCCGGTTCCACACCCGTCTGGCTGGTGACTGTGTTCTGACCTCATTTTGGATGGCAGACTGAGGAGCAAGTATTCCCACTATTCTACTTGACTGCTGGGATTACGTTCACATTGCTGTGTGAGAACCGCCTGACTTTTCATAGAAATGCTTTCATGGTAAGATTTCTCTTCCCCTCACACAGGCCACTTCTGTCTCCTGACCACTTGTTTGTGTCTTTTAGTTTCTCTATTGGCAAGTTTTTCTGTGAGGCTCATCCCATATAAACAGTTCCCAGAAGTCTTTTTTTTTTTTTTTTTTTTTTTTGGTGTATTACAGCTTTAATCAGAGGGTTTGCATGCCAAGGAGAATCTTACAGTGTCTTATTTGTCGAAGGTTTAAAATCCAACTCGGTGTCTCACAGATCACATTAGTTAGAAATACTTTTAACATGAAAAAAGTAGATTCATGTTTTTCAAGGTTTTGTGTCAGAAGAAAGTAAAATCATCTTTTCTCCAACAGATCTTAATATTAACTATATGATACCTCAGTTTAGCTATCACCTGGCATACTGACTTATTTAATGACATCAGGGATAATCTTAAAAAATGGATATTGCAGCCAGCCAATCTGGGAAGAGTTGTGTGGTCATTTTCAAGTGATCTCATTACTTGACAATGAGAAAAATGATTCACAAGTTTAAAAATATTCAAGACTGTTTGCCAGTTTTCCCAGGAGTGGATATCCCAGCAAGTTCACACCAAGGTCAGACGTGTAAAAGTTCTGAAACTCTGAAATTGCAAAAACTCAAGAGCTAAAAAGTTCCCAGAATAAAACCTCCAATTTCTTTTATTTGATTCTATCGAACTTTTTCTGAAGACTTTGTTCCAGAAGTCCTTCTGATGTAAAGTCCTTTGGACCAAAGTGACAACTATGAATATTTTAATTCCACTCATTCATTACAAGCAAGTGCAAAGTGCTGGAGTCCTTCAGTTTGTGTGGAGCAGAGAGTAACATTCCCCTTCGTCACGAGGAGTCGCATAGATACAAAGGAGGTGAACCCCCTGAATTTTCCTCCTGCTGGAAAAACAAAGTTGGCGGATTTCTGTAAAATGAGTACTTTTTTGTGCTTAAGTATGATAATTACATTCAACTGGTATGGCTTCAGTGCTTTTTCAGTTCTCCCATCACCTGTTTAAAAGAAATTTTCTTATGGTGTGCTATCTGGGATTTGGGTGGTTATGTTTCATGCAAAGTGTGTGTGTGCACACAAAATAAATGGACCCACTCAATCCTGCTGTCTCTCCTTATGCACATGTGTGCAGCAACATTGAAATAATACAGAAATAATTTGGATGTTGAAATCATTGGATTTATTTTTATGTAATTTATAAAATATTTTAATAAAATAAACATTTGCATGTTTTTAGCAAATGCAGCATTTCAAAATAAAGGTGTAATAGCAGAACCGTGGCATTAATAATTTTACTACTTGTTGTTGTACCATCAGATATGATACAGACTTATGCTGAGTGTAATTGATTAAAACTTACAATTTGCAGATGGTGTTCTTTTTTTATGATTGTAGGTAATTAAATAATTTAGCCCTGCTTTGTTTCACTGTAGACTAAATTTTACATGTTTTTGGAATGAGAAGACTTGCTCTATCCTGTTAAGCATAGCTGGATCTAGCTGTGGTTAGTCAGTGTAATGTTCATACATGGGTTTTGTCTTTTTTATTATGGTTTAGTGTTAAAGGTGACTCTTCCATCCCCAGTGTCATAATTACAACTTGGATTAGAGTTGGCAACACACTGAGAAGCCAGGAGTCATCCTAGTTGTCTCCCATGTACACCGATCCTCTTCATGTGAAGTAGGTAAGACAGAAATCCCTCTCCAATATTGACAAAATGAATTTCAGGCCCTAAGAGATGGTTTAGCACTGATTTGCCTGCAGTCGAACACAGCCTTGTGATAAAAGGAGAAACGGTCTCATCATCCTCCGTCACCCATATTTGCTGCTGTCATGTTTGGAAAATTAATTAAAGTAATCAAGAGTCACCGCAGAGCTGGCGCCGTCATGCATCAGAACTCCTCAACAGAGGTGGAGATTGTGGAGCTGCTTGTACCCAGTATGAAAAAGGAGGGCTGGGATGGCAGGAGGAGGTGGAGACAAGTGCAGCGTAAAATGCTGATTATGCAGAAGTGGGAGTGAGGGACATTTAAGCAGTGGCACTTGGTATGCAAGCATACTGTTCATTTCATGTGGTATTCTAGTTGGCTTGTTGGCTAATCTGGTTTAACCAACAGATCCTAGCTTTTTATGAAATGGGAATTAACTAAGCAAGAAAACAATGGAATGTTAAAGAAATGCGTTCATATATTTACCTACCAACTTTTGGCCAGTCTGATAAACTAAAGAAACGATGACTGACAAGAGTTTGAGTTCATTTCAGTTTTTAATTCAGTTGATTTGAATTGCACAGTTTCCCATTGAAACTATCATCTGAGCATATTTTAGAGAAAAGGAAAAATATGTAATGCAAATCTAATTAAATACAATTCAATTATATTCATTTTATATTCCAGCTGTTATAGAAAGTCACATTTCTTTTTGCAAATTTACTCCTGTTACACTGTTCTTAAGCCCAAATCTTTAACAAGTTATTGTTGACCAGGTCCATTCTGCATCAGTATTAATCAATCTGAAGTTTGTACCTTTGATTGAATAAACAAACATATTTTTTATTTCTTTTGTGTATTTGCTGTGACTCTGAAATGGCAGAGCTGTCGTATTGCGCACTTAAAATACAAACTGGAACTTAAAAAATGTGATTTTGTTTTTGTTTAAATTTAATTCATGGTGGTATTAGCATGAAGCGCAGACTTGATGTTTGAATACCAGTTTACATATTTCAGTTTTACATGTTTTAAGTCTGTGCTGCATCGGAGTCTCTGCATTAATAATCCATGTTACCCTTAAGCCCTTAAGTATCATAGTTTAGTTTGGGAGTCGGATCACATTGTCTCCCTAGATAACGGTTATGCCACTTGTTCTGGTCCAGTTGACGTTGTCATTTGGTGTGCAGCAGCTGAATCTGTTACTGGATAATCCTACTATATTCAGCTCTCGATATGAAAAAGGGTTTCGCTCTCAGATGCCATGTCTTATCTTGAAAGTCCACTTTTTCTTTACTAGGGCGTCCTCCATCTCCCATATTTAACCTTTCTCTTTCTCAATGCCCCTTTCCTTTTATCATCCTTCCTCCTTCATTCTCCTTGCATTTTTCATGTGCTATCAAATTGGTTTACCATTAATTTCTCAAAAAACTTAAATTTAATGCTCAATTTCACTGCTGGAAATTTAAATGATACTTCAGAGCAGTCTATACTGGAAGAGTCATTGTGGAGTCTGGGGTGTACTGAACCTTGACACATGGCACTGGGATTCATCATTAAATTGGTTTTCCACTTTTTACTTTTTTTCTTGGTCCTTTCTTGCTGTGGTCATATCGGGCAAAAATTTTAATGGAGAAAAAAAATCCTTGTTTTATTTCACAGGTTGTTGGCACCGTCATTTCACAACAAAGTCTACAAACAGAGCTTGATGACAAGTTGATGATGATCTGTTATTTTGAATCAGGTGTATTGAGGCAGAGAAATGTCTAAAACATGCAGGACAGAGGTCATTGAGGACCAGATTTTCCCACCCCTTTTCTAGACCCTAAACTGTAGGACCTGTAGGGTGTCATTAGCCACTCCATTTTTTTCAGTATTAAGCAAATGTTATAAGTTATCTGTGCTAAAACATTGTATTAGCTATCAAATTATTTAAGAATAAGTATAGTGTAAGCTTAAAAGTTAGTTTAAAAGTGACTGTTAATATTGACAGTGCCTAAAAGTTTTTGTTTTGATGGTAACTTCTCAGTTATGATATGTGGGCACAATAATCTGTTGTGAACATTTATGACATTTTTTTTGTAGTTTTCATATAGTTCATATTAATATCAGAATTATAATGTGTGACCAAAATTTTAAAAAGTTATTGTGACATAAATTTTGCTCATTTTGTGCAGCCCTGACTGGTGTCTTAGATTCCTATGTTGGCAAAATTTAGTAATTTAAGATGGCAAGACAAAATGAGCTATGCCAGAAATGACACAAAGAAGCCATTCAAAGTGAGAAATAAACATTATAAAAATAAAATCACTTTTTAAAAATAACACTATGGGCACTGTGCTCAGTATCAGCTGATACCCAAAGCCCACTTACCAGAAAGAAGGAAATCCCTAATTAGTATGTGAAAATCACTCTATTGTACGTAGCACCCAGTTCTACCAAGTTCATACTTAGAATATCTTGGGCTGTTTAACTCGATACACACTTTGACATGCATAAGTCTCTTTTGTGACATAGATAAGGGGGAGTTCTACCAATATTTAAAAAAATTGATTTCAGTTGATGTATATTTGCATTTCTAGTCTTTGTTTAAATGCCACAAATTGAATATTGTAAAAATGGAGAACAGTGAAGCAGTATAAATCAATGCAATACCTTATCAGATGATGGATGGCCACAGCTCAGGAAAAAAAAAGTAGTTGTAGTCAGAAACAACCCACTCAGACACTCATTTGCAAAACACTCCATCATGAATGGAAGCCATTATGACTGACAGACCCATTTTCACCACCACAGATGACACACGCTGGAGCTTTTTCAGAAAGGAGGGTGGTTTCATCTATCATCTGACATAATGCATCAACGATGAGTGGAATGTAATCAGTCCTTTGGCCACTGAGTTGCTGTTTATACATTTTTAACACAAGCAACATGCTGAAGAACTGTACAGATTGTTAGTGAAGTAACGAGTGCTAATAGCAGGAAAAATAGAAAAACAACAGAAGAAAAATAACAATTGATTTGTGGGTATGAGGAGGAAGGAGGAAATATGAAGTCAAGATTTGTGTTTTAGATTTCAATATTATATATAAACATCAGTGTTCAGTTTTACTTTTTTGGAAGGGGGTTAATTTGATTAAATTCAACACACAAAATTGCTTCTCTGATTATTTCTGAGCACTTTGGATTGTGATCATCAGTTTCTTACACTGTAATGAAGAAAGCTTTGCCAATTCGTGAGTTTCTCCATAATTGAGGTTTGCATGGCTTAAAACCACAGTTGTTTTCCTCTGCTAAAATTAAAAACATTTGAAGGAATATTTGATTATTTCTAGGACGTGTGGTGTGCAGGATCGTTGTGATGTTGCATGACCAAAGACTAAAAGTCTGCAACAAGTTTCAGCAAATCCTCCATATCAGAAGAAACTTGTTGAATTTCTGTGTAGTGGAAAGGTGGATTAGGAATTTGTTTCCCAAAACATTTATTCCCGAAATACTTTTGTCAAAATATTGGCCATGATGGCTTACATGATAGCTAACCACTATGGAAAGTACCATAGTTGGTGTTATCTTTTTTCATGCGAGTCTTGTGCCGAGACTGTACTCTGGAAACATTTCCCGCAACTGGTACATTTTTACCAGAAGAAACTTGATTGTTTTGGAAATTTGCACTTCTACAGTATATTATGCATATCCTTATGTTTTTTTACCCATCTCTCTTTGGAATATTTAAACTTGAATTAATAAACATTTCTAAGGCACCAACAACTACAACTATCCATCCATTTTTTTCTGCTTGTCTTTCTTAAAAACAATACATTTAGGTATTTCTCAAAATTTTATCATTGCAAGACAAGCTAAGGTGATCCAACAGTCCCATATAATTTAAAAATGTTTTTAGTCATTTCACCCAAGGTGAGGCAGATTGTCAAGGTGGGGCGGGCTGTCAAGCTGGAGTAGTAGTGCTAAGACTCTGGTGTGGGAGGAGTTTAGAGAGGCTGTGAAGGGTGACAATTGATTGAATCCAAGAAGGTTCTGGCAAAATGTCAGGTGAAAGCAGTGGTTCGTTGATGCTGTGTATATTCTTTATGAGGTACAATTGACCTCAACTGAGGATGTGATTGGATGGTGAAAGGAATACGTTGAGATTGCAGATATAGTTAAAAAGCTCAAACCAGCAACAGGGCTCTGGGGTGGATGAGACCCTCCTTGAGTTTCTGGCTCCTCCAGATCTTATAGGGCTGTCTTGGATGTATGAAAATCAGGGACAGTGCCTCTGGCCTGGGTGACATGAGTAGTGACAGGAATGTCCATTTTCTTTGTGTTTCAGGAGTGAGGTTCCCTCAGGCTGAAGACGGTGTGTTACCCTCAGCTTTTTTCCACTTGGGACCCATAGTGTTGCCATTGCGCCCATGAGGTAACGTCAGGACCATCTTGGCTCCTCATCGCCACCTTTGGTCCATTCATTTTCCTCCCTTCTGTCCTTTCCTCCCTTGGACCCAACAAGCCATGGGCCAGAAGATCTCGGGCAGCATTAAGTCAGTGGATGTGCGTGGAGAGCCCTCATACCGCCCAGTGCGCCGCGAACTACGGGGTCCTGATTTCTGTCGGCCTCCCAGACTGGACTTACTGCTGGACATGCCATCGGCCAGTCCTGAGACACAGCTACGCCATGCCTGGAACCCTGATGACCGTTCACTCAATGTTTTTGTCAAGGAGGATGACAAAATCACATTTCATCGACATCCTGTAGCACAGAGCACAGACTGTATCCGAGGGAAAATAGGTTACACCAGAGGTCTCCATGTATGGAGGATTCACTGGCCAGCCAGACAAAGAGGTACCCATGCAGTTGTGGGAGTGGCTACTGCTGAAGCATCTTTACACTCAGTGGGCTACACAGCCCTGGTGGGATCTGACTCTGAGTCCTGGGGCTGGGACCTGGGTCGGAACAGACTCTACCATGATGGAAAGAACAGACCTTCAACAGCGCCTACTTATCCCTCTTTCCTGGAGCCAGATGAGTCATTTGTACTCCCAGACTGTCTGACAGTTATATTGGACATGGACGAAGGAACGCTGAGCTTTATGGTGGATGGACAATATCTGGGAGTAGCTTTTAGGGGACTAAAGGGCAAAAAACTGTATCCCATTGTCAGTGCTGTGTGGGGGCACTGTGAAGTTTCAATTCGCTACGTCAATGGACTAGATCGTAAGTAAAGCATTTACACACACACACACAAACAAACGATAGCTTTTAAATGAGATCTATGAAGAGTTGTTGAGGCACACCCTCAGATAAGCTGTTTGGGCAAAATGAGCAGGACCTACTAAAAACTGGGCCGTAGTTATGTATGCTCATTGTTGATGTAGCTGAAAAGCAGCATGGAGACTCTTTTCTTGTGTGTTCAGCCACAGGTTATGACCAGCTAATTTTGTAACTGACCAAATTGTAGTTGTTTTGAAGAAAGACATTTCTTTGGCAGCCTGTAATGAGCTTGTGAAGGTGTGGACACTGAGAAACTGTGAGCCTTTGATATGTTTACAAGGTAATGTGTATAGAAAAATAAATGGATTATTAATACAAATATAATGA
>JAOWBL010000005.1:17583208-17599067 GCA_028564865.1 Zenarchopterus dispar | reverse complement strand
GTTTTTCCCAATCTTCACTTTTAAAAGTCCTGTTGAATGAGGTGGTATTAAGTGCAGGTTCAGTTCAGGTGTTTGGGCTTTAAGTTTTATCCTCTTCTGGATGGAAAAGTTTCTTTGATCTTCAGATCTAAGATTTGTGATCAGTCTCAGACTGAACAAATGACAGTAAAAAGCTGTGTTTCAGAAGCTTTTGTGGACGGGTGATAAGTATCAGAGTGTCAAACTAAGATTTTAACAGTTTTTTGGGGGGGTTCACAAAATTTCTCCTTCATCACTCAGTGCTGTGATGAATGACTCATCTGCTCTGTCATGAGTGGTACTATTCAGCAGAGGCATTACCAAAATGTGTCTTTTAACTCAGAATGAACTGAAACAGCAAGAGTTGTTGTGTTCTTATGTCCTCAGAAACGCTGTGTTCCCCAGTTGCCACCTGTGAAGACGGTAGTATAAACAAAAAAGCTGTTAAATCTGGAGAGATACACCAGCATTGTTATTCATAACGGCTGACAGGACCAGTAAACACATGAAACAGCTCATTTCATCCCAGCAATTACGTCACATTTCATGGCATTAGTAATGTCAGAAATCCCATCCCACACAAACGCCAACTGTGATCCACTGCACCGTATCCTCCCACCTGTTTGCTCTCCAACAAGTACTGCGAAAGCCACTGCCCAGGGATTCATCTGGGAGAACATCGTAATCATAGTTTGTATGAAATAACATCCAGTCGTGTGAAAAAAGACCCACAACACACTTGGATTTAAAGCTCCTTTTCATTTTACCTCCACAAATATTTGTATATCTGGAGCCTTCATGGACAGCAAGTACTTAAAGTACTTTGCAGTGTTAGCTCAAAATATCTAGAAATACAACTAAGCTGCATGAACCAATCTGTTTTTAAAGGAACATTTGGTTTCTCAGCAAAACATTAACATATGATATTGAATTGGTTAATAAAATATCCAACGGTTTTATGCATTATTTGTTACTCAGGTGATAATTAGTATTTAACAGGCTGTGTCCACTCACTCAAAACTTCTTCTTAATGCGTCTTCCCTCCATAATGAGCTGTGAGGTGAACTTCAAGTTGTTTGAGTATTGTTGCACACTCAGTCTGAGAGTGCAGTGCTCTGTTAGGATAACGTAGAACTATGAATTCATTAAGGTAAGAAGGAGCCAGGCCCTTAACGGCTATTTATGTAAGAGAAAATTTTGAAATTCCACCCTAGCTTTAACGGGAAGCTGATGAAGGGAAGCCAAGATCGTTGAAATACAATCGCTCGTGCAGAAGAAAGGCTAAAATATTGGATGGTGACTGTTTTCCTTATTCTCTTTCCTACAGAAAAAACTATTCTCATTGCGCTTTATGTTGAGGTCAGTGTCCAGCATCTTACTTCAGACAAATTCATCTCACTATATCTTGATAAATTTTGCTTCTTCTCACTATGTGATAATGTTAGTGCACAAAATCTCATGTGCCGTCTATATAAAGACGGTGATGGTTGTCATCCTGCTATGTGAATCACAGAGATGCTCACAAGTCCTTTCCTGTATTACTTGTATACATAAATTGGACTTTTTAGCCTTAGAATAGATGTACCTATAAAAGCAGCCAACAAAAATGTGGCATCTACTCTTGATGTGAGTTATGGTTTCTAACTGGCAATGCAAACAGAAAGTCTCAGAGGGCGGATTTAAAAGGTCATGCTTGTGAAACTTTTCTGCAACTTCATGTCTACTCTGAGTTCTGCAGTGGAGAGATAGCTAGCATTTCCATCTAATATACAATATATGCTGCCTAACGGCTGCAGAGAATTTCAGCGAGGCTTCCCCTTAAAGTTTATCCTTGCCCAGAAAATACTACATTCAAGCAGGGACCTTTTAAGGTTTAAGCACCCATTTTAGACCTTTGTTCCTAGCAGTGATTTTGTTACCTTGGGGAAAGGTCTAACAGGTGAAGCACACCCAAGCAGAGAAAATAGATGGTGGAAGAGTGAAGCAACAAAAGACAGAAGAGAGGCAACAACAGAAATAAGATGGGGCTGGGTGAAAAGGAAAGGATGAAAGCAAGAGGAAACTGCCAGAAAAACAGAAGAAGTGAAAACTCAGAAAACAAAACACCTGTCTGCCCTTTGAAGTGAAGTATCTGTTGTACAGCAAGAGCCTTCTCACCAGGAAATATATTTTCCTCAATGCTTGGAGGAGAGATGCTGCTGCGGAAGGTATCAGCATGACATACATCAATAAAGCTTTAGTGTTGGCTTTCAAGTTTATTTAAGACTGACATGTACCCACACAAAATACCTCAACCTGCTTTTCAGAACAGGAAGTTAAAGAAAAAAATCCACAAACTGAAGAGATACAAATTTTGATCTTACCAATCTGTGAAATTCAAATCATTCTAGGTGACATGTTGAACTCATTTTTCCTCACTTGTCACAAACTGCCACAACTTTCTCTGCAGTTTTTCCACGTGTTTTTTTTTTGAATAACCAGTCTTGCACTAGATGTATTGACAATACAGCTACCCTACACAAAAATACAGAGAAAAAAAAATCATTAGACAGGAGACACATTTACAAGTTTTACAAGTGCCTGAAAGAATCCACAAAAGCCAAGAATAACAACAAAGTTGAAAATATGTATCATTTTAAAAGCTTCAGGTTTAATTTTTATTTTGTCTTTGCCACTGAATTGGTTGGTGATACCTGTTGTTGCTCTTGAGATCAGCTTCTGCTATTTTCACTCATTTATCAGTATGGTTTTTTTCCTTTATCATCTAAAAGCTAGAACACTGCAGCACAGATGCACCTACAGCTCAAATCACCTGCACGCATGTGGACCACATCCCTGAGGCAGTGATGTTGCCATAAAACACGTCTTACCCGTGCAAGTGGAAACCTCCAGGGTATATATATGAAAACAAAACAGAAGTACCAAAGATGGAAGTTTCTTCAATAGCCCCAAAAAGGTTGACCAGAGGTTAACTGGAATTCTTAAATGCATTTTAGCTTTTATCAGTAAAAGCTTATTCAGGTCTAACTGGATGAAGGGAATTTTCAGACTTATAAGCTCTTGCTGGTAACATTCGTTCTTGTGAGTCATTAAAGTCACATGTAAGTCACTGAGCCATCCATCCCTGTTCTGGATTAGTAGGGTCTTTAATGCACTGTCGCATGGTCAGCATGTGAGATGTTGAGGTCACCTGAATAAAAGTGTGAATAGCTGTGAAACCACGTGGGAAGAATCGAAACTGTGTCCTAAGTGTTGCATGCATGAAACCTGAGGCCATCTCATTTGCTTTTTTGTTTTAGCCTCAGAACCCTAACACTAACCACGTGTGATGATGTTAACATGAACTTGCAGCTATTTTCGAAGATCCCAATCAGAAAACAGTGGGTGAATATTAACAAACCCTGTGAACTCCAACTAAGTGTTCAGAAAAGGTGGATTTTTGCATGCTTGATTTTTGTTTCTACAGTACAAGATTTAGAGAAGAAGACAGAAAACAAAAGATCATATCACAGGTTTTCACAAATATTTTTACACAAAAGTTTTGCACCCACATTCCAATTATTCCAGAGTGTTGTCTCAATTTTTACTGACAGTATACCATCAATTCCATCATCATCCATGTGTCCATCTTGTCTATTTTTCCAAAAATTGCAAAAATGAGTTTCTCAGTAGCTGTCAACCCCCAGTGGAGAGTTTAGCCTGAATCCAACAGAGTCAAGCATGCCTCTCTAGAGATCAGTTTTTGATCTTTTCTTTTCTCCCATCTCTTCTCTCCTTCTGCATGTATTTCTTTCTTCTGTCTTTCCTCTGTCAATTTCCTTGTTGTGAAGTGACCAAGGTGGACCAAGGGTTACAAAAAAAAAAAAAACCTGGAGAGCAGTGGGAGAGCAATAATGGCTCAGTGTGTGTCTGTGTCTTTGTGTTCCCCAGAGACCGCCCACAAAAACCTCTTAGAAGTGGCTGTAACAGCTACCTTTCTCCCACACACAGAGACGTACACAATCCAACTCCCAGCATTTCTTTTCTTGTAAGCATAATAAATGAGTCTTGCATTTGACGTGAGATGAGAAGTTTTCGACAGCCTAATTTAAATTGTAATAATATTTGCAGTACTTAATTTGCCATTTTTAATCTCTCATTGAACGTAGGTTGCGTGCAAACATGGAGCAATAAATCAGTTTCTAAACCAAATAGCCAAGTCTTATGATATTTTCCAGTTCAGGTTGAAGGCAAGAAGACTCTCATCATGTTCTGTTCATAAAGTGGTTCCTGAAGGACTGAAATTCTGTCATGTTTGCTCTAACCCTAGTTGTTGGAGCTAGAATATGTTGTATTTACTGAAAACAACCAGAGCCACCAATTAATAGCTGGTGGAAACCTTTTGGGTCTGGATCAGACCTGCACAGCATTCAGGGAAATTTTTTCCATTCCTTTGTATACAACTGCTTCAAATCAGACACATTTTTGGGATGTCTGGAGTCACCAGTACTTGTGATTTATTCCACAGCATTGCTATGGTGTTAAGGCATTTGCATTGACTGGGCTAAAAGGCAGTTTGTCGTTTTTCTGAGTCCATTGTGTGATAAATTTGGTTCGATGCTTGGGATCGATATCCTGTTGCATAGGGATGTAGCTAGACATTGTAAACGTTTGGGGCTGATCCCAGTGTATAATGCAGCCAGCATTGCTAGAGGGGCATGGGGGATATGCTTGCTTGAATGAAATAAAGCTTTAAATAATTAGTTCTAGTGAATTTTGTGGTTATTAATGGGAAAATTAAATTTAAAAAATGTTGAATTACTCATTAACAAATTCAACACATCCAGCTGCATTGATTTATTTTGGCTGGCTGTAGATGGGCTTAGAGGAGCATTCCAAATTTTTCAATTTTAGTGGTGAAAAGCAGATCACAGTGTCAGAAGAGCATTAAGCTGTGGATGTGTTCTCTGGCTTCAAGTACCTGGGTGGACCTCACCTAGAGAAACAACGCATCCTACTTCATCAGGAAAGCCCATAAGTCTCTGTATCCTGGTGGTGGAGAGCAGCTTATCTGCCCCTACTGACATCCACACCACCAGATGCAAGAAAAGAGCCTTTTATACAAGGAAGGAGCCACCCGGTCAACACACACACTGTTTGTCCCTCTGTTCTCAAGCAGAAGGCTGAGGAGCATCAAGAGCAGAACCACCAGACTGTATAACAGCTTCTATTCAGATGCTGTCAGACTTCTTAACTCCTGTAAAGGTTTTTTACAAGCCCCTCACCTCATCACATGCAGTTTTAGCATTAATAAAAACCAGAGTGGGTTTGCTAACCAGATCGCTAATACAGACTGGTAACCTGACACAGTTTTGGGTTGTGTCTATTTAACTTTGGTATATCCTTCTTTGTCTGACTGTGTCAGTTGTGTTGGAGGTCTGATGTGTTGCTCTGAAGTGTCACTTGCCCGTGTTGTTCTCATCTTTCTGATGTGTTGTTATGTGCTGCTCTGACTGTCATTATGATGTGTCATATGACTGTGCTGTTTTTATTAGGTTTCTATTAAGTTGTTATGTGTTGTTCTGGTGGGCTGATCTGATGCATGGTGAAGTAAAAATTGTATGAAATCCCGATGGGATTAGTGTTTACTTCATTATTAATGTGCAGTTACTTAGGAGTCTAAATAAATGCATTTTACTCAATAGTCAACCCCCACATTGCACATATCACACTATATTATCTGTCTGTCTTGTGACCCATCCATATATGTCTGAACCTGTTAGTGCTAACCATTTTCCATAAACTACACTGTTTTTATTGGCACTGTAATTCAGTGGCAATTGCCATTAAAAAATTATTTGTCAAATGTACTATAATTGTTCACTGTAAACAAATGAAAAATCACAAGGCGTAATTGAAAGACAGTCAAATGACATCAAAACAACAAATCAGAACAATGCACAACGATGGCACATTATGACCCACTGATCAACACTGTTATGCACATCAGAACCACAATTCTCAATGACACATTAGAACTAAGAGTGGAATAAGAATATAGAAGTAAAGGCCAAAATTAGACAGAATTGACCAAATGCTATGCCACGTTAGCAGTCTACATAGGCAATATAGTTGTTCAAAGAGCTTTGTCACAACTGAAGTACTGATGAAAGTTGCATGAACATGGACAAATGTCTTGTCAAATGAACAGAGAACATGTTGGCTTGATGCTTCGAAGCTTGATGTTGGCTATTGAGCTATTTTAAAAACATTCAGGGTCGAAGCCACAGCAAAGTGGCCTGGAAACGAGTCTGTCGCTGCATCACCTAACTTCTTCTAAGCTTCAGCTAGTGGACGACGACCCTAACATCATCCTGTAGGTTATTTAACTAACTTGGCATTAATTTCCCCCTCCATGATGGCAAGTGGTCCAGGAGCTGAGGCAGAGAAGCAAGGCCAGATCATGGTATCCCTCCATAATACTTCACTGCTGTTTTGATGTTGGTAAGCTGTCCCCTTTCACCACTATGCTCAGTATATATTCACAGCAATTTAACTATTGCAAAAAAAAAAAAAAAAGAAAAAAAAAAAAGAAATTCTAATATCATCATGGATTGCCAAGTTCTCTCGGACATTTTTTTCCCCCTGTGGTGTTAAACTACGAACACCCTTTCTGTTCAATGACTTCTGTATGGTAGACTCATGAAGACAGATTACCGTTTGCCGTTTCAAGTGATGTTGTCAAGGCTTAACCTGTTACTTGTTTGTCCTTTTTATACCTTACTGAGGATTTGGCTGTAGGATGTATAAGAAAAAAAAAAGAAATGAAGATGATGTATTTTGGTTTCATATTTTCTGCAAGGACATGAAGGGACATAAAAGTTAAAGTAAATATAAGAATCAGTTTTGCATATTAATACTGTCCAAACCTTTTCTTTTTTTTCCAGATTGTATATTTAAATAGAAAAGTATATATATTTTTTACATCAGGATCAAATCTGAGAACTACAGTGAGATTAGAGATATTATTGAGGAAAAAGCACTGACCTAGATGAATCATGTGGTGTCAAAACTCAGAGTCTAACATTTATTTGTGCAGTGCATCAAGGTGAAGGCATAGGTATGGTGATACTGACAGGAATACATCCTGAGTCCGGAGAAGTTTGACAGCCTGCTGGAGAGAGAAGCACTCTAGCAGAAGCATGAAGCATGCATGTTCCTTGTGCTGCATAGAAATGAATGTTTCCAGTCAGAGCAGAACAACTGTGTTGTAACAGAAACATCCTTTTAAAAAGCATGATTTCGCTTAGCCAATCAAATTCTTCTAAGCCTAAATTGCTCATTTTGTAGATGTGATAGTGCATCTTGGAAAAGTATATCTTCACTCAAAGATAATGTAAACAAATTTATGTAAATATTGGTGGGGGCCATTTGAGCATGTCCCGACTATCCACACTTAGATCTATACACCCTTGTATCAAGGGAACAATTGTTAAAACACAAAATACATTATGAGCCATGTTCAGAGATGTTTCTGGACTTAGATAAATGCTTGTACATGATTCACTTTCTCTGATGTTGTATTTTACGGTCATAATCTCTCACAAACTAAAGGAATGCAGAAAGGAAAGTGTTTATGTCAAATCAGTTGCAGATTTAATTAAGCTGCAGCTGTGACTAACTTAATGTAACACAAAATAAAATTGCTTCTTTTTTAAATACAAACACACTTTTGAGATCCGTTTTCATGCAAGTATAATATTTGTATGGTGATACTTAAATTTACAGAAAATTGCCTTGTTATGACTGAGTTGATATACAAATGTTTCACTGCCCAGTGAGATTGTATATCTCTGAATTTAGTCTCTGCACTGCCTCCAGAAAAAATACAAGTTTTAAAATTTTCTGGTAAGTAAATGTGAAGGCTAGTAACTATTAACATTAGTCTATTTCATAAAAAAAGGAAGTTTTTACAAAATTTCATGATATTGCTTCGAAACATAAGAGTCTGTAAGAGAAAATAAAGTATTAAAATTGTGCGCTCTATTTAATTTTGTTCTGAGAAATTATATGATTATTTTATCTCCCACACTTTAAAACAGGCTAACAGAACAGTGCTTTGTTTCATATAAATCTACTTCTCTCTCCTCCTGTACAGAGAAAAATATTACTTACTCTCCTTTACTGAACTCATTGAACAGCATCTTATGTATTGAAACAGTGTTAACATCACAGGGATGTAAAGTCGGTCTACATATTCAGGCTCATTTTATTGACTAAAATGATCTTGAAGGAACAAAGATGGAAGATTGCTTTGATTCTGCAAAAAGAAGAGTCCTTCACCAAAATCACTTGTTGGCAATTCATATATGAGTTGTATCTATTTTCCTTTCAATGTGTCTTTGATACAGCTGTCCTTGAACACACCCAGTGGAGGTTTGCTACAAAAACAAACATTTGAAACAAGGCACTGGACTTCCTTTTTCTTTTGTTCTTAAAGACTTTTCACTTTCTATCCAGAAGGCATCCTCAAAATGAATAGACTGGTTTGGACTCTTAATCACTGAGCCTCCCATCACTCGTCTGGGTTGTTGGAGTCCTTTGTCCACTTTCAGTTGTTTATCTGGTTTCAGTCACATAAATCAAGGTGTGAATGTTGTGAAACCACCTGGGTAGGAGATTCAAGGCTGTATTGTAGGTGTCTGATAGGTGAAATATGAGTCCTTCGCCTCTGTTTAATGTTGAATTTTCTTGTATGACACAGGGTCAATATTTTGGATGTCTTCAACAGTTTATAAGCTTAAAACTCCCCACCAGTCTTTTCTGAGACTGGCCATAAACTGAGTGACTGGAGTCTACAGCCTTTAGATACAAAGAGTTTTATACACTAAAAGTAAAGAGTTAGAAATTCTTTATCTGAGTAATGATGTAAGTAATAAATTCGATACAGTACATCTCAGTGGTTGATAGCAATGTGGTTCAGTAGTTGGTTTGTTGTTTTTGTCTGCAAAGAAATGTTACAAATATTTGATGTATTATCTTACACTGATTTTTGTGATACCTAGTTGTTCAGATGCTTTATAACTGTCTTTTAGAGGAAAAAAGTTAATTAATAAAACAAGACTTTTCACACAGTAAAGTATCTGCTTTAATTATTTTGTTTTGTAGACTTTTTACTTTTTTCACCACATGATGAAAACAAGTGAAAATGAACTACACAGACTGAGTGATGTTCTGGGGTTTTAAATAGCTCTTTAAGGGTATAACTGTTGAAAAAAAAAAGAAAATCTGTTTTCGGTGCTTAACAACATTTAATCAGATGTGTCATTAGATCACTTCGGCTTCTGCAGTCTTCATTTCTTCTTAAGTTCTGGCGCCATGGGAGTATATAGTCATATGAAAAAGGGACCACACATTGTCAGAGAAATTATGCATAATTTTGTCACATGATGGCAGTATTGATAATATATATTTAAGAACTCACTCATAAATATTTCAACAGTATTTGCCTTAATATGACATTTGTTGTAGCATCTGTTGGGATTTTTTTGATAGAGAAATAGATTATTTTAAAAAAAATATGCAGAAATGATTGCACATTGCAACATCTTGAACATCTGTAACAGAAAAAACAAGTCGTGTGTGACCTTTAAATGAGTGGTTCCAGGTTGTTTAAAATCAAAAGATACTAGAATCGTAAGCTGATAGACTGTTTTATGTCAGAGCTGCTACTGTTATATATAGATACAAAACTCTCGAAATTATAACGCAATCAATTCTAGCTGTAGAAAAAATGGTCTGCACTTTCTTCCAGAAATTCTCACTCAATTTAAGAGGACTGTAAATAGTAAGTAGTACATTGGGAGATATGTAATTGATGACTAGGCCTATTGTAAGCACTCAAAGCTCACATAATTATGAAATCACAGATTCAAATTAAAAACTATATATAGAAGTTGCACCACTTTTCTTCTGTTTTGTTTTCCAATTGTGTTCACTGCTGGACACTGTAGTCAAAGAGCAGTGATTATATCAGTCCCATTACGTGTCATCAAACCATATTTCAATTAGTAGCATAACGTCCACTTAATTCAATCAATCAAATCATTTATAATGAAAGTCTTATTATGACAGAGACTAACATTATGTAAAATAAATCAGGATCATAGATGTTTACCTACTGGCTTGCTACTAGTCTGAGGTCTTTGATTAATTATGTTTTACAAGTTCACTTAACACTAAGCAACAATTTCAGACCATGCAATTGAATTTAACCCACAAGTTTATCATTACTGCTTTACTTAAGAACAAAACAAATGATAAAATGGAACACATTTTCAGATAGGTATTAATTAGGAAATGGTTAAATGTATGAGGAAAATGTCAGAATCCATCCATCCACCTATCCATCATCTACAGGAAACATGCTTGTTGCTATTCAGGGTCATGGGGATAAATTAATAGAATGGGTGTTTATTTTCTTTCCTCTGTTTGCTCTCTTTGCTGCCAAGAAGACCAAGCTCCATAGCATGTTACTGCCTTCTTCATGCTTCCGTCTTGGGAAGATTTTTAGTCCAGTGCTAAGTAGTGGTGCTTGTGCTTGGAGTTTAACCTAAAATATGATAAGTGACAACTGATCTTGGACTGTTTCAAAGTGGGAAATTTGGGAAAAATCCAGGTGGTTCCAGATCTGTTTTTGGTAAACTCCACTCGAAGTTTAAATACAGCTAATAAATAGTTAAACAAAATGAATCTGTCTTAATACTTTTCAAAAATACTTTTGTAAATGAGAGGCTGCAGAAACTTTTTTCGAAAAGGTTTAAACTCTGTCATTATGAGTTACTCAAAGTAGACTGGTTGGTAGGTAGGCATATACATGGAGAAACAAGGACAGATTACCAGAACAACATTTGGTGCCGAGCAATGCTAAAATCAGTTCGTGGATTTGGTATAGTAGTTATGCTATAGTAGTGCTATAGTAGTTAATAGTTGTTATGCATGTTCTGTTCTGCCCCATTTTGCTCCTAGTTCACTTCCTTTGACTCCTCGTCCCCTTACTGGACCAGAAACTTTGGGAGTATTGATTACTTTTTCTTTGGGAATTCGTAATGCTATACAAGATGCTTATGGTACTATGAGAGTTGTTAATATCTCGAGGATGCTTCGGACATATAATGTACTTATCCATAATTATTCTGGCGTTATTATCCGAGTTCGAAATATAATCAAATACTAGCAGCTCAGGGCGGTGTTTGTCATGTTATTGGAGATACATGCTGCACCTATGTTCCACACGTTAGTGATAATATGACCCATGTGGTATCACACTTAAACGGCCTTCTTAAATCAGAGAAAGACCACTACATTGGAATATTGATGCGTGGACATGGCTGACCTCAGGTACTCCGTGTTGCTGAAACTATTTACCCCAATTTTGATCATTTTTTGTGTGATTCTGATAATGAACACTGTAGTAACTTTGTACATGCACTCTCATACTCTTTTTGTTGCACCTACAAAATCCCTTCCAGATATTGACTGGCATGAAATGCTGTATGTTCTGATTCCGGTTCTATGGAACTGTGATGTTTTACAACTCATTTATAATCATTATTATTTCTATTATTATTTCAATTATAATCATTCATTATTATTTCTATTCATTATCTATTTCTATAGTTAGGGATTTTCTGAGTTTTCTCCAATTGGGTTTTTCCCAATAGACTAGAGTAGTTAGCACCTTTTAAGTCTTTTACTAACCCCGTGTCAAATTCGGGGCTAGACATTTGGCTTAGAGGAGGCTACAGAGTTAAACTATGCTGGGTTTGGTTTCTTTCTCTGCTCACATCTTGTGGGTTTTGTGAACTATTTACATGGTATACTTTGCCTCTATAGTCTAGTAAGATTCTTTATTTTACTCAATTATTTACTCAGTTATTTACTCTTGATATTATAATCATCTATAATCATTGCATGCTCAATAATATTAGTATTCATATAGCCTTTGCTTTTGTAGTTATAAAAAAAAGTGGGGACCTGTTATGGAAATTCAGTCTTGTTTCTTGTTTATGCACATTCAGTTCTCTGTCCTTGGGTTGGTATCTGGTGAATATTATTATTCTTGTCTGGGAATATTATTATTTTGACACCCGTTATTTTTACATAGCAAGATTGTTATGTTATGTCTATTCACACACACCATCAAGGTTAACCCAAAAGCTTGAAAACTCTGTGTGTTCTGTATTACTTTGTCACTTCTGCACTGAACCTTCAGATGTATGTTTTGACCCTTTTGCATGCAATTGTAATATTAAATCTGCTAAACTGGACCATTTCTCAAGTCTTTATTTTTACTAAGCAAAGACTCTTAGTCAAACCCAGATAGTCACCTTAGTGGTTAAGACCGATGGTATGAAGGTATCGATAAGGTTTTTTTCCACAACAGTTTCCACTGACAGAATATAAGCTTTTGAAACTTGTTTTGATTTGTCTCTGGGAAATAAGTTGATGAAAATAGGCCACTGATGGGAATGACGTCTTTTATATACAGTATGTCTACATCTATATTATGATTATATTCAGTTCCATTTAGATAACATTAATTGGCCAACAACTGACAAAAGTCAGAGTGTTCAAAATTCCAAAAAAAAAATTATTTCAATCCACAAGTTCTGACTTTCTGCTCTAATCCATTGAGGTTTATTGCACTTGCACTCTAATTGGTCTCTCCTTCATTTTTTCATTTGACTTTCTCAGTTGTAAAGGCTAAAACGCACTGCTTCTGCTCAGAAGTCTCTCATTAAGAAATTGCTGACCCCCTTCGTAAGTAGGGCTGGATGAAACACATCATACACACATTACACACACACTGACTGAATTGTGACTCACAGGCAGTTATCCATAGAAATAAGATAATTAATTTGTTACTCAAGTGACTGGTTTAAGCTGTAGATTGGCCTCTATAGCTATAGGTTTGGGGATCAGAATAAATGAGGTGTAAGGAATAAGTTCTGGGTTATGGTATTGGTAATTAATTTATTGTTAATACAAAAATACCAATGGGTGAAGAAAATGTGTGTATATGCACGAAGAATGTGGAGCTGGGACTTAACAGTAAATCATATACTTAGTCATGGATTAACCTCCAAAGAAGCTAAATTCACTTTAATGTCTCACAGGCATATATTGGACACAAAGAGGTCTATATGCTATTAAATTTAAATTAATCATAGGAATAAGGCCTGTTTTGTGAATATTCAATGGTGCCATTGCTTTGAAATGTCTGAAAATCCTCTGTGTATGTGCTGCACATGCAGAATCCTCCTCTTCCCCTAGTTTTTTAGCAACACAGCTGTACTTTCTCATTGTCTTCAATGATGAAACTAGATATTGGAGTCCACCTGAGGATAAACTGAAACAGCACATCGACGTTTTTCTTTTCCTTTCGGCTGCTCCCTTCTGGGGTCACCATAGCAAGTCATCCATCTTCATCTACTCCTATCCTCTGCATCCTCCACTTTCACGCAGACCACCCTCATGTCTTCCTTCCCTACATATACCATGTACCATATACCCCATACCTCCTCTTTGGTCTTCCTCTAAACCTCCTGCCTGGCATTTCCCACCTTAACATCTCTTTCCCAATACATTCACTATCCCTCCTCTGTAGATGTCCAACCCATCTCATTCTGGCCTCTCTGACTTTATCTATAAAACATATATGTGCCATCCTTCTGATGCACTTGTTCCTGATCCTATCCATTCTTGCCACTCCCAGAGAGAACTTCAACATTTTAATTTCTGCTGCCTCTAACCCTGTCTCCTGCCCCTTCCTCAGTGTTACTGTCTCCAAATCGTACAACATCACTGGTCTCACCACTGTCTTGTACACCTTTCCTTTCATTCTTGCTGACACCCTTTATTACACATCACTCCTGACACTTTTCTCCACCCATTCCAACCTGCTTGTACACATTTCTTCACCTCTAACCCACAACCTCCATTGCTCTGGACTGTTGACTCTAAGTACTTAAAATCCTCCACTTTTTTAAAATCTCCTCTCCCTGTAACCTCACTGTTCCATTCCCTGTCGTTCACACATAAGCACTCTTGCTCTTGCTGCGTCTAACCTTCATCCTTCTTCTTTCCAGAGAATACCTCCACCTTCTGCTCTCACTACAGATCCCAATGTCATCTGCAAACGTCATGCTCCATGGAGATTCCTGTCTAACCTCATCTGTCAGCCTGCCCATCAAATAAGAAGGGGTTCATGGCTGATCCTTGGTGCGGTCCCACCTTCCCCTTGACCTTCTCTGTCACACCCATGGCACACCTCACCACCATCTTACACCTCTCATACAAGTCTTGGACCACTCTAACATATTTCTCTACCACTCCAGACTTCCTCATACACTTAGTTCCTCTCTGGGCACCCTGTCATGAGCTTTTTCTAGATCTAGAAAGACATAACAAAGCACCCTCTGGCTTTTGCTTTACTTCTCCATCTTCATCCTGTAATCTAAGATCTTGTTGAACAACGGAGTCAAAAACTCTACTGCCACCTCTCCCAGACACTTCCATACTGCCACAGGTATATCATCAGGACCAATTGCCTTTCCACTCTTCATCCTCTTCAATGCACTCCTAACTTCACCTTTACTAATCTTTGGTACTTTGTGGTTCACAATGGTCACCTCTTCTACTCTTCATTCTCATTCATCAACTCTTCAAAGTACTCTTTCCATCTTCCTGTCACATTTCTGGCTCCTGTCAATACATTTCCCTCTCTGTCCTTCATCATCCTAACCTGCTGCACATCCTTCCCATTTCTGTCTCTCTGCTTCACCAACCTGTACAGATCAGTCTCTCTATCCTTGCTGTCCAACCTAGCATACATGTCATCATACACCCTGTGTTTGGCCATTGCCACCTCTGCTTTCTACTTGTACTCCTATCTACTCTCTTCCATTCTCTCAGTGTCCCACTTCTTCTTACCACACCCCTTTCTCTCTATACACCCCTGTACATTCTCATTCCACCACCAAGTCCCCTTGTCTACCTTTCTCCCAGATGACACACAAAGTACTCTCCTGCCAGTCTTCCTGATCACATTAGCTGCAGTTATCCAGTCATCTGGAAGCACCTCCTGACCACCCAGAGCCTTTCTCAACTCTTTGCTGAAAGCCTCCTTGAAAGCCAGTAAGCACTCTTCTTTTTTCAGCTGCCACCATTTTGTCCTCTGCTCTGCCTTTGTCCTTTTCATCTTCTTCACCACCGGGGTAATCCTACACACCACCATCCCATGCTGTCTGCCTACACTCTACCCTACTACTGTTTTGCAGTCACTTCAGATTACATGATCTACACAAGATGTAGTCAACCTGTGTGCTTCTACCTCCACTCGTATAACTCACCCAGTGTTCCTGCCTCTTATGGAAGAAAGTATTCATGTTCTTTTTTTTTTGCAAACTCTACTATTATCTGTCCCTCTACATTCCTGTCCTGGATGCCAAACCTGCACAACACTTCATCACCTCTGTTGCCTGCACCAACATGTACATTGAAATCCTCTCCAATCACTACTCTCTCACCTCTGGGGATACTCTGCATTACTGCATTTAACTCATTCCACAATTGACCTTCTCTTCTAACTGACATCCTAAATGTGGGGCATAAACACTGAACATTGAACAACAAACCTTCCATTTCCAGCTCGAGACTCATAACTCTGACACTCTTTTCACCTACGGAACATTCCTAAGAAACTCCTCTTTCAAGATAATTCCTACTCTGTTCCTCTTCCCATCAGAACCATGATAGAACAGCTTAAATCCTGCTAAAAACAAACAAACAAACAAACAAA
>JAOWBL010000005.1:17558805-17578249 GCA_028564865.1 Zenarchopterus dispar | reverse complement strand
ACACACACACACACACACACACACACACACACACACACACACACACACACACACATATATATATATATATATATACACACACATACATACATGCATACATACATACATATATACATATATATTATATATATATATATACATACATCAAGCCAAACCTAGGTGTAATATAATTATTAAAATGTCCAAGTATTGATTTTGTGGTGGGAGGAGATTGTTGTTAGTCATGTGTCCACTGAACTGGACATCATTACTGACTAGATTTTAAGTCAAGTTCATCTTGATGCTGCAACTTTGTTGTTTTTGAAAATCCTACCTCTGCAGTGACTTTTCTGTCTGTAAATCAATTAATTTACATAATAAAAATGTAAATTTTCTCTTTAGTAGAATGTTCCAATATTTTGTGCCAAATAATACCATCAATACAACAATGATCCATGTCTTCATGTTTTGTAGAGTTTAAGTGCAGAGTGAGATAGAAATATCTACAAGATAGTGGAATAAAAACCATCTAAGTCTAGTGAGGATGAAGTTGGTGGCAGTGATGATGAATGGCTACCAGAACAAAGAGAATTAACAAATGCTAGCAGTAGTGACAGTGGCACTAAGCATGCTGAGGGAGCTGAGGATACAGAGGATGTTCCACCTGACCAAGCTCAAGTGTTGTAAGCTGGGAGCTTTGGATGCACACACGGATTTGAAGTACATCAGAGTTTGGCGAGGTGTCATGTGGTCAGTGAATTTGAAATGGCTGGAGACGTAGTCATGCACCTCTGTGATTTCCATACAAGAGAGTTTTTCAGCTGTAGGCAGATGCTGTCCTGATGGACTAAAGTTCGTTTAGACGAGGATGCTTGTCATAGTCGTAGGCTGATATATTGATATTATTGGAATCAGTCAGGCTGTACTTGTCAGGTCAACTGGCTAACAGAGAAGTTATTTTTGAAGACAGGAGGTACAATGTTTCTGCAATGCATTTAACACTATTGGTAAATGTTAAAATATGAGAACAAATTAAACAACATTAAAAACAAAGTATTTTATAGTGCTCACAAAATCTGATTTTTGCCAGTGTTTTGTTAAAAACATATTTTATCAGTCAGAAGTTCAAATGCATATTGTCCAGCCTTGTGAATATGTTTCCAACTTCTTGAAAAATGTTTAAAGAAATAAAAATAAATTTGTTCTTTTTTTTCCATGTCCAAAGAGTAATACAAACACTTGGGGGACAAAAATCCTGTAGAAGGTTGTCACATTTCATGCTTAAAAGGGCTAGGGAGGTGTTTCGGGTATATCCAACTGGGAAGAGGTAATGGATGAAGGACGTGCTAGAGGGATTGTATGTCTCAACTGGAACGCCTCGGTATAACCCCAGAGGCGTTACAGGAGGTGCTCAGTGACAGGGAAGTTTTGGCATCTTTGCTTTGACTGCTAACCTCATAAACTGAACTAGGATAATCAGAAGTTAATGGATGTTTGGATGGATACACAATGTGTCGAGTGACTGTGTTGATCCTTTGTCTATCATTCTGTGTTTACTTATCAGATCGACAGAGCAGACTGCGTTTGAGCCATATTATGGAGATGGCTGTTGTTTATTTATTTATTTTACCATTTCCCCAATATGTTATAAATATTTACATTTTTTCTATCCTGGTAGACAGTATTTTTGTTATTCCTTTCCTCTCTAGCCTGCTTTGCAACAATTTTTTTCCTTTTAATTTTTGTCCCCTGAGGTGTTTCTCTCCTCCATCCACTTTTTCGCTTCCATTTCACTATTTATTTTCCTCCTCTGTCCTCTGTCTTTACCCCTTCATCTCTCCATGGTTATTGATTATTCTTGTCAATAAGAATCTTCAGCTGAATACAAACAAGGCCATCTGCACGCCTGCCAGACAATATCAAAAATGCAGGAGAGACATTCTGCGTAACAAAATAACTCCTCTGTTTTCACACGACTGCGCTGTCTGAGTATCAAAAAGAGGATGCAGAATGTGGTAACAACTGTTCTCCAGAGGGATTTTGTGCCACTTGATGCAATTTTACAGGTGGAGTGGCAGCGACCATTCAAAGATTTGAGATCCTAGCCTCAAGCTGCGTAAACAGAGAGCTCTTAGAACTGACCTCCTGTGCGAGATGACGGCCCCAGAAACTTCTTTAGGGGCCTTACTGCCTTAGAAATGTGAGGGGGTGTAAACTTCTGTGTTGATCTGTGTAGGCAGGAGGACGAAAGTGTTCAGATCAAACAAAAATCAGGGATGAAACTGTAGGAATCAAAAGTCTATGCGTATGTTAAACAGCCAGGAAGATGACTCAGAAACTGTGTGTATGTGTGTGTGTGTGTACGTGTGTCCATCAAGCTGTTTAGAGCCAGTTGGTGCAGCAGAGCTCTAAATTTAGCAGAACCGTTAGTAGGAGTCATCTATCATTCAACATGACCTCTCCCCTGAGCAGAGAAATGCTGCGCGTGAGCGTGTATGTCTTACAGAAGGAAAGGTAAAACAGCAACACAAGAAACAAGGAGACCACTTAAATATTTGCACAAAGGTTTTCTGCCATATTTTCTGCATCTGGTGTTAATTATAATATTAATAAAAATAATAAACTGCTGACTGTGGTGGATTTGCAGTTTCATTAAAACATGTCTTATTTACAATAATTTAAAACTATATGACATTGCTTCTTAATTTAATCAGTTGTGAGAAACCTGCACGGTTTCAAACTGTTTACTGATTGTGGAACAAAATTGCACTGCACTTGTTTGCACATTAATTTGGAGCAAAATGGGAGACAGCTGCATGTTTTATTTTAGTCCAAAGTAATGGTTTGTGCTCCTCATGGTGGGTCCGAGCCCGGTAGGAAACCAGTGTGCATGAATGCATCATGCTTTTTTTTCCAAGCAGAGCCTCCTTCCTGCCTGAGTCTCTCAGGTTTCCATAGGCTTCTGTCTTTCTTTTCCTCCTTCACATCATATACATAATTTCACAACCTCATCAGATTTTGTGGACCCACAATATCCTACAATTTATGAACATTGAATTTCTGATGACAGCAGTCAACAGTAGAATGCCAGCAGTTTGAAAATACCAGATGTTCTATGTTTGAATAGCGCTCGAGAGATGTTTGTTTTGACACTCAGCCTTAACCAGTTTGGAGGAAACTGTGGGGGAGGATTATGCCAAGTGGTTGGCAAAAAACCTGTG
Source organism: Zenarchopterus dispar (assembly GCA_028564865.1). Lineage (NCBI taxonomy): Eukaryota > Metazoa > Chordata > Actinopteri > Beloniformes > Zenarchopteridae > Zenarchopterus > Zenarchopterus dispar. The sequence goes on along the minus strand of JAOWBL010000005.1, from coordinate 17,575,049 downwards.
TTGTTCTTCATCTATTGTTGCCACGACTGGGCATACAGCATGCTGAAAGTGCCCAACAGATGCCAGAATACACACTGAAATTTGCTGGAAAACACCTAAAAAGACAGGGAAGCCAACATAAGGTTTATTGGTATATATAAGTGGTTAATTTATTGTCATAACATTTTTAGGTATTTTTATTGTGTAGATCATGATTTTTCATGTTTTGATCATTTCTAATCTTAGACACAGGAGGACAGTGCATGTGCTGTTCACAACTGTCATAACAACCGTAAGTGAAACATTTTTTATCAGTAAACACACGCTATCATAGTTCACTTGGATTTAATTCACACATATATGAATAACACATCTTTCTATAATTTTAACCATATATTTGGGTTGTTATAATGTATGAGTTTACTTGATAAGCCTCTGCTACAGCAGATAGAGTCTTGGAAACACTTTTTTTTCTAGATATTGCATCAACTTTCCCGTCATTAGCTATTCATAAATGTAGTTCACATCAAACTAATTAACACAGTCTAAATGTCTTTGGAAAACCTGAAGTGTCTGGAACCCAGGGCTGTTTCCTGCTGTGCCTGATTGGAAAACCAGCCTCAGTACTTTTAAATGATCGAGTTGATTATTATTATTTTAAAATAAGCAGAACTAATAAGTGCAAAAGTCTGCTGGACAACAAAGGATTCTCTTTGAGGCCAATGATGAGTCAATAATATGCTTTTCAAACGCATGTCAAACAGTCTTAAAGAATAGGCAACATAAAAGAAGCCTGAAAGCATGCAACATAAGTGACTTTAGTAGTCAGGCACTGAATGAGTGATTTAATTTGAGCAGTTAGTGATAGAAATATTTAGATCCTTAAAGATAGCAGCACAGTGTGATTTATCATGTTTAAGTAAAACTAAAACTTCAAATGAAAACTGCTTTAACTGCTGTAAGCTGTTACTTCAGCTTGCTCATTTTTCGAGTCAATTTACTTTTCAAATTGAGAATTTGTTGTTTATAGTTTTATGATTTAGAAATAAACATTTAGGCCAATAACATTTCTGACTATCTGACTCATAACTAATTTAAGGGATATTTCTCGTGTCAGTAACAATACGTCAGTAACATAAATTAACTCTCAAAAATGCACTGGAGGACAAATCAAAAGAAGCAACTATGGAGGTCCGCCCTTATTGTTGTGCTTTTCGAGGGTTGAGCAAGGTCTGAGTGCATGTGCAAGATGACATGAAAAGCTTCATCGGCGCCAAAAGAGCTCAGTTTCAGTTTGCACTGACAGAATTGGCCTTACGTTGCAAGACAATTCCACTCTAGAGCCTGTTGTAAAACCTTTGCAGTTTTATCCACCCAAAACTGTGTTACCATCTAGACAAGAGGCCAGAATGCAACAAAACTTTTGTGTTTTACTGTCTCAGCGTCTGCTTGTAATGTGTTCCTGCAGCACAGCCTTTAAATATGTTCACTCCAGCTCCAAATCCTGTGACATGGGGATGAAAGTCCATGCTTGTTAAGACAGGGAAGATGAGTATTTGGACCAAGCACAAATTGGTGACTACCTAAACAAGCAACACCCCACTCAGTGCAACAACAATAGTTTTAAAACCTTCCACTGCAGAGTTAAACTCCTAAGACTGAATGAATAACTGATAACTATAAATAGATTGTTTTTCAAATCTGAGTGTTAATAGTTCAATTACCCACTGTCTTAATGACTTGAGACAGGTCTTCTACTGTAAATCCTATTGATTAACAGGCTGTGCATGTGTTCCTGTGTATTTGCATCTTTGACTTCATCCTACCTACAAATGTGTTGTCAACACTGTCAAATTTGTGAAACTGGTGTAGTAACTAAATCTACTGTTGCCCAAAGACACATATTTTCCAGTTTTGTTGTACTAGTTGGCCAAAACGAAAAAAAAAAAAAAAACACAACTGAAAAAACCTTGTGACCATCAGCATCAATATAACACTTTCTGTTAGGTCACTATTTCACACTTTGGTGAGGGACTGAGTTTTTAACCACAGAACACAAACTGTCACTGATTAAATTTTGTTTTTCCCATTGGTGTCCACATATGAAATTAGGGAAATGTCCATGTTTGCTTGATTGCTTTCTCATTTCTGTGAGGGTTGGTGGTGGTAATAATGTCCTTTCCACATTCAATTTCAACCCCTGCTGCAAAAACCTAATTGATGTTGGAATTATCCCAATCCTTTTTCTTTCTTTTTTGCCTCAGGAAAGACTTGAAGTGACTTCTTGGTGATTTTCTCTTCTTTCTAAAGTCCCTCCAACCTATCACACCATCAGAGAACACTGACTTTTTTTTTTCCAGCTGGAGACAAAGCACTTTCAATTTCTTCCCTGAGTGGGTCATATGTTCGAACTGTACAGAAATCAAACTCCACCTGCTGAAGAAAACTTGAGTTAAATATGGTTCTGCAATCCAAAGCCACAGCGAAATGTGACAAAGTCATGAAAATTCATATATTTTCATGACTATTCATAATTTTCACAGTTGAATTTGAACTGTTTCACAGTTCAAATGTGACTAATTGATTCAGTCTATTTATCACAAATTCCTTAGTGGTTTAATCTGTTAAGAATGATATGGTTAAGGGTTGGAAAATGCCATAGTTGTTCTTTGAAACAAAAAAACTTTTTGTTCATCTGCTTGAATACAAAGATTTTTGTTTGATGACTATATAATGTTTTTCACACCAAATAAATTTTATGAATTACTATATGGTTCAAAATGTGGGAAGTGACCCCAAAATAGGCCAATTGTGGGTCATAAATAAACTAATGATGTGTAAATTACTAATGCAAGTGATTGCTTGGGGCTGGATCCCATGGTTTCTGTCTGTTTGTTATGAACTCACCCATTAAAATGAGTGAAAATTAATTACAGTATTTTTTTTTCCCTGAATAGTGCTTGTGGTGATAACAATGTACAATCTATATGTTGTGTTTGGGATCTGTGGTTAGGAAACATAATATTCTCCTCCACTGTTTTGTTAATGATGTCAAGGTTTATTTGCTCATTAAATTAGTCCACAATAAACAAGCTGGAGGCTGAAGTTCAGGTAACCTTAAGACACCCTACTAACAATAAACTGTAGTAGTCCAATTTTGAAGTAACAAATGCATGGACTAGGCTCTGTCTGATAGGATTTTCCTTAGTCTTAGACTATTATGACCTCGCAAAGGAAGTTCTAGATACTTGTTTTTATGTGATTTAAAGGAAGCATTTTGGTCAAAAATAGCTCTAAGATTCTTCACAGTAGTAGCAGATGCCAAACTAATGTCATCAGGAGTTACTAAATCCCTACACAGTCTATTTCTAAAGTGTTCATGTCCAATGCCAGCAGCCTCACTTTTATCTGAGTTTAATATCGAGCATTGTTAGTTATCCAGGTCTTTATGTCCTGTTTGTAGTCCAGTTAGTTTGCAGGTCCTATCTGACTTCATGGATAGGTATAGATGAGTATCATCTGTATAGCAATGAAAGTTTACGCCATGCTGCCTACTAATAGTACATAATAGAAGGATATGTGGAGTGATCTTTAGATCTTTTTCATATTCACGCCCTTGTAAGAGCACTGCAGTCAACCAGTGAGCTGCTTCAAGACATTCCAAGACACGCATTGAGACATTTGACTGACGGTGCTTTTGCAGCAGCTCTTCCCAATCTGTGGAACATTTTACTTCAACATATTCACTGGTTCAGATTGTAGCAATGCAGTGGTGCTAAAGACTCAACTCTTCTTGGCTTTCAGCATGAGAAGCATTCACTACCAAGTAGGCAGCTTGCATTGGGCTGCACCTTTCTTCTGAGACTATTAATCTTTTACTGTTCATTGTGTTTTTGAATTGTATTGTCTTTTATTGTCTTTTTATTTCATTTAATTTCAAATCATTTATTAATTGTAAAGCACATTGGTAATCTTTGCTGTTTTTTATTGTGGTCCACAAAAGGTTTTTTTTTTTTTTTTTTTTTGCCTTAACCTTGATACCAATCTTTAATTTGCATGAAGTTAGATGCTCCAAAGTTCTCTCTCTCTTTTAATTTATTTATTCTTTTTTAATAAATCCACATTTTACATGAACAATTTCAAGACCTTGTCCACAACAATGAAGCTTTTAGGAAAGCAATTTACCCATCATTCAGGGGACTAAACAAGGCTGCTCTTTAGTAGGCAACCCACCGTTGAAAGACTGAATGCAGAAAGAGAAAACAGTCACTTTAAAAAGTTTACATTTTAAAATGACTGCTTTGAATGCTTACATTGTGTGTTTGGCTTTTCTCAGATTTGAGTTAAATTCCAGATTCAATAAACATTTTTCTGATCTACATAGTCCACTGCTATGTGATTATGGTACATTTCAGATCCATTATGATATGGTAACATAATCTAATACTTTATGAATTAAGACTTTTTTCTCTTGTTTTTGCTTAGAGAGTTTGAAAGATGGCTTACAACATGAGCAGACAAGTGGTCTACTCCGAATATTCAAAATGGCAGTGAGAGATGAGTAATAAAACAGGTTGTTCAAGAGAAATGAATTCTGCTAGACGCCCAATGTGCATCCATGAAATACGCTGAGAATGATCCCCTCTGCAAAGCTTTTATAAAGGGACAGTTTCATTTACAACCTTTGTGAAGTAAATTGCTGTGTTTTTTTCTCTTTGTCCTTCTCTTATTTTTTCTCTTAGTCAGTGATAAGCCTCACAAATAGTTGATAAGCCTCACAAGCAGTTCAATATCTGTCGACAAACTAAAGTGTGAGTCTTTCTATGGAAGACTCTCTTTCAGCCCATGAATTTCTTTGCCTGTGAATCGCAGAGGCATTTTTTCCCCTGCATTGGCTACGTACAACTATTCCAGTTTTCTATAAAATTAAGAGATTCGCACAGCCCTTAAAATGACTCATGCAGGAACAATTTTCAACACAGGTTCTCTCTGGGATGCTTGAGTTGGAAATCTACCATTAGACCTCATTTTTCAACAATTTACATAGCACAACTATATATATATATATATATATATATATATATATACATATATATATATATTCTGCAAAGCACAATACATTCACAATGTCTTATTGTCTCAAACGACTGTGTCTGTTATTAAGAGATAGTACATCCTTTTTTCAGCATGTAAAACCATTATCTACAACCATCTCTCTCCTTTTCCAGTCATTATGCAGCAGCTCACAAAGCCTGATTGGACGGCACGAGAAATTAATTGGACTTCTCTGCTAAATCAATGTAGGGAGAGGAGCAGATTCTTCATTGGAGGGCTTTTCTGAGTTGGAGTTATTCAGAAGTTAATTTTGTCTAAAAGACATTAGCAGCTGAACAATAAGTGCCGACAAGGCGAGGGGAGATAGCGACTAATGGAACTTTTCTCTCATGCTCCTCTGTTTCGGAGGCAAATTCTTAACAAGGCCAAAGAAAATGAGAGAGAGAGCACTTTAGAAAAAGAGGAGGAATTTTAAAAATGGTCAGGAAACTGTATTTTAACAACTTCGGTGTTCCTTGTTATAAATTAGGTCCATCACCTGCAGTCTTTGGAAACTTTTATCTGTTAGAAGTAGTAAAGGAATTACATAGTATTTTCTGCAATAAAAACCATGATTTAATTAAAAGTCTGTTCTTTTTGTAATGGCCTGGAGTGTGGTTAAAATGATTAAATAAAACACAGCCTCCAGTGAAGCCAGGGGTGGGAAGTGGGGGGGCTGGGGATGGGGGAGGGTGGGGGTGGTGATTTGACAGTGAAGATTGAAGGGTCAGTATGGAGTGCAGAAAAAAATATAAAAAAGGTCCATGCAGGCAATTATTTTACTAGGAAGCATCAGTGAGAGTCTAATGTAATAATTTCAAGTCTGAAATTCAATTGAACCTGCAATCTATGTTCCCTCGTGTTCAACATAAAGAAATGTATTTATTCTTTTGTCATGGATGAAAATTGCACTGCAATGGGAAAGGCTAATTTTAAAAAACAATGTCGTGTTTATGGAATGTGTGGATGGAGTTACAGTAGAAGAGCAACAAAGAAGAAGGGTAGGAAGCTGGTATGGCCAGTGAGGGATAACTTTCATGAGTCATGTAAACTCGAATATTTGGACTTTATGCACTACAAAAATATCGTGTACAACTTGCATCAGCATCAGTTGTACTGTCGAGCCAGTTCATGTCTTCATCCAATTTCCTCCCACACAGTCCTGTCTCACTCTGAAATCTAGCAAATGATAAAACACGAAACATAATCAAGGCAAATTCTGGAGGTGAAAAACACAATTTGGATTTTATACACTGTCTGGAAATTGCAGTGATTTTAAATAGATTTTTTTTCTCCTTCTTTCATTTGTCTCAGAAATCACCACTGATCCAGAGCAATTAGAAACCATGCATGTGCATGCCAACTCACTGCCTCTAGATGTTTGATAGATGACCTTGTATGTTTAGTGTCCAAAACTTGTACATAATTTTTCTCCATTTGTTTATGGTAAAACCTGATATTAGTTTAATCTGTGTAAAGGCAGAAAACTTGTGAACTCTTCTCTTCATGGTTGACTTCATATGGTATGGATAATGATAGGTCTAATTCCTAAGTTTTATTGTCCGTCTCTGTTGTCAGTGGAGCCATACAGACCTTTTTACATTGTTCGACTCACCACTGTATTATTATTATTATTATTATTATTATTATTATTACTTCTCATAATGCACCAAACTGTAGATCTGCTCACTCCTAATGTTCCCGCCATCTCTGTCAGATTTGATGGGTTTTTGATGCCGGATTCTGGGCATCTTTAATTGTAAAGCATGATGGACAAACAAAGGATGGTGAAATCCTGTTTTAAGATCATTCTGGCATGTGCTGCGACATGTCTGGTCAGTTCTAGCAATGGCATGGCAGCTGAGACACATCACTAAGCTGAGCCGCGTTTGCTGGCCTACAGAGGTTTGGATGGCCTCATTCACTTTCACTGACAGCTGCTTTGCCGGCGTATTGCAGGTTCACAGCAAAAGCTTTCAAATGCAAATCCCATGCTTGAATCTACTCCAGACTTTTTACCTGCTTTACTGATGAAGACATAATGAAGGAATAGCTGACACTTGTCCAAGTAACACTAGACACACTAGTAACACTCCAATTGCATTTAAGCTCCTTCCAGTTTGACCAGGAGACACCTTCTGTGAATTACAAAAGTGCCACAGACTTTGACAAACTGCCAGTGTTTGATTTCTTGAAAAAGAGACCAGATTGACCTGACTCCCTGGGATTTCCATAAGTACATAATGTACATCCACAGCCTTTATTTTCATCCTTTACAAATGACCACTGGGTAAGTGTTGGAATTCAAATTGAAATTGAGTTGTAGTATCTTAATTGTATAAGGGCTCAATAAAACTTGGCTTTTCTGTGGGTTTTTTTTTTTCCATTTCTAAGTTGCTTTGAAAGCTTTGTTTACTTGCCAAATACAGTTTACTGTTTATGGTAAGTGTTGCACTGGATACTTAATATTGATAAAAGCCTTTAGAGAAATCATATAAAACCTAACATAACTAATCATTCTACAGCTTATGTGATAGGCTGGTTCATACTTTTAATGCTTGTTAAATTGGCAAAAATGTCACTGAATTATGAGGCAAAGATTTCCCTGGTGTCAGGAAGACATTTGGGGTTCACCTTCATAACACAGACGTTGGTTAAAAGTATCAAATAAACAGAAAATCATAAGTATTAAGTGGAACACAAACCATATGCTGTATTTTCTGTGGAAAATATCTGTCTAAATTTCTCCAGAATATGACACACAAACACACACAGATGCATAATTTCCTGTCAGGAGGCTGATGGATGACCTCTTTCATGCTCTTCCCCCAATCAAGACCAGTGATCTGTCTGATCAAATTAGCCCAGGGTGCTCCATCTGGATGTCCAGGCTCAGCTGCGTGTCTCTAGCATGAATCAAATGTCCTCGCTGGGTGTGACTGTGGGGTCTTGTGAGTCAAAGTGACCTGTCTGACTTCTTGACAGCATCCTTGATCAACAGACTCTGGCTGCTTTCCACTTAAACACACAGTCCTTGAGTGGGGGTATCTTTGTTTACTTTGTTCAGAGATTTATCATTTGTTTCTATTTACATCTCCCGACTTTTTAGAAATTGGGTTCTAAGTTCTTCCAGAGCAGATTATCAGCATCAGTTACCATGGTGTTTGGTTATTTTTCAGCAATAGAAAAATAGATTTTTGAAATATCATGATTAAAAATAAAAATCTTTCAAACTGACAAGAAAACACCTTTATCTAACTTGGCTTTAGTTCTGAAATATTTCCAGTATTATAATACTAATATGTTTTTATTCCCACATCAAGTGACAGAGCGTGTGTTTACATTTTTTTAAATAGGAAATGGCAGGAAAAAAAGGTAATAATTTTTTAAATATTGTGATGTTGCAGCCAGTTTATAGCCTTGTACCTACAAAACAGCATGGAATGATGTTTTAAAGCTCTTTTATAGTTCCTGATGCTCTATAAAACATTAGCACTTGTCTCCACGACAACCACTGTGTCTGTGTAGAACATCAGTCCTTGATGTGCTTAACCCTCAAAGACTTTTGATAATCCAGTAAATGTTTCAATTTCATTCAACATAACTAACTTTGATCTCAAACAGCCACAGTTTCCTGTGACCTTTGTGAGCTCTTAAAGGCAGCTTGAGAAAAAATAAATATAAATGAGAACAAATTAAAAGTCTCCTAATACCAAAAGAAAAAAAGAATCTTATTTTCAAAATGATATGTGTTGTCATCTCTAGGATTACTTAAAAAAACAAACAAACAGAGTGCAATGATTGACAAATTATTGCATTCTGTTTTTATTTACATTTTACATAGCCTCCTGACTTCCTTGGCGACAGACTTTCATCATAACTGTCGAACAAAAACCAACCTAGAGTAAGCTAAGCAAAGAAAAATATCCCTCTGAATGTTTAGTTCATGTTTAATCCACAATGGTTTCATAGCTCTCTTTTGTTTCATAACCTGCACACAATAAATCCACAAACATGAGCCAACAACACACAAGGTTCCCTTTGTGTCATTTGTGTTTCAACAGCTTACCTGCTCCAGTTTCCAGTGGAACTCTGCTGGTCTGAAGGTGTCGATCTGGGTGAAGTCTCTCCTCAGCAGGAACACCAGACGGCAGTTATGGACATAGAGGGAGTAGTGATGGCGATTCATCTCTGATGGACAGAAGAGTACGGTTCAGGGTCCAAATCACCACAGTTGCTCACTGCTGTCAGGTAGTCAGTTTGACATCTGGCTTTATGAAGCCAAAGAAAACCAAGGGAAAAAAAAAAACTGCACTTTTTTTTTTTTTTTTTTGAATGAGATATGGTGTCAGAATATGTTCATTATTTTTCACTCAAATTATTAAAACTATTTTTCTTGACTGAATTTGAACCACTACAAGTTAACAATTATGCATTATATATAAAATAAGCAAAAAATATAAACAACAGAGCTAAATAACCACCTTTCTGCTATGACTAGCACAATATTAAGTAAGATGTTATTGCAGAGAGTATTTTTAACTGTGTATGTTGAATAGATGTGGAAAGGTGAGCAGATACTGGATTCATAGACATGGTTGTCAGGGTTACCTAAATAGTATCCTTTGGTTTGTGGTCTGCATGGACTTTTACTATTAGAACAAAATATATATATATATATATATATATATATATATATATATATATATATATAAATATATATATATATATATATATACACACACATACATATATATAAACTTTGCAGTTGCTGTTGCCCTATTTTCACCTTTACCATGTAGTTTAACTTCCAGTACCTTCTTCGACAACATTTGAGACTTGCTGTTGCTCACACAGGGAGGTTTTTTTATTTTTTTATTTAGGGAGTTTTGACGTCAACACAATTTCCACTTACCAGTTAACCAGGCTAACATTTCGTACCAGCATGAAGATTCTGAGGTCTGGTTGGCTTAAATAAAGCACAAATTTAACTTGAGATTATTTTAATTTAACACCAAAATTCCATTTAATGCTGGTGCAAATCAATCAGCAAAGCTGATCGGTGTCACTCTTAAGAATACTTGTGAATCAAGAAAACATGTCACAATGTGTTTCAGAAGACTCCCAAAGGTAGCTCGGAGCTCTGCTCACCTAAAAATATACAGCAGGTCTATTTTTATCAGAATGGGAATCAGGCAGCACAGAGCTGATGAGCCGAGCAGAAAGTGAAACACTCCAAGAAGAATATAACTGGTTGCAGCAGGTCAGACGTCTACTGGTCCCTCGATTTTAACCATTCATGAAGAGAGCATCATCAACCAAACAAACAAGAAAAAAACAAAAACAAACAAACAAAAAAAACCCACAAGGTGTTACATGAGATCAATGGTACGGTTTTGTGGGGTTGGTGTTTGCAACACAAGAGAGTATCAGCTATAGAAAACACTTCCAGGAATTTTGTGAGATTAAGGTAGGGGACTGACTTATGAGATACTATGATTCTGCCGAACTGAATGTGATCTCTAGGTAGACAGAGTTTGATTCAGCCACATCCAGGAATATTTGGATCATAGGGTAATTTTAGGCACTCGGATGTCATCTGACAAACCATTCTTGAGGATTTCTATATGAAAGGATAAAGATATATTTGCTTTTCTGCGATTCTGTTATTTTCTCTTTTCAGGAAATAAACTTAAAAGTCAAAAGCAGAACTTAAATACTTTCCAAAACCCACACAGGAGAAAAAGACTGCTTTTTTGGAGAATAACTTTTGTGTGAATTGATATGTGTATCACTGAAAAAGTGCATTGACTCGGGAAATCTGTGGAGATATATGTCACAGATGAGTAACAAGGATGAGTAAAACTGATGCATTGTTTATTTTGGTCTCCTCCTGGGATTTGCAGACAAGAAAGTTCAGAAGTGACAAGTGACTCACCAGTTTTGTCAGAGTTACAGAGTAGTGTCTCCTTCTCAGCTCTGAGCCCAGGGCTGGGGCCGTGCTTCATCCATGTTGCTATAGTGAACTGGTCTGTCAGATTCTGCGGTACCACCCAGTCTGGGATTTTAGCTGCCTGACGACCATCAAACCTGAAGATCAAGTCGCTATCCCTCCCACTGTCAGACACTAGGGAAGCTGTCCAATTGGTAGAAGTGCTGGGAGCAGGGAGAAGGTCAGTGCTGCCAGATGAGGCGCCTAGGGGTCATTGCCATGGGAACAAATAGGAAAAGGAACAGAAGATGTGTCAGTAACAATCATGGAGGATATGAAGTGTATATTGCCCTAACCTTGGCAATGATCACATACAGTATGAGTAAGGCAGATAGCTAGGCTTAATACGTAATCAATAGACCAAGATGGATAGAGTTTGTGAGTATTGATTTTGAGCAAATGAAACTAAATTTTAAAAGAAGAGAGATGTGAGTCATTCTCCATAAATTCTGACCACAGCTGAAATATGCCTTCGTGGACACAACGAGGGCATGCTGATTGAGTACTGTGAATACAGGTAAAGAAAAGATGTAGTGTGCAGCTGTAAGAAGGAGACGTGTGTGGTATGTGGCAGCCACATGAACTGTTTTCAAATGACGTTTTTGTTTTATGATACCCACACATCTTGACAAACTTCACCAATCATTACTGCACTGCATCGAGTCATTCCATTCCCTCCCCCTCCATCAGCAACTCCATCAGTCCTTTTACACAATAACCTCAATATTTTGACTTCTGAACAATTTCCATCAGACTGTCTGACAAATTGTTTTAGCTATGTTTGCCACATTGGTGATCTTGTTCCTCAACATTTTTGACTTTGCTTTTTTATGTGATGGACAAAAACACATTCTAAAACAATGAAACACATTTATGAATTATTGTAACTACTTAAGGATGGTAGTGAATCAAAGTTATGCTGTTCTGAATAAAAATAGATACTGTCACAATTCACCATGTCCCCCTATTTTTAAGTGAATGAATGCAATCCACATCTGTTCTGTGCACGTCAACAAATACCACACATAAGCACATTAATTGATGTTTTTTACCCCATCTGTGAAGCTTTGTTTTTCTCTATAGCATACTCATAGTGCAAGCGACGTTTTGACTCTAGTAATTAGATTCCCTTAGTAAATAAATACGGATCGACTCCTACAGCACCCAGCTGCAAGCGCCTCTTTGCCCAGTGTCTCTGTACATTATCTCAAATTGATTGTGCTTTAAAAAAGCAATTACAATTTATTTTATTTGCTATCAGATAACGATTATGAGGTGCCTGAAAAGGACTCTTTAGTGTTAAACCATGCATGGACTGGGAGCCAGGGGAGGCAGGGAGGGAAGTGTTATGCATTCAGATGAGCTGGAATGTGGCTTGTGAAGGCCGTTAGTAAAAGATGACAACTTCAGCCCTCCTCCCCTCCCCCTCCTCCTCCTCACCCCTTACCCCTCCTGCTGGCAGTGCAGTGTGGCAGGGAAGGGGGAGCGCGGTGGGCTCAACTGCTTTCTGGTGCTTTGGGCAGCAACACGGAGGTTCGGCTGCTCATCAGTCACCAAGGAGAAAGCGCGAGGCTGGATCTGGGGGAGCTAATGCCCTCGCTCTGTCACATCATTAGCGACACAGCTTTAACTTGCCATTCTGGTGCCTTCATTTAGGAGTCGGGCTTACCAGGGACACAAGAGGAGATAAAAATGTGACATGGACTCTGAATTTTTAGATGTTAATTTAAAAAGGGCAGAAAAAAGGCACCTCAACTTCTGTCTGACCCTGGAGTATAGACTCCAATGACACAGGAGCTTACTTCTAATTTATTGCTCTAACTTTTAGCCTGTAGCCTCAATCAGAAGTCCTCAATCAGCATTTGCCCCACGAATTATGGTTGTGGTTCCAAAAAAAGTTGTGACACTGTGTAAAATGTAAATAATTCAAATTTTCTAGCAGTAATCTTGTTCAAAAGAGTTGGGACATGGGCAATAAAAAGGTCATTTTAAAAAAGTGGTACTAAATCCTGAAGGAACATATTGTAACTAATTAGGTTAACTGATAAATGATTGAGTAGAAAAGAAGGGCATTTCAGAAAAACAGTCTCTGGGCAGAGTTGGAAAATAATATCCCTCAGTATAAAATTCCAAAAATATTGACTGATCTACAGATCATAATATCATGAAAAGCATCTATGAATCTGAATTAATCTCTGTGCAGACAAGGCCAAAATTCAGATGGCTATGATCTTCGGGTAGTCAGGCGGTACTGCATTAAAACAGGCATGATTCAGTAATGAAGGTCCCTGCATGGGCTCAGGAACAGTCCTGGAAATCAAGCCCCAAGAACACAGTTTGACATGCCATCTGAAAATCAGATTAAAGCTTTTCCAAATGTGAACAAGCCACCGTCTTCTCTGAGCCAAAGCTCAAATAAAATAGACTAAGCTCAAGTGGAAAACTGTCCTCTGGTCAGATGAATCAAAATTTGAAATTCTGTTTAGAAACCATGGGCAATACATCAGCTGGGCTAAAGAAGAGATGAACCATCTGGATTGCAGTCAACACTTTTCAAAAGCCTTCATCTCAGATAGTGTGAAGGTGTTTTAGAGCATTAGAAATTTTATGAAAGTTGTACTCAGTATCACAACTTTTTTTGGCGATTAGAGATGTACATACCAAAACTCACAGTCAGTTTAAGTGTTTTGTTAATTTGAACAAATAGAAATCTATTGATCCTTTATTTAGCTATACCTCCTTATTCTTGTTGAGGTTCACAGGATCTGCTGGAGTCTTCCCCAGCTTTCTTTGGGTGAAAGACGGGGGTACACTCTGGACAAGTTGCCAGTCCATCTCAGGACCTCACACACACACACACACACACACACACACACACACACACACACACACACACACACACACACACACACACACACAAATATCAGGATTTTGTGTAAAAATAAAACCAACCACAGAGCTTCTGTAGCGATTTCTCAGAGTAGGTCTCCCGGTCACAGCCCTTCCCGATGTGGCTAGTCTGCAGCTCCACAGTGGTCCTCACTGAAGACAAAGGCTCACCACAGGTCTCCAGGTGCATCTTAGGAAACAGCGGCTTACTGCCTGTTCCTGGCTCGTAGTCCACTCGTTTATTCCAACCTGAAAAGAGAACAAGATAAAACAACTGGGTTAGAAATGGCAGACATGGTTTGTTCTTTTGAGTGGAAAGTGGAAAGATGTAGTTTATCATGTGTAATAGGCCTCAATGTGATTTTTATAAGTGTACTTGTTGCTTTTGTTCTCACATTTTTTTGGACATTTTGACAATTTAGAATTCCATCAAAACAAGGGACCAAATCCAATTTTTCACTGTCACTGTTATTTCTGTTACCAGGACTCAATATCCTCCTGGCAGAATGTAGCTAGATAATGAAATTGCAGCATTATTGTTGAAGTGCATCACAATACAGTAGCTGCATTAGCACCAGCAGTCATTAAGCTGTCACAGTCTGTCCTATCAGCTGTGAACTGTGTTTTTCTGACCAGGCAGGCTGTTATTTGGGGTGTGAGGGCTGTTTTCGATTTCCAATCATCCCCCCGCTCCCCGGCCCCCAACCTTTCTGAAGTGAATTTGCTTTCGTTCTGCAGTCTACCCTGCAGTTAACAATAGAATGCAAAATTATGTTCAATGTGTAATGTTGTTTTTTCTGAGGTTTGTACAACAGGTCGATGCATAAATGCTGTTAGTACAGTTTTTCAACAATTGTTTATTGAGATTCTTTTCACAATACCTTTCTCCCTGTGATAAACAGCATAAATATTGTATCATCACTGGCAAACCTTGCTCTATAAAATAACTTATACCTTCTCAGAATTAACTAAATAGCCAGCTGCCAACAATGCATTCATGTACATACTACTTGTGCCAACAAAACAAGATATAATCCATCAATCAGTATATGCAACAATCTTTACCGTCTTGCAGCTAGAGAGGTAAGCATGAAGTCAAGGTGTGAGCACACAAAGGACAAAGAGAACTCTTTGCTGCTAACCAGTCTGTGAAATCTGTCATGTTCCTTTCCTCACACAATCACCATGTCACGCTCAAACACATGCACACACTGTATCTGTTTTGTGGTAGATTTACCTCCTCTGGTGTGCAACTGCTGTGGGGTGCTACAGTACTGTTACTGTGGGATTGTCAGTAGCTGTGATGAAAATAGACACAAACAATGGCGCATGTGAAA
This sequence comes from Zenarchopterus dispar, assembly GCA_028564865.1. Taxonomy (NCBI): domain Eukaryota; kingdom Metazoa; phylum Chordata; class Actinopteri; order Beloniformes; family Zenarchopteridae; genus Zenarchopterus; species Zenarchopterus dispar. Next base: position 17,559,758 of record JAOWBL010000005.1, on the reverse strand, counting down.
GAAGAACAAAAACACATGCAAAAATGCAAAAGAGAAAGAAAAAGACAGAAAGCCTTTGCTGCCTGTCTTTATCCCACACATATTTCTTCTTTGGGCCCCTCTTCCTTTTATGGTGTATTCACAGCCATATTTGTGCACACATTTGAAATGTAACAAGTGGTGAAAGCAGTTATGTTTCCCACCTTTTGGGTTACATTAACAATAATGCTTCAACAAAAAAGCATCTATTTCCAGTTTTGTATCATCAAAAGAACATCTTGACTACTGACAGTGTGGATGACAGATCTGATGCCGGTCCCATTTCTAACTGCAAAGAAGGGTTAGCTTAGCTTAGGATAAACAGAACAATTGGTGTAGTTTATTTAAAATAAGAAAAATATTATCATGACATAATATATTAAAAAGAGCTGAGATCCTCTTTCTTACATAAACAGTGACAAAAATCCTGTTGGAAGTCTACCTCCTAACTATGCAGTGCCAACTACGAGGTGGATTAAGGAAAGAGAAAGGCAATGCTAAAACATAATGCCTTATTTATAGTGACTTTACAATGAAAAAAAAACATAGCTAGTATCTCAAATCGGTATTGAAAACCTACATTTACAAAAGAAGCAAGCAAAATAAAAACAAAAAAATTAACTTAAAAAGTCCAGTGGGTTTATGCATCTGATGAATCCCTTTTCAGCCTTCAGTTTTTGCTGAGCCATGAGGAAATGTTCAAAGCTGCACCCACTATACAGGTTCTAGTTTGAGGGAGAAAAAAAGTATTTGCTTCAAACTCCATTGCAATCTTGGAGTGAAATGACATGTGATTGACTCGGCTTCAAAAAGATGCAGTTGGATTTACATCTTGACGATGAGAGAACATGGGGGTTCCCATGCATCTATCTATCTATCTATCTATCTATCTATCTATCTATCTATCTATCTATCTATCTATCTATCTATCTATC
>JAOWBL010000005.1:17528019-17558705 GCA_028564865.1 Zenarchopterus dispar | reverse complement strand
ATATATCTTGGAATTATCATAGATGATTCCTTATCTTTTATACCTCCCATCCAGAAATGAGCAAAAACTCAAGCTGAAATTATATTTATATTTCAAGGTTGAATTATGTCTTTCATTTAAGACTAAGACAATGCTTGCGGCTCATATGTCAACGTCCTAAACCTCACACTCATCACTCTTTTTGCACGACTCCCTATAGCCATGGTTGGATGTTTCCTGATCTCAGGGTTGTGGTAAAAAGCCTTCAAAGGTGTACCCCCCATTGTGTGGAAGTACCTTTGGGACTGCTTCAAATTTAACAATTTGACATCATTGAATGAGTTTAGAGTAGTCTACGAGATATGGAGGCCCTCGCTTTCAGAAATATGTTTTGTTTGATTGTTCTACTCTTGTATTTTTTAATGAATGTACAATTGAAACTGTAATGTGCTGCTGTCATTTTGGCCAGGAGTTTTTATTGAAAAAGAGATCCTTGATCATAACAAACATTTTCCTGCTTAAATAAAGGCTTAAGTATTACAACAATAATTTAATACTTGACCAAATGCATTTTGTAGAAGTTACCTACTTTTAAAAAAAGAACTACTTTGAAGCACTAGAAATGAACTTCCACAACTGTGCTGACAACGTTCAAGCAACCATATATCCAGATTTTAGAGCAATCCAACCTCCCTGACAGCATTTTTCCCATGGAAATCCTTACAGGAAGACAATATCAAATGGCATTTTACCACATCGGTTTAAAACTTTTTTAGATTCTAAACTGACATGACATCTCAATTGAATACATTAGCAATGCTGTGGAACAAAAAAATTAAATATATCCTGAAACACTGTATAATTAAAATCCAATTTCAAACAACAGTGTTAAAACATTTTCCAATCAAAACTGCAGCACCTGATGTCCTCCAGCTCCAAAATGCTTACAGATTGTTGTAATTGTATTTGGCAGTATGTTTCACTGGCTAGAAATTAAAAATGTACAATAAAAAAATCTAAATATTTTTCAACTTTATTGACACCAGTGTTGTCTTTGAAATTTGTATCAAACACAGAATTTAATAGTTATAAATCTTCAGATTCTACTGTTATTATATTGCAAGCAAAATATGTATCTAAGAAAATCATTTGACAGAGTTCACTCCTCTCAGACTTTTTTGTTTTATCTTATTAGCTTTTGAACTCACTGACGTGTCAGTTCAACCAATGTTTTATAACTTTCCCACCTTCTTTGACCTGACTGAGCTTGTTTTTGATGGACACTGCGTGTACTGGCAGCTTGATGAGACTATTCAAACTGACTGAGGCACGGAAAGAACCCATCATCCAGATGAGTCTGTCGAGCCTCAGCTATTCCTGCTTTCATTTCCGCCCACACACTTGCTCAACACATGGAAATGTTCACAGAGACCAAGTAGTTGGTTTCAGCCATTTCAGCCTGTAAACTATAAGACAATAATTGACTTACATTTCAGAAGCTGTCTGATGGAATAACAGATTATTTAGTGTTTATACTCTCATGTCACATAGCCTAGGATGAATTATGGAAAAAGAAATAGTTGTTTATCTTAACATTGGCCTTATATTGTTGCTTTCTGTGACTTTATATATGAAAGCTAAGCAGATGTTGTCATTTACATAAATAGATTGTGTGTTAAAAACACCATATTTAAAACTCCAGATAAGGAAATTTTGGAATGATACAGAAGATTTAAAAAAATCATAAACTTTTTGTGATTTGTATTTTCAAACAGTGTGTTTCCAATGTGTTTATTTATTTATTGGTCACTGCCATTTCATCATTTAATATAAATCCAGATTTTGAAATTAAAGGTGCGTGAGAATAATCATCAGAATCTTCAAACAATGTTTGCCAAAGAGAGACTCAGGATGATTTTGGATGTTTATCCCCCTAAAATGAATAATATCATCAAATAATTCAGGAAATCATTCAGGTTTGTTAATTAGGAGAAGGGTGACTTTGAGAAACCTCTGTCAAGCATCACAATAGAAGTGCTATTCCCAAATGACACTTTGGAATTTAAATTGTACAAAAACCTTCTCTGGGCTCAGAGGTATCTGAGATGGACAGGTATATCCTTTTCTGAGTGTGGGGTGGTGTCAGTTCCCTTGATAAAAGTAATTTATAATTTGGTTATATAACATGCAATGTCTTTTATGATGATATAAAGACATTCTCTGACACAACTTTCTTTGGAGTTGTCAAAGGCCTGAAATGCATGAAACCACATGTTTTCTGAGTGCTTCATTCCAAACCCGGTGACAGATTCACTCACTTGTGGGACTTCTTGCCCTCTGTCCCTCCAGGGCCTGAACCGCAGTCATGAGCTTGGATGATGAAGGTATATTCCTTTTGCAGCTCACAGTCCACCAGGCCTCGTGCCCTCAGCTGACCCTCCCCAGATGTTCCATTCAGCACCACTGCCTCGAACGGTGCATCCAGTCCATGGATGTTGAATGCACAGATTTCCCCTAGAGAGCAGCGAGGACAGAGAGAGAGAGAGAGAAAGAGAGAGAGAGAGAGAGGGAGAAATGGGTTGAGGGGAGAAAGACTGTATGTATACATTTTAAAATAGTATGTTATTTGTTTGGTTTGTTTTATAACAGAAAACTTAGGAACAAAGATCCAGAACCACTGCAATCTATTCTTTGAACTAAGTTATTCGCCACTAGCTGTGTTGTGACATCTTTAACAATTATATATGTCTATCTCAAAATTCAGTGTTACAAAGCCATCCTGCCAGAAACACATTTACATTAACTCATACCGGATTTTTTACTTTCTGGTAACTTAAAGGTGAAGGAAAACACTGAAGCTTTAGGACAGTGAAAAACTAAGCATGTTTAACATCAGGAGAGTTATGAACATTTAAAAGCCCCCATGCAGTGAGGTCAGGGCTAACAGGCTATATTATAGGCAGTAACAAGCCATTTCTTGAGTGGAGGTCTAGTGAAAAACTAGAAAAGTTGTATATTATGGATGTGGATTGTGACCTTGTCATCGTCATTGTCAGTGAAGACATCATTCTACAAGTGTTTGTGGCATAATGATTGTCTTAAGAGGATTTCTAGGAGATGGCGACCTTTATGCTTTTTGAAAACAGCAGCTTTTCTGCTATTGCTGCAATGTCTGTTTTGGGCAGAAATGTGGCCATTGCCATCTATTCCTTTAATTTTTCCCTGTCTTTGCGCAGTCATTTCTTTATTTTGGGCCAGTGACTGTTGGCTTTTTCCATAAACTTGTCATTTTGTGGCACATGTGTGGCTGGCTAGCCATAAGCACGGTCAATATCAGCAGTGTGGGATATCCAATAACAACCTAAAGTGTATTTTCAAGACAAAGGGAGACTGTTTAACAGTATTATCAGTAGTTATGTTTAGAAGGACGTTTGTTGGAACTGGTGCTGGAAATCACATCTATGCAGTATGTTAAAGGTACAATACTTAACTAGAACTGTTCCTAAGTTCCTTCTGCTGCATGACATGTTCTGCAACACATGGTATGAGCCTAAATGACATTTCCACACCCTGAAATAAGTCTTCAATTATAAAAAAAAGAGATAATTAGAATAGAGCAATACTAAACCAATGAAGAAGTTGTTTCAAAGCCTCAAAGGAAAAACTTCCTTTCTTTCTAAATTCAAACCTGTTTTCTTTGCTGTTTTAAGAAAAAAAAAGTTTGTCCTTTTGATGTTCTCAAGGAGAACTGTAATTTAAAGGAGCAAATTAAGTGGTAAAGAGGTGTAAACACTGGAATGCTGCTTAGAGAAAAGAAAATGCTGTTCAATCCGTAGTTTGTGCATGGTGGAGTATGCACAAATTACTGAGTCTGGAAATAATACAAAAGGCAACCAGAACAGCAGAGCCTAAACAAGGAGCTTGATAAATACATAAAGCTCACATTACCAACCTCTAACTGAGTCACTTATTGTTCTTGTGAGGAGCACCAAGGACATTCCTGCTGTTTGCCCACCCAACATGTGGGCAAGTGTGCACCACAGAGTGAGTTACCGTCTGCTGAAATAAAGTACGACAGCTCAAAGTCGCCCTTGAGCAGATATGTAGAGGGAAAAAAAATCAATTTAAATTCTGAGTGAGTGGCTGACAAAAGCAAAACAAAAGAACCAAGAGACGGTTGACATTTATTACCAGGAAAGTATAAAGAAGTGGTCCATTTGTGGAGATTTTTTTTGTTTTATTTTTTCTTGAAAAACTGACATAATCTTCCACTCCTGCTTGTGGCATTTCAGGAAATCACTTAGCGCACTGGGCTCACACTCTGACCTGTGACGGCTAATTGTGCTGATATCACTTAAGCCAACAGCAAAGACTAAAATGGATTCCCAAGAAGCTTTGTGCACGCATTGCTCCTGGCAAGTTCTGATAAGAGCAACTTTATTTCCTACCCTTTTATCCTGTTTCTGTCATAATCCACAGCACCTCACCCCGATCCCCCTCTTTCTCCCCTGCTGTCAGGACCAGGGCTCTGAAACGACAATTTGCCTGCAGACGAGGAACAGGATAGGCAAATCGGCAGAGAATAAGAAGGAGGAAGTAAAGGGAAAATGGAAAGCTTGAGAAATTTAGTGTGTGGTAGGGGGTGGGGATGGGCTCTTCCTAGCTATACTACTTGAACAATGTTGTATTAGTGTTAAATGGGCCCTTACACTATAGAAAAACATGGCTTTGCAGAACAGGCTTATTTATAAAATGGCAGTGGACAAACAGTGTGCGACGGCGAGTGACAGAAGATACAACGGTCTCTATGTGCAGCTTCTCTCAATAGTGCAACACAGCACAAAAAAGGCAAATGGAAAAATCCATCACCACTGGAGCGAAAAATAAATCCAATGTACCCAGGCAAGAGCAAAAGCTTCCCATCAGGGTGAATAGGCTGTGGGTATGCTGATGGCGCACACCCATCAGCAGTTGAAGATGGGTGGCCCAAAATGCACCCCACAATTTAATTGTAGGTAATGTAGAAGGGGAATTAGGGCAGTGAGGTGAGTGGGTATGGGGGCAGGGAGTCAAGGTGACCACAGAAAGAAATCCTCATTTTCAAACTCTGATGAACAGTCAAACAGCTGTGGCTACCAGAGGACTTGTCACGATTTTTTTCCTTCCTTTTATGTCTGCCTATCTCTTCAGTCCAGGCCTGATAAGTGTTCTGCCACCTGTGACGAGGCAAAGATGGCTTGTGGAGGGGTGGAAATGGGTTGCGGTGAAGATGGCAGAGGAAGCTCTGGCCCTCGTGGCAGTGGAGGAACAGATGTTAACCGGCTGGATCTTGGCAGAGGAGGAGGGATGACTAACTCAAATTACAGCTCTAAACTGCGAGCTAAATATGTGAATCTGTGCCACATGAGAGCTTTAAAAGTAGTTTTGTGCTCAAAAGGTATTTTCTTCTTTAAGTAGTTTCTAAATACTGTACAAACTTTGCTTTTTCTTTCATTAGTTAATTAGTTGAGCCAGTCATCACTGTTTGGCTGCAAATCTATTAAATGTGTTTTCTTTTTCCTTTTAAATTATATACCATACATCAGTATGAGATGCCTGAAACATTTCTATCTACTTTAAACACAGAAAGACTAACTTATTTTTTTAATAACAGCTTTCCCCCTCCATTATATCTTCTTTTTCTAGGTTTATACAATTTCCCCGTGGACATCTTTTAAATTTTTATTTAATCAAGTTGTATAATATTCATGCTCTCTATTAGTCAAAAGAAACTGGGCATAGTACCTCAGCCGCTGTCCTTTTGGTGTCAGAAGCTGTGTAGTCCAAAACACCTCAAGGAAATTTGGCCCTTGTCCACAGTAAACTATCTTTGAAGAGAGAGGAGTCATTATCAGTGAAGGCAGAACTGCTTTACTGGCAACGGCAACCTGTGTTAGCAGAGCTGGAGGACTGTGACAAAATATTGTGTGCCACTGAGCCTCTGGCCCTAAGTTATTATCAAAGCTGACAGAACATCGTTGATGAGCTGCCTGAATCTGAATACATATTCACAAGCTGCTTTGCCGAAAAGGTGCTTTCACACATAAGCGTAGAGATATGTGCGCCAGCTGTTTACTGAGTGTCTGAGTGAGAGCTGGGTGATAGTCACGTTGCTTAGAGGTTGAAGAGGAAGAGAAAGATATAGAGACAGATGAAAGGGAACACTCAGTATGATGGGAACATGGCCACAGCCTCGGGGAAGCTCTGGCTTCCCTACTGGAAAGTGACCAAAGAACACACACACACACACGCACATTTGTATTTTCTCAAATTGTGAAAGTTTGGCAGCTTTAATCACCACTGACATGCCTTTCATCATCCTACTGTTGGAACACATATTGGATAGACAGCAAGTAAAGCAGATTACTGGATATCATACAGTTGTTCAACACATTCTGGACCAGGCATCAGTCTAAAGTCAACGAAATGTATGTACTCATGTTATATTATTATTTTTACTTGCCATTGTTAGGAAATCAACCCACAAGAGTGTCTGTCAACTGTGAGGTTTACACAGTTTTAATGATTTCAGCTGCTTTTCTAATTAGAATTGGGCATCAAATTATCTCTTGTATTAGTCACCCCTGTAACCTATTAATCTCCCGTCTTGTTTTAGCCCAAACAACACAATAACACATCCACATGCACTTGGAGGATGTGCAAATACACACTCATGGGCATGCACACCTCCAACTCTGTCGGCTGCGGTGCAGAGATAGTCAGCCTCTGCAGAGGACTGAAATTGAAAATGCTGTAATTATGCTCTTCATGAAATTAGCCAGCTGAGGAAAAACATTATTGAGAAGCTGTCCATTTTGGAGATAAAGATTAATACTAATCAAGCCTACATGTTCTGACTGGAGCGCATGAAACTTCAAGTGGTGTTTTCGTACAGTGTACGAGCACATCAGAAAAGGAGGGGGGTTTAATTAAATATGCACTTTCTCAATGGGGCTTAGTGGAGAGAGCAAGGGGGATTCTGTTAGGTGCATGTTTGAGGAGTGTGAGATGATTTCCTCGACCACTCAGCTGCCACCTCCCCCACATCCCCCATCTTTTCCTCTGTTAATTACATTAGCGGCTCCTCTTGCAGAGTTAATGACATCCCACAGTCTTCTAACAAAGTGAACACCCACCCTCTGTGTGTGTACCACAGCGTTTGCCTGTCAGACATTGGTGTCAGAGTGAAGGATGAAGAACTGAACTAGTCAGTCAAACTCTTATGTAAAGGCAGAATTATGACATCGAAAATCCTGGCTCCCCCAAAAACCTTGCTCCTGTTGTTCAACCATTTGTGTGTATCTGCTGCATGCCAGGCTGCCGTGTATCTTTTGTTTTGCAATCAACATATATGAAAAATGTTGGATAGAAACAGCCATATGGATGTCGGGACCTTAGGATTCCCAGCAGAACATCACACTGGAGCTAGCTGATCAATGGTATTTGCTCCATCTGTCAAGATTTTAATGTTAAAAATGATTAGGGGTTACAGTTTTTTTAGTCTTCAAGCCAAGGCCAAGACAAATCTCATCATCCTAATGATATTCAGGAAATATCGACATGTTTTGTTGGTTTTCCGTACGGATCATTTCACATAATTCTGGACTCATGTTTTTTCTACATCTGACTAATACATAATTAAAAACAAGCAGTGAACTTGTGCCCTGTAGTAAAAGCCTCATAGATTCCAGGTTAAATCATCATGCTCATGCCTCTCACTGCTCACTCTTCAGTCTACTGGACAGCAGTGATCTTTCTACGTCCAGAAATCATCAACAGTATTTTGTCTTAGCAGCTTGAAAGGTGTGGTGGATCTGTCAAATGTCTGCAATGCCGTACCCCACCTTCTTTTCCATGTCAATAAAGTTAATCACAAACGCTACTGGGGGAGGTGTCAGTTAGTTCGACTTGGAGAGAAGCCCAATGCACTGCCATGCAGTAGTCAAACTGTCAATAACACGCTGGGTTACACTTTGGTAGCAGCTAAAACATTACAAAACACAGACACCTTAATTAAATTGGGTGGCTGTGAGACAGTTCCAACCCCTCAGAAATAACTCACTCAATCCTTTCTCAACGTCGGCCAGGAATAATCAGGTTTTAAAGGAGTTACAAGAACAATGATTTTTCGCTAAATTAGTTTTAAAATATTTCCTTTGATATTTTACAGTATAACTGTAAGGTGGATGGTGAGAAGATTTACCTAATGAAATAGAATACATTAATCAAAAGACTGAGTTACATGCTAATATTTATACCTCATAATTCAACACATGTGCAAATGAATAAATGAATGAATGAATGAATGAATGAACAGAGAATGACTTACAGAAAGATAGACAATGATTCCGTATGTGAAGGCAATAAATATGAATAGGTAAGGAGTGACTAAGGGGGGATTTAAAAACTGCAAAGTATTAACAAAACATAGCCATGGCAATCACATTAAACAACAAAATCAATATTTTCAATTTTCCAATTCTGTACATGAAAATTGCCTCGGGGGGAGCATATGTCCTTGTCTGAGCGAGGCCAGTTAGAGTTCAGTGTGTTCAAATATCTGCATCAGAGTGTAGGACTTTTTATTGATGCCTTTGCGGGTGAGCCTTCTCCAGGTGAGCTACATGATCAAACAAAGACTATCTCCTTAGACCCATTTTGTTCACTGTAAACAAAGAATTTTGCTTTTGAAGGAAACAGTGATAATTGGTAAGTCAAAAGCAAAATTCTGGTTTGTTTCAGCAGTTAGAGTATTTTAATTTGACTTGATTTGCCGTAAAACCACAGCATTACACGAGAAGTAAAGGGCCCAAAACTGTGTTAATATTATGAAAACCTCATGCATGAATTTATAATTAAGGTGTGGAAACTATTCCGTTTTCACTGTTTTTCATTTTCACAGTTCTGCTTGGCATCACAATGAACGAACATAAGTTTCTTTTTATAATCATTCTATTTCAATATCAAGTCTATTTTACTGACTGCGAGTGTTGAAATATGTGGGATTCAAAAACATGACAAAGTCCATTCTGGAACCTAAAAGCTTCCTGCATAGACAAACACATGTAGCAGTTGCTGCTCCTCTGCTATTTCATATCTTCTCTGTAGACATGATTTACAGCATTATCTCTCTCCCTACCTCCATGCATCTATCCACTAATTCAGCTTTTTTATGTTTATCTGGGAGCACCATAACTCCTTCTTCCCGACCATCTGCTTCCAGCTGTCTTGGTGGACATTAATATGTTTCCAAAGTGATATCATTTTTCCAGCAAACACCCAGATCTTCTCAGAGGACTCCATTTTGTAGGACAGGTTAGGATGTAGAGGAGCACCAACTCTAACCTGGGTTCTTCTGAACTATAACTATACTTAAGAGTTGAGGTAAGCCATCCCCCAGAGAAAGAAACCTTCAGGAGTTTTTAACTTCCAGTTCATTTTTCATAATAGTACTATAAAATGGTACAGCATCCATATCACTAGGAGCACTGCCCCTGTCGGTGTATTCTACCCCGACTCATCAATGAAACCCTAAACTCTTTTGTTTTAGACAGCAATTCATTCTCAACCAGGGAAGGGAATATCTACTGTTTTCTGAATGAAGACCATGTTCTTAGACATGGAGGTACTAATTTACATTCGATGCTAAATAAAATTACCCCAGGTCCTACTACAGATGTCCTTTCCAACACAATCATATAATCTGCAAAAAGAAACAATGTAATCATAGGCCAAACTAGCTGTGCCTTGAAATTTGGATCAATAATGATATGAACGGGTTCAGTGACACAGTCAACTTCACAATAAATCACTTCACAAGGCATCACTTACTTGCCTTGCCAGTATCTATTATAAAATAAAGGAGTCCCTGTGGTGAAGACTCCTGAGTCCACAGTGTACCGTGCCGCTCTGCCCAAGTACAGACTGTAATCCTGCCATTAAACTATTGATCATCTTATTGCATGTTGTAGGCTCCAGTAATCAGGCCCAGCTGCTCACCATTATCACCACTCAGTACTGCAGGCTCACTTCCAAACACACAACGGATATGACTGCACTCAGTTCTTGTTAATCTGCCCAAGGCTCAAATAAACTATAGACTGATACAAATGGCAAGGGGAAAAGTTGGTTTGTAACAAAATAAATACATCAATGGTATCGTTAGAGAAACATACAGAGGAAGGCACACACAGATGTTCAGGTAGTTTACCATACTATTCTTACCCCCCCTCCGCTCCCCCCCAACAATTAATTGTCATCCTCAACTCTAACCATATATTTAATCATTTCTTACCTTAAGCATGCCTTCCTACCTATGCATAACCAAGCTCGACTGACAGGAAAGTTGAAAAGTTGAGTCTTTTGGGTGGTATGGGGCAAGAGGGTGCTTGAGATTTTTCCTGTTCTCATTTGACAGGAGTGGCACCTGGTGGGGTCTACTACTGCAAGGTTTGACAAGGTTTGGTGCATTTGGGGATGATCTTCTACATACCCTGGTCATAGCAAGTGGTTTTTAGAGAAATTACAAATAGTGCTTGGTGAGTGTATAACTCCTATTTAGTTACACATAATAAAATAATAAATAAATAAATAAAAACTGTTGACATGCAACATTTCTCTAACCCAGAAATTACAGTATTTTTGTCATTTTATGAGAACTCTGAGTTTTGCTGAGACCAACATAACTATTACGTAGTCTGGAGTGAGAGTGGAAAGATTCTAATATGGGTTTGAAAAGAAGAATTTATCAAAATGTTGATGCTGCCTCAACATGGACCCCTGTATCTCTGGAATATAGATTGCCATCAGTGACATTTCTCTTTTTAAATGCTCCAGCGGCCACAGTTGTCCATGAGGCAGGAACCAATCTGTTTCAATGGAATCTGATGTAATGACTGTGTTCGGCTGATAGGGAAGTGGGTGGGATGGATGAACTCACGACGGAATAGTTCCTGCAGACTGTGTCAGGCAAAGTTCTATGAATATACTTCCACAACCAGTGTTGGTAGTGTATACATTAAGAAGAGATTGACAAGGAGAGAAAACTGGTAACAGAAGAGAGGAAAGAGGAGAAAGAGTTCAGTGCAGGCATGTGCAGCAATACCAGCATATAGTTGTTGTTTTTTTTTTTTTTTTAACCACAGGTGATGACCCACGGGAAAGCTTATTGCATTTTTTTTATTCCTCTGAGAACTTCAAAAGACAGTGCAATCATAGGAGTCATAGGAGCCAAACAGATGCGATGGAGTAGATACCCTGACAGAGTCAATACACCTTTCAAGGACAAAAGACAGTTTTCAACATCCTCTTTAAAACTCCAGTTTTATTACATTCAAGGTTACTGTTTTAAACCCAGATTGGCCCTTTCACAGTCAATCCTGTGGATGTTGATATACTTTGAGAAGGATTCAAAAACAATAAGTAATAACTTCTCAAAAGCAAAATCACATAGTATGCAATCAAAGAGAAGAATTATCCCCAAAAATAGTCATGCTAAGAAAATAATCATTTTGGACTGGGGGAAGGTCAAAATAATAGACTTTCCAAGAGCCAAAACAAAAACACTGATGGAAACCATCTCTTTTAAAACCCTCAAATCTGTGACGAAGGTCCCCATAAGCCCAGGGTTTCAGAAGCTGAGCTCTGTGTGTCGAGGAAAGCTCAGTCTTCTTCATCACAAAGGTGACACCCATGTTTCTCAAGCCTGGTTTAGCCACAGGGATTGAACCCTTAAAACATCCAATACACAGAGGTTTAAACCTTAATACAGCCACAAACAAATGCTTACAATGTGAAGATCTTGGGGTCTACTGATGCGTTTACTAGAATGTGCCGCTTCACTCCCTCTCCTCTTTCCTCTTTTCCCATAAACTCTTTATTTTTTTCTTGTTGTTCTGGATACATAACACAGATAGAATTCCAGTCCAAACTGACCTGTTTTATCTTAGATTAATTTAGGATTTACTTGACTTCAATCTGAAATCTGTGTTTTGGTCTTAGTTGCTGTTGACCAAGAACATCGCATAGAACCTTCCTAAGGTCATATATTACCCCTTTAAGATATCTATTTAACTATTGTTCCATCCGCAGACACACACCTTCTAGCAAAAAATACAAAAGTTCAACTCTTTTGCTATGAAGTATTGTGAAATTGTGATTAATTACATGACTTTTATAAATCATTGGTTCAAAGTTACACTTGATTAAATCTGAAGGATATGCTTGTTACAAATGTCCTTTATCCAGCCACACCTTGCCCACCAGGGTGCCAACATCAACAGTAAACTGGGTAGAAAAATGAGTGATTTGAAAAACTTGAAGCCATCCATAAAGTGTCCTGATAGGCTTATGTCTTCTAGGACTGACGTTATCAAGATTTTGCACTGTTAGTTTCCCCAGAAGATTTGGCAAGTAACCAGATACAAATCAGGCTAGTGTAATAACGCTTCTGTTTTTTTTGTTTGTGTTTTTTGTTGTTTTTTTTCCACCAAGCAATCTTGAAGAAGAGTGGCATACTACCTTGAGATAATGCCTGTTGGTGTGTGTTTGGCTTGCATGGGATGTCACATGCGGGACATGCACTGATGATAACTGAACTTTCAGCTTCAAAGAACTTTGACTTCCAAGGCGCTTGAGCAACAGTCACATACATCTTGTTTCCCCCAAACACAGAGCAAAAATGCTTTGGGGCAAAATGTTCTCCCAAGTCTCATTGGAGAGAAGTTTGCATTAGGGCATGCTGCAAAAAATTACATGTCTTTTTTCACCCAGGTCTTCTGGCACCAGTGGGTAACCATCACTCACTGTTCAAATTGGCCCAGGGACTGGGGAGCACAAAGGCAGAGCAGTTTCTGCCAGCAGTGTGTTTGAGTGTACTGTGTGTTGGAGCAAGTGCAGTAAAAGACTAGGGAAGCAAGAATAGACATCACAAAAATGCTCCGTGTGCTCCATTTCTTGCTGCATATAATTTTACAAATTTCTTTTTTCTTTTAAAGCTAAACATACTGTCTATATATTATTCTTGTTTCTGCTCCAACACCCATCTAACAGAGAAGAAAATGGAACTGTGTGTCTCTGTCTTTTCTCTTTTCTTCAGTGTCATTGTCTGTGCCTTCCACACCTGCGAAGTTGCAGATGCTAAATAACAGTGACTGGCATCCCTACCTATACAGGGTGGAGAAACGCTTCATCCATCCAGTCATTTATTTCCCTCATTCATTCTCTCATTTATTTCTGTCGTTCATCCACTATCATTTTTCAAATTCCGCTTCTTACTAAATGTCTGTCATTTCTTTGCCTTTTGCCCACAGTGCTGCATTTTTTCATTCCCTCATTTCCCTTTCACACCACACTATCCTCCTTTTGCTTCACCTTGCAAGAGATATTGTATTTTATTGTCCTCTACAATTTTGTACCCTATTTAACCATTTTTTTTCTAACAGAAAAGAACATCCCATTGAAGGAGAGCAATTTTAAAATATGCTGCTATATATATTTGCATTACCATTCTATAAAACAGGCAGATACAATTGCATGTATTGTTTTGGTGAAGAAATGAAACGAAATACTGCAACCCAGACAAAATGAAATTAAGTCATTAGATTAATGCACTAAAATTCAAGTTGAAGCATCTTTCTTGCCACCCACATTTGATGACCATGTCATGTTGAGGAACCAGGGACCCAGATTACATAACCTCGACTTGTCTTAATGCATGTTTAATGCACCTAGTATCAAACAACCTGCTGAGCTCAAATACGTCACATCACATCAATGTGCATCAAAGTTTGTCATTGTTTCTACTTCACTCTCAAATAAATCATCAGTCACTGTCTTTCCTGTCTGTTGTCTCTACTTTCATTCCTGGTGGTAAAACTAAGCTCAATCATTCAGGGGAGCCCGTGGGACATGGAAGACAAAGTCTTTCAAAGCAAAGCCACAGTGAATGGAAAGTGATTAAACCTGGCAATGCAAAGAAGGCCTTATCCCCTACAGCTTTTAGCTGATGTATGTGGAAATGTTTCCCTTGGTAAGTAAGAGGTTGTATTTTTCACTGTCCCACTTCTCACAGCACTGCTACTCTAACAAGGCTGATTACCGTGGCCAGCAGGGTGAGACAAATGAAAGTCTAAAGAAGCGCTTACCTTGCATGCAAAATATCTGTTTCAGTGACACAGACACAATTTATCTAAGCACATATTTTTCACAGGGTCACACAGGTCTGCTGGAGAGCAACCCAGCTGTCAGCAGGGTGCATCCCAGACGGATCGTCAGTCCACTAAACAAATTGGTTTTGTAGTACATTTTCCCATCTAACCAATCAAAAGGACTTAATGAAATAATCACTATTTTAGCTTTAAAAAAGTGTAAAAGTAACAATTTGGTGTGCACTTTGCATATTTTTTGTCTGTTTTAGCATCAAAAAGAAAAGCTAACAATGAGATGATGAGTTTGATAAATTTGTATATTATGTCTTGCTTTCTTAAAATTCACAATGCACTCTTAGTAATGTGTGGACTGTAATTTAATTGGTTTGTGCAGTAACAGCTTGGCAAAGGCACACTTTTATCCTTCCAACCATTAGCAGATAACCACCCATTGTAGGAGGCTATTTTGAGGTAGTTTTATTCTCATAATATAAAATTATTTCACACCAAGTCCATTTGTCATAAAATTACATAAACTACACAGGTGCTGGCTGATGGATGAACTTAATGGTGGACTTAATAATGGGTCATTTAGTAATAGATTTGCTTCTACTATAACAAAAAAATTAAAATAAAAAAAATAAAAAACCTTTATAAATGTTCCTTTCAAATTAAGGAAATTGAATTTCAATCACCATTCATGATCGAGCACATGTGAAAAGATCACTTATAGATCTACTCAGTGAGTGCTGTTATAGTTTAAGCCAGAGCAAGCCATTACAGCTGATGGCAAAGTGACCTTTATGTGCCACTGATACATTTTCTTTCCTCATATTCCAAAGGGAAAAAAATGTAAGTGGACACTTGAGAATTATCCTTTGATACCTTGACATGGAAAGCTATGGGAAAAACTAACATGTCTAGCTAAGCTATGTGTTTCATACATTTTAAATGGCCCCACACCAGAAGACATTGGGACGATATGGGAAATGCTATGAAAAAAATTAAACCAGATCCTGATTCTTATGTTTATTTTTACTTTTTTCTTTCTCATTAGCTTCTGCCTTTGCATTTTAGATCTGAAACACAGTCCACAAAATTTCCCAAGAAAACTAGTGGGAAAAGAAAAGAAATAAATAATTATATTATTTGAAAAATAACACAATTATTCAACAAGTGACTAAGATGATGATTTGACAGGGAAGCTGTGTCCATAAAATTTGAAGAGCAAAGATGGGTAGAGGATCTCCAACGTTTCAACAAATGAATAAGACAATTATTCAAAAGGTTTAAAAACCAACTTGTCAAAGAAAGATTGGATTGGATCTCCATATTGATCCTTCTACGGTGCATAATGTCATTGACCATGCAAGAAATCTGAAGGAATTTCAGCATGTAAATAACCAGGGGGAAACAAGTTTGATCCTTGTGCAATGTTTGTGTGCAAACATGGTCAAGTAAAATGTCCACATAATTCAGAGTCCTGTCTCAGGCTCTTTTGCTGCTCCCTACAGATTTTATTTGTCTTTGTGTGTTTCAAAGAAGGCCCTGTCTAAATGTTGTATCTTCTTTTTACTTCAAACTTGAATCTATATATTCTATTGCCTTTCTCTATCAAAAGAACATGTTCCATGCTCTTATATTTAAGGCTGGAATAGATATGAAAGCCCCAAATTAATGACACCAACTGAAAGTTAACCCAGGCAAGCCTTCTAAAGCGTAAACAAGTCTATAATTTGACACCAGCAGTACATTCAAACTCATTAAAGAGAGGGTGACTGCAGACTAGCTGCTTAAATCAGCAGTCGTCAAGAATGATCATAGATTCCTCTGAAAAACTGCAGTTAGTATCCTCAAATTCTGAACGATTAAATAGTGGCATTGCGAGGGAGGATGTGTGATACAGTGGTTAATATACCTCTCTCGGGTTATTTTAAATTTGTTGCTGACATCAAATGTTATATTTGTTTGTATTGTTTTTCTAAATTCAATTAAGCTGGTCAGCAAAGACCCTAAAAATCCTCTCATATCATCGCTGACTCTAGCATATCTGACCTTAGAAAAGTATGGGCTCACTATGAAAACTGCCATTGTTCCTTCTTGTAGAGAGCTCAAGTAAAAGAGATTAACTACAATAAAAAGAAAATAAAATGAAGCAACTGTGGAATGCAAGAAAGAAAAAGAAAAAAAAATACTTGGTTGTATAAATTGTTCTAAATATGTAGATTAAATGTCTTGTAAAAGTATATAAACACACATCAGCATTGAAATTCTGTGAATACTAAAGGATTGTATGTGTTGATGTCTGTACATGCAAGTTATTCTATAGTCCTTGTTCTTGCAAGGAGAAAACCAAGGATTCTTAGACTCAAAGGCAACAGACAGGACTATAAAACAAACAAACAAGCAAATAAAAGAAAAAACACATACATACATAAATGGAATATACTAATTTACTCTTCATACTTACAGTCTACATGCAACGTTCTCTCTATGCAACGTGCAATGTGCCATGAGATGATCTCTGTAGTGAATTAGCGCTATAAAATAAGAACTTAACACAAACTCAAGAGCAAAGAGAGCTATATTTGTGTTTTGACACAAAAGAGCTAAGATATACATTATGCCATGTTTTACAGCTGAAATTATGCCTGTAATGCTTTCTTTGTAAACATGGTGTCATTAGGAATTGCTTGACTGAGTCATAATTATAGATTTATGTAAGCCTCAGTTTTTTATTGTTGTTTTGTCCTTGAGGGTGACTCCATTTACTATTCTTGAATTATTTAATTCATTTGATAAGGACTGAATATTGCATATTCATTATGCACCGACCACCCACTTTATTTGCTACACCTGTTTATTTAGTCTTTGATAGAAATATGCAATTAGCCAATCACATGGGTGTAGCTCAATTCCTGTGGGCATGTAGACATGGTCGAGACAATTTGATGAAGTTCAAACTATCCATCATTCAAGGTGTGCAGAAACCCATTTCTAAACATCCAAAGTTCACATTAGGTTCTATTCCTGTCAGCTAAACTGAGGGTACAGCTTGTGCAGTAGACATCAGAAAGTTTCTTGATATCAGATGATTTAAATTCCATTGCAACATTTGAATATTATGACCAAAATTGTGTGTAAGTAACATGAAAGCATGGATCCAACCCTAATCAGTGGTTCATCCCCTACTTTTGATGGGAGTTTGTTCAACAGTGGCTGATGACTTGTATGGACATCTTGTACAGTATATATAACAAAGTGGCAATGACCAGACAGAAATACCTGTACAGTCTTCTCTATACATTTTCTGTACGTCCACAAAATTAGTATGACGTAAAGCTAAAAAATCTGCACCAACTGTGTAACACTATGTCAGTATGGACAAAGATTAGGTTTCCTCCACCATGATGAATCTGTGTCATGAAGAATTAAAATCTTAATCCTTCTAAAAGCAAAACCTATAGGAGAAAGAGTGGTCTTCTCACTTAACAGTTCAGCTTATCTGGGGTCAACACTGGTTCGAACAACAAGCCCTGACGTGGCTTGTGTTTCCTGAACCGGGTGTATGTAGGCTAGATGAATGTTGTAATCAAGAGTGCATTTGGCTTTCATTGTGTCTTGTGTTTTTCACCATGTTAAATGGAGCTGGTGATCTTTTATCCATCATTTACTAGACTGCAGTCTTTAGCTCAACTTTAAGTGTTCTGTACCACTGGCTTTCCCAACAGAAGGGTGTGGGATGATGCAGACTGGTTGTTTCACTACTCTTTCTAGTGCTTGTCATTGGAAACATGAAAAAAGAGGAAAAAAGAAGTGCACTACCATCATTACACACTGCTCCATAGAAACACATCTCAAGTGGACCTAATGAAATGGGCGGGGAGTGTATATAGGATATCTATTATAGCTTATTACATTCTGCTGTACTTTTCTACAGAGTTCAGTGGTTTGTTTGAAAACTTTAAAGTGATAGACTGCGAGCGCTATATACACATATGTGTGTGTGTGTTATATATATACATATATATATATATACATATATATATATATATATATATATATATATTCACACCAGCTCCACACATGACCTGGTAAGCATCTGCTGTTCAGCTAATTAACCTCTTAACAACCTTATCATTCTCTTTGCTGCAGCTTCCAGTTTGTCACATTAACTGCAGAACAAAAACTGTCAGCTCTTCTAGAAACAACTAAGGCTAAAGCTCAGCCCCAAGCTCAAGGCAACTTGACTAAAAAAAGATACAGATGTCAGTATTTAAGTCATATAAGCTTTCATTCAGTGTGATAAAGCCATGTGCTAAATGCATACTTCAATGGCCCAGTAAGTGCACCTCCTGAAAAATGTACTGTATAGTTATATTCATTTTCACAAAAAAATTAAGACAATATGAAGTTTTGTTGAGAACAGTATTTTTTTTTATGATTTTGAGAAGGTTTTGCATGGACCACAATAAATGAACAAATAGTGTTACTGACATGGAATTGGAAATGTCTGTGTTTTCTACAACAAACCTGGACATTTTTAGCCTTGCAACTTGCCACTTCCAATACACTGAAATCATACATATCCTTGTGAAAAATGAAAAACAGAAATTAAAAAAATAAAAGAAAAAATTGTTTTTCCTTTTTTTGTTTCTCATTTCTTTCATTACTCACATTGGATGGTAACACAGAAAAATAATGTCCCCAAAAGATGACCTTCAAAGATCACATAAGTTATATTGATTACTATAATATTACTGTATCTACGTATTTAAAATGATTAAACACTATCATTGTTTTTACATGTTAATCCTCTTAAAATATTGATTAGATGTCATAGTCACTCAGTCACATATTTAGTCCAAATCTGAGTGACTTTTTCTGGAAACAAGATTCTCCTGAAGGTATGTCATTAAAAATGAAAAAAATGTTGATTCTGTTTGTTTGGAAATAATATAATGGCATCAGTCTAATATTTTAAAGTGATGTTCTCTATTTAAAATTGAATATATTACACTTGTATTTTGCAGTTTATTTCTGACTGCATCATGTATCTTTTAGTGATGTGACAATATTATACATGATCATGAAATAAAAGAAAAACTATTTTGATCTGACTCTCCGGATTTAAGTAAAAATAAAATAAAATAGTCCTCAATCTTAATTTTACATTTATAACTTCATTAAATAACATTTACAAGGTGTATGAAAAACTCTAAGAAAGATTTTTAAAAAATGTTTTGTCATTTTATGTGAACATTTCATATTTGCTTAAATCATTAAAGAAAACTGTTTATTTCACTAGAAATACATAACTCTGATTTTTAACATTTTACCAAGATGAATGTGACAGGAATAATGAAAGTGAAAAAATGCAATAAAGCACTCCTATTTCAGTGCCTGGAGATATTTTTTTCTTGAGTTCATTCACCACTGTGAGCTCAGAAAAGGACAGCATAGGTCATGTTATGAAAGTCATGTGCGTTCCTTCCTGCAGGTAACCACAATGACGAAAGATAATAATAAAGATAAAAACAGAAAAGAAAATTATGAAAAAAACATGAAGCAACTTGTGGCATGCATAAATGTAGGGATGCACTGAAATTTTACAGCCATAAGTAGTCAAAATACTGTATAAATGCTCTCAAATCTGTGCATTGCTTTTTTAGAACACATGAACACTCAGAATTAAAAAATATTCAGGAAAACATTTAGTAATTCCATAAGAGTGCTTAATTAATATTAATGGATGAAGTCAGAACATTGATTTATTAGAGTGCGTCATGAGCCACTCTAAACTATTTATGACAACAACAGCTCAAGTGTCAAGAGGGGATTAATAATAAATTACTCCCTGCCTACAGCAGATGATAGACAGTAGATGAAGTCTTGGCTGCATGTTCACTGGATGATATTTTGATACTTGATCAATATTGCAAAGAATAATCAGAAATGCCTTATGCATGTTAATGTGTCTTCACAGCAGCAATGTTCCACTTACAGGCTTGAAAAGCTCATTTTGTTTGGCTTATAGATGTAAGTCAAAGGCCAGTGTTCACTGTGAGTGCAGAAAAAGTTATTTGCAGTCATTTTTCAGTCATGTGTCACGGAGGGTATTTCCAAAACAGTCAATAAGGGTTTCAGATCTCCAAGGGAGAAAAATCTCTTGCCCCATTGTTTCCATTCCTCTGGCTGGAGTGTCTAAGTGTCTGTGTGTGGATTCACTCATGCCTTCACACTTCACAGCAATTCTGTGAAAATGTCTGGGTGTGTGTATTTTTGTCCCTCATTCCGCACTCTACAGTGGAATAACTATCAATCTGAAAAGTCCACTGGTGATGAGAGCAGTATGAAGACATTGCAGCACAGTAAATAATGGGTGAAGAGTGACACTTTATATTGAGTTTTTATGTTCTTTCTTTCTTTCTTTTTTAAATGTCCTTTGCTGTTTGCTTGGCTGTAAAGTAGAGATGGCCATGGTCATGAACTCAAGCAACCGACCAGGTTTTGCTAAGTGGGCTGAGCCGAGTGTGGCGTTCTTTCCTTTTAAAACAGAAATAACAAAAATGGGATCTGTTGATCCAAACTGAGTGTTGAAAGTTGAAACAATAAATCAAAACAAGTGGTAACTGTGATGTGAATGATAAAACATGGTTTTGTATCTTGACAGTGCTACTGTTTTAATCAAATAACATGTGACAAGGTATCACTCTAGTGTTTAGTTTATCATCATTTTTAAAAAATTTATATGCACTTTTATTCTCCCTATTCTCAATGTTTATGCATTTATACCATTATGTCATTTATTTACTAATTGTATGTTTACCTCTCAAACATCTCTGTGCACTCCCTTGAAGTATTCATTTATTTGTTTCCTTGTTTGTGTGACCCTTGGATGTTACTTCGCACTTACAGCATGGCACATTAATTATATATATATATATATATATATATATATATATATATGTATGTATGTATGTATGTATGTATGTATACACACATATTTTTTCCCCTGAAAAACATTACTAAAGACAGAACAACACTGTGAAAGCCTCAGGTTTTGCTCTTTGGCAGTCATCACTTTGTTCCTTTAAGACTGGAGAGAAAAAGAAAAAAAAATTGATTTGATATATAAGTAACAGCTTCAATAAAGTGACAAGTGCTACTCTGGGAGAGTTCATTTATTTTTCTTTGACAAATGCAGTGGTTATAATGAAGAAGGACTAACCTGGGCCATTACCTTTTATGAGCACCATTAATTCAAACAATAGTAAAAAGGCTGGAGTCTGCTGAAAAAAGAAAATGTTATTCCCAGTGGGTTAGTAAAATTACAAAATAACACTGGCACACAACATAGTGGAATGCCTAGTTCTGCCCAGTGACAATGCAACACCAGCTCTCCTTTGGAAACACTGATGGTGTCCTGAAAACTTTCATATTCAAAGAAAATGACTGCCACTCTTGCAACAGTATAAGGACTAAAGTCTTTCCAGAGCTGTTGAAATTCTGTGCTCTATTTTGAGTTACAACCTAGGGTCATTTGAATTCAGCTTCAGGATTTAAATCAAGTAGGCCTCTTTTATCATTCTGAATTGGATCAGAAGATAGTTGCTGCAAGAGTAGCAAATTCATTTGAAAGAGCTACTGGATGAATACATTGCTGTAAACGTTGTCCCTTTTAAGTCATTATGTAGATCAGTTTTTTCCAAAATGGTAAGAAATGTTGCCAATTTACTATTCTGTAAACTATTATTGTATATTATCTTGATGTTTATGAGCAAAAAAGAAGCTTATCTCTCTCTCAACACACACTGACTTTTTGTCAAGAACATCAAAGTTTGTGAATGGCTGTGTCTAAAGTTAAACAGTGGTCTTATAATAACCTTAACCAAGCTGTGGTCAAGCTTAAACCTGACCAAAGAGAAAGAGATGAACTGACACAAGACTCAGACCATGGTACCCAAGGTGAAACTCAGACTGTAAAAGATGTATCTGCTTGCAAATACATCTTTTTTTATCTGCAAGCACAATGTATGTGCTTTCTTATCTACACAAAGATGAAGGCAGTAACATATTATCTCAAGTGATCTCATGAGACAGATATGGAGAAGCATGTTAAAGCCAGGTGGTGTGAGCAGACATATGTGCAGGTGTCCACTTGTGAGTCTATCACTCAGGACAGATGGTAAAACTGAGCCTTAGAGCAAAAACAAGAGTTTCCCGCCAGATTTGAAATCTCCTCGATGATGTTGCACATTACACTTCACCATCACCCAACCAACCTCCTGACATAGTGGTTGATAAAGCGGCAGCATGTTGCTGGATATTTGCTCAGAAATGGTCATTATCAGAACTATAAAACAGTATTTAGTCATGAAATTTGAGTCATGAAAATAAACTCTATTGTTCCAGCAAAAACTGAAATTATGGGAGTGTAATACAGAGTGACTGTTTCAAGACCAAATTCTATATTACTTCTGCCAGTTTTCAGCCAAGTGGACATGACGACCTTTGTCTGTTTGCTGACATGGAGGAGTTAGAAGTAGTATGGATTAAAATGTTTCATACCAAACAAACAAGCAAACAAGAAAATATCGTACAACTACTCAGCTATAAGGATACAGAACACCTCACGGTGGGGAAGTTCAGGTTCTAACCTGGTCAAAATAAATATGGAAAAGCATAATATGGATGAATTGTGGTTTTTGTGTAACTTAAGAATGTTTTGGAGGTGTAATGGGGATTTTTAATGATATCATATTATCACATTCTGTTCAAATCGTCCCTTCGATATTACTTATCCACCTCTGATATGATGGATTGGTACTATTTGCTTTGTGACATGTTTAATAAAACTATGGATTCGCAGACATATTACATTACACGTCTGGGCTTATAGTATTGAGGTACATTACACTACTGTAATAGAAGGTGAGCCACATTATATTTGCAATAAAATTTTTAAAAAAAAGAAACACTGAAACACATTGATGGAAGATTATATTATTTTAAATGAATCAGAAATATTCTAATAAAATAATATGTGGTTATTAAATTTAAACAAACTGTAATCTCCACAGTCATGGTGATAGCACAGTAAGCATGGCAATGCTTAATGCAAAGGAAGAGAATATTAGTTTTACAGGTCTGTGACCAGAAACCAAAGTATTGGAAGAATGAAAACTTTGACTTGATAGATGGAGGTTCTGAATGAGAAAGGAAGAGATCAGTGCAGTTATTTCATTTTGATGCTGTAGGAAAGATGGATATTTATTTATTTGTTGAACTGTCAGAAATGGTGTTGAGTGGAGAGGAGCTAGAGGAAGTTTCACAGGCAGAAGGGAGGACGAGGAATAAATAAACTTTTATTTAATAAAAAGAGAGCCAAAGGCGCTGACTAAGCAAGGACGCCAAAGCACTTCAAAAGACATCCAATATAATCCAAACAAGGATCAGACAGAAGGAAAACCTAAACTGGAAGAAAGAGAAACACACACATACACACACAAATAAAGAAAGAAAGAAAGAACATATAGATGACAATGATTGAGCTCAGAACAAAGGAATCCTTGAAGTATAAATACTCTGAGAGGTATTAAGGAATAATGGGAGGCAAGAGTGGCAATCAGTAAAAGGACCCAGGTGTTAAACAGACAGTTAACAAAACCAGACTGCACCATAAGATGCATTTTAAAGATGAAAAGCTAAAACATAAATGAAGCAAACTTCAATACAAAACAAGACATTACAGCCAGTGCTTGACTGAGAAAAAAGACAGTAAAAAAGAAACCCAAAACTAAAATGGAACAAAAGAGGAATAAAAAAGGAGGTTTACAAAAGCATACAAAAATGAAGACTAAACTCCCAAACTCTGAATATCACAACAAAATATAGCATCAGAACTAGGAGCGTACGATATCTATCGAACATATCTGTCGAACATGTTTACAGTAACAGTTGAGACCTGAAAGGTCATTTCACCCTTTTCTAACTGAGAACCATGGTCTCAGATTTTGATCTGCTTATTCTCATCCCTGCCCCTTCACACTCGACTGGAAACCATTTCAAAGAAAACGGAAGATGGCAGCTAAATGAAGTTTACAGGACCACATCATCTGCAAACAGCAGAAATGCCGTCCTGTAGCTATCAAACCAGACCCCTATGCCCCTTGGCTCCTCTTAGAAATTCTGTCCATAAAATACACAAACTCCGTTGTTGGGCCACAGTAATGTGTTAAAACCAAGAAGACCTAAAACTCACCGGCAAAGCCAGACCACATGGTTTCAGACAAAGGAGCTGACATGGCTCAAATCTTCAGCAGACTTTGCATTTTATGACACCTTGAGATAAGGAATTAGTATCCTCATTGGGCACAGACCCTGAAACCCAGCAGGCATCCCTGCTGATGTCCAGTAGCTCCACCTGTCTATAAATAGCAGGAACTCCCTCTCGTCGCTCTCTTCTGCCTCTACAATCCAACTCAGAGAAGGGCCTCCAGCCATCCGCCAAAGGGCCTTCCATCCAGCTGTGTCTGTGAAAGCCCACTGGTTACCAAGAACCAGCAATTGCATTCTTTGTCTACCCACACCAATCAAAGTGGTCTCTAGATGTTCCAGGGCCCTGACGACCGGAAGAGAGGATCCGTGCACAAACCAAACAACACGAATGGGTTCAGACAACCTTGAAGGAGGACAGGCCAGCTGCCAGCGACGCCATACCCTCACCATCCAAAGGGAGTGAGCGAGCGAGAGGGGGGCAAAGGAATCGCTCACATCTGGATTACTGGTGACCGTAAATTTCAACGAGCGATTGGTTCGTGGCCAGGATTACTGAATTTTTCTTTCAACCCTGGAGGATGCCGACCAGCTCCATAGCAACCCAAGTAAGAGGCTTATGTGTGGGCAGAGATAGCATAGATCTATAAGTTTGAACATGCTTACTGATTATGTTCTCTTTTTGGTTGTTGTTTTAATTTGCTTGCGTTCACTTAAGTGGACCGGCAGTCCGCTGAAGTGTGTTGGGTTTCAGTGTTTTATAAGTTGTGTTGGATTGTTGCTAGCCTCTAACTGGGCTACTGAGCGTGTCTCCTTACCATCAGGCCATTTGTACCGCTGTGTCGCGGTTAAAAGACCAGCGTGATTGTGCTGAAGCCTGCTTCACACTCTCCTTCCTGTGTGGGAATCAGCAGAGCAATCAATGCATAGGTGGTAAGAAATCACGCCAATTTTTAAAATTTGCTTCTGTCTACTATCACACGTGCATGTTTATCTCGGCCATAAGGCCTCAGATTTATTTTATTCTTGGTGGTGCTGTGAACTCTCGTCCGCCATCTTGAAACACGCGAGCCTACGTCACTACATGACTTCATCCACCATCTTAAAACATGCAAGACTTCATCAACGTGATTTGGTCCGCCATCTTGTCTGTTTATATCACGTGCCATCATGGCCATCTTGCCATTCACAACACCGTCTTCCCTCTAATAAAGTTAAAATTATTTTCAGACGTTTTATCTGATGTTGTATGGTAAACATTGGGCACATTCACTCAAGAATGTTTCTAGGGACATGGTTTGGTTGGGTGGGGAGTACCACAAAATTTCAGATCTTCATTTTTGCTTCCATTTTACACTGCATTTTTTGAAGGTGGACCAAACCATCTGAACAACATCACACAGCTACAATAGTGGCTTTGTTGGAGGTGGTACTACCTGAAATGAGCACTGACTAGGAAGAAAAACACATGAAGAAGAAAACCAGGGTGACATTAACTTCCCATGTTAAGATGTCTAACTTTACAGCAGAAATAAATGTATTTACAGTCTGGAACAATAAAAGGTGACATCTCTGGGGTGGCATGGATTGTTTTTTGTACTACGTCAGGTAAATCTATATAAAGCAATATGCTTTTTGATATTATCAGTTCCTCGTAAGTCATCTTCATGATAGCAAACTGAGTGAAGCAATCAGACGTTTATACTAACCCAACATCCTCTAAACACAGGGATTATTTCTGATTTTAAAGCACATTGTTGTTCACTTGTTTGATCTGTACCAGAGTTCAGATGGGCTTTCACAACTGTCCAAATAAAGCAGACTATCCAAGGAAACAAACTGTTCTGTACAAACACCAAACAGCCTGCACGCACTTTAGTTTTGTAGTGGACAGTTGATACACGGAGTCATGCGCGCACCATTCTTCTTTTGCTTTCACTTTATTTCACTAGTTACTGAAAACTAATTTAGACAGAAATTTTTGTTTGTTAAAGTAAGAAAAATATGATGGATAACTTAAAATAGACAGTTTTCCCACAACTGATTCACAGGAAAATTTCCAAGAGCTCTAGTTCAGAACCCAAAAATCACTTTCTGTTGGAATCTGATGGTAGCACATAACCAAAGACTGACCATCAATATTATTAAAAATGCTTGTCTTATGGGTAAAAAAGAGCACAAAGGAGAAAGAGAAGAGCTGAGTCTGAGTACCCTATAGACCAAATTCAGTTTTAGAGGGAGATGAAGGGTAGCGGATAATGTAAACAAAAAAAGAAAAACTAAGGAGAAATGCAGGTGGATTAGAGTTTAAGCCATGGCTCTCAGGGTGAGCTCTTATTACATTAGAGCAGAGTGAGAAACATGGCGCTACAGGCTGACCTATTCCATTCCAGAGCAAATGATTTGATTTGAGGTGTATTGTCCAGAGATAGTAAACATGCACTGCTGTAAAAGCTGCCATTGCAACGCTGTTACCACTGAGAACAAATAATCATAAAGTCCTTTATTATTCCCCGCCTATAACATATTTCCACTTCTCACTTTTAAGAACATTTTTTTTTCATCTTTTAAAATTATTTGTATAAACTAAAGTACTCATAATGCATTAAGTCTGAAGAAGGGTTTTGCATGTCCCCTGATATTTTTGTGAAAACTCTGTTGTACACGTTGGCAGCAAAAGGCAAGATTTTGACTACTTTGACAATGTTGCAAGGTTGAACGTGTGTGAAATGTGAAACTGACTACACACTTTATTCACTTTGTCTTTTCTCTGCTGTTGCACAGCTTGGCAGACACATTAAGAGGTGCTCCCTCTGCTTCATATTTCAAACACATCCATCTGTTCTTGTTCTTAACTGTGTAGAATCATGGGGATGAATGTATATGCCTTTAAGGA
Organism: Zenarchopterus dispar; assembly: GCA_028564865.1. Classification (NCBI taxonomy): domain Eukaryota; kingdom Metazoa; phylum Chordata; class Actinopteri; order Beloniformes; family Zenarchopteridae; genus Zenarchopterus; species Zenarchopterus dispar. Next base: position 17,531,366 of record JAOWBL010000005.1, on the reverse strand, counting down.
CTTCCTTGAAATGTTGCCAGTTGAGGCTTACCACCCAATAAGCTCAGGTGTTTTCTCCCACAGCAGCTCTTCAACTGATCCAACATGATCCTCATAAGATCACTCGATCAGCCAATCAATGTGTCTGCAATTAGTGTCGTTCTAATTAGAAGCCATTGTTCTGAGAGCTGGCATAGGCAGTTCATTCATCAGTATGAAATTAAACAGCAGCCACTTAGGATGGGATTACTATCATGAGTTCATTTGTACTGAAATGAATTCATCCGCATCCTTCACTGCAATCATGCCTTGAAGCTGCAGTAGGAGTCCCTTAGAGGTGTTTGAAGGCAGTTCATATGAGTTGACATGTATGAGGGTGAGGGTGGGGTAGGATCTGGGGACCCAGAAGAAAAGACAGAAAGCGCAAACTGTGAAATTACAAGAGATTTCTTCCCCAGGAAAAGTCACTTATCGCAAATCAAACAGAGTAAATGAAAGGAGCGATACAAATCAAATAGTTTATAACCACCTGAGCAATACCCAGCAGCTAATAAAACATCCTGTTCTCAGACCAATTTCACATTCTGTCTTGTACAGCTTTGGCACAGGCGGGGACACTTCAGATTCCAATGAGAGATGTCATCACTGTAAATGTATCATTAGGAAAGATGAGAGCCTTGTTCCACTGCAATCTCTATCTCATCTCGAGACTTGACTCTTTCTCTCTCTCTATACAGATGTTCCTCTGACAAAAATGTTTTCATCCATGTGGTGAACATGCATGCATGCAGCAGTTTTCCTAATAAATTCCCTTTTTTTTTGCCCTAAGGACAACGTGATGTAAATGTGTGCTTTAGAGAATTTCATAGTCGTTTCTATCCTGACAGGCAGATACAGTGTGGAAACTGCAAAATCATTGTTAAGCAATGTTACAGGTGGTAGGACAAAGGCATTTTGATTGTATTCAACTCAGAAAAAAAAAATATTAAAAAAAACCCTCAATAAACTGACTAGAAAACTGACAAAAAGAAACTGCACTGAAAGACTGGGCATTTCTTGTGCCTCAGCATACAAAGTCATTGTTCTACAGCACGACCTTGACTATTTTTTTCCCTCAACTTTGCGTTGAAAGTTATTGAGCCATGGTTTTGTGAAAAGCCACAGTCATTTCTCAGTTGAGGCCTTTCATTTGTGCTTTATTGTTCCCACCGTCAGTGTAACTGAAAGGCTGAGAAAGAAGCTGTGAAAAGTACTTAAAGGAGATTTTCCTTTTCAGGGCTGAGCTGACTTATACATGCTGCTGACAGCAATCACTGACATGTGTTGTACAAAAGAAGCATACAATTCGACAAAATAATTACACAAACTCTACAGTTAAAGTCAAAAAAAACAATACTTATTTGTGTTATTTCTAGAACTACAAAATCTAGTACAAAAAAGTTGGAATGAAATGAAAAAAAACTTTTCTTACATTTAACTGCTGTTGTATTTTTCTGCAGATATTATGCACCTAGAGATATCCTGTTTTTAAAGTCAATGTCATTTAATTTGTTATACATTATTTCTTGCATTTCAGACCTGCATTGAATATTAAGAGAGAAAAAAAAAAGATAAACTTGTTGTCAGAACATGAATGCAATGGCAAAGAAGTGAAAGAGAACACAAATAATGACTGTATTTCAAACATATTATGTCAACAAGTGAATGTAATGACAACATGATTCCAAAGCCATAGGCATGAAAGCCTGAGGCTGTGCTCAAAATAGCTGAGCGCTGACTTTTCCTTACTAGATTGAGTACATAAGTGCATTTCCATTGTTAATATTCTCTTTGTGAAGTACAATTTAAGTATCTGGATGGTGCGCTCCAAATGGTCAGAAAATGGAGTGTTGAACACTGTGGAACACGTAACTTACTCAATGCCTGGAATCTTGTAGATGTAGTGCAAATGGTGGGAGAATCATTTGCCCATTTTCAACTGAAAATGGTATAGTTATCTGTCTTCAGTGCCAACAATGGCTCAGCTTTACACTCTCAAAAAAAGGGATAGAATAGACAGATAATATAAGGTTCATTTGGTTTGAAATTTACTATCAGTGTGGAATTTTTGTCTGGTTTTCCTGATAGGATTGGTACCCAAAACCTTCGTACTGGAACAAAGTAAGGGTTTTGTGCTAACCATTCCAAAACCTTCATTTTGTTGTCCTTAAACCACTTTTGCAACTAATTTGCTTGGGATGCTTGGAATTATTGTCCATGTGGAAGATGCATCCACACAGCTTTAAGAGTCCACATCCACAAAGCTTTAAATTGATGACTGACAGCTTGATATGTTGCTTCATTATATCCATATAATCTTTTTTTTCCTCAGGAAGCCATGTGTTTGGTGAAATGCACCAGTCTGTCCAGCAACAAAGCAACCGCACAACATGAAGATGCCACTCACATACTTATAGGACGGCACTTTGGGAGAAAAAGGGAAGCTTCTGGGCTTCAAATATAAAAATGAGTATTATTACCAAGGAGTTCACTTATAGCCTCTTCAGACCACAGAACACAATTATAAAAATTTAGTCTGGCTATGGGAATCTTCAAATAGCAAAACATCTCCAAGAGGAATTCTCCCAAATTGTTTAAGGCCTGTTTAAGGTTGGAGACAACAGCCATCAGGATCTGCTGATTTTTTTTTTTTCATCACATTTGACCGATACTGGCTGAGATTTTTCTCATTCAGTGCATAAAAACAACGTAGAACTTTGCCAATACAGAAAACAGAAAACCTCTGACTCCGATGTTGTGTTGCCTGTAGTGCTGCCACTACAGCCATTTCTTTGTAATTGTAATTGGATGCATGTTGTTGTAATTGTAATTGGATACATGTTGTTGAGAAGAGTAATATGCCAGAGCATATGAAAAGCAAGTTAAAAAAAAGAAGGAAAAAACACCCAAAATATGTTTTGAACTAAAAAATGAACCCTCTTCTCTTGACTCCTTTATTTTTGATGTCACAGTTTCAGCCCTCCTCTATACTATGTGCAACGTGATATACTGCTTATGATTATGCTTCCATTAATCATAAATATATATTATATTTATTATATATATTGTACCATCTGCTTATTGAGAAACATGAGAACAGTTCATGATTTCATGTTGAAAGTCCACAAAAGTTTGTAACAATACCTGAAAAAAGTTACAAGATTCACCAGTAGTTGCTTTTTTGGAAAAAAAAAAAAGTTGCAGATGGGCATGGAAACTCGTTAAATATAGTGAAACCATTGTAGGTGTGTTGGCATATATATACACATATGTATATAAAGCTGTACGGACCATAATTCAAAGCATCACAAGCAAATTAGTTGCAAAAC
>JAOWBL010000005.1:17482469-17527919 GCA_028564865.1 Zenarchopterus dispar | reverse complement strand
TCTATATCTATATCTATATATATATATATCTATATATATATATATATATATATATATATATATATACACACACACACACAGACACACACACACTGTATAGGAATAAGTGGGTATAATAATGGGTGGATGGATGGATGGATGGATGGATACTGTAGTACATTAACTGGGTATTTTCCACATATTCAAGACTGTGAAATCATTTACTCATTGTTCTGCTACATTTAGACAAAACCATACATACTACTAGTGTAATATGTGGTTTCAACAACAGCCTTCATACAAATATGAACTCACAAGACATAAGAAAGAAGTGGGGACAGTCACGATGGACCAAACTAATACAGTAAGTCACGCACCAGGGATAGTGCTTTCAAGACTGAAACAGGAAATCAAGTGACATGCTTTTATCTTCAGTGGACTGGACTACTGTATTGCTGTTCTCACGGGTCTCCCTAAAAATCCATCAAACACCTGCAGTTAGTTCAGAACGCTGTTGCCTGAGTCCTTATAAAGATCAATAGAGTAGACCATATAACTGCAGTTCTTAGATCTGTCCACTGGCTTCCTGTCTGCCACAGAATAGTTTATAAAATCCTGCTATTAGTTTATAAATCTCTGAATGGTCTAGGACCAAAGTACGTCTCTGATCTCTCGGTCCATTATGAACCAAGCAGAATCTTCATGTCGTCAGGTTCATTCTTACTTTCTCAACCAAACATGGTCAGACAGCGTTCAGGTTTTCCGCTACTCAGCTGTAGAAAAAACTCCCAGAATGCATCAGGGCCACCGAAACTCTCAATTGCTTTAAGTCAAGTTTGAAAACCTTTTTATTTACTGCTGCATGTCTGTAATCAACCACAATGAGCTGTAATCTTTATTTCTAGAATCTAATTTGTTGTATTTTTTTAACTCATGTCTGCCTGTCTTTAAGTCTGCTTTTAAACTGTGTTACTGTTTAATGCATTATTTTAAAAATGTTTTATGCAAGGCACTATGAATTGTCTTTTACATGAAATGTACTCTACAAATAGACTTGCCTTGCATATATAACAGTAGTCAAATAACAATAAAGTTCAAGTAAATCCTGACCAACACTGAACAAACGAGGAAAACAAAGCAAATTGCAAATAAAGTCAAAATCCTATACACTGACTCTTGCATTTAGTGATTCCTCTGAGCCTTTGGTAACCAGCAGCAAGTCACAAGAGAGCTCATCCAATCCCAAATCTACATGTGAGAAAGCTTCGCTAAACTTTTACTCCAGACAACAGTTGCAAATATTTAACCAGCAGTAAAGCTCAGAGCTTATTCTTTATCCTCAACAGAGCAGCCTGAGACTTTTGGAAATCAAGTTTTAATAAGGTTTGAAATCCCTTTTTTATTTTTTATTTTTCGCGTGTTTGAGGAAGTATTAACTGAGTGACACATTTAAGACCCTTCAGCTACATGCCATCAGATTTAAATCTTTTGCCATTTGCATTGTGCGAATCACATTTGCGCAGAATTGACTGAGTGCTTTGGCTGAGACCGCCTCACTGAGATGAGAGAAAAAATGCAAAGACAGAATGATAAAGAGAAACATAATAAAAGAAGATCTGAGACAAAGAGCAGAATTGTGTGAGCATTACAGAGAGAAGCCAGCTTTTTGGCACACAAGTGTAAATAGTTAGCACACACTTTTTTTATTTAGGATGTGGAGGGAAGTCATATGCATGACAAAAATACTGGCAAACAGCACAGCTGCCGCAACACCGAGCTTCAGCAAAGCTTGGGCAACTGACTAAATAACCACAACACCTTCGATGCAAGACCACAATACGAAACCAGCATGTTCTCCTATTTCTACCAGAAACCACCGGCCCCACGAAGCCCATCAAAAGACAGGGAAATGAGCAACAGTGATAGAATAGAGTGAAAATTAGAGAAGGAGTGAGAGATAACAAGGTGTTTATGGAAGACCCCGCTCTGCAATTTCCCCCCACCTCACATTAGGGTAAACAGAGCGCTGAGCTGAAAGGAGCACACGGGGAAATGCTCTGCTGATAATGGCCATGATGGGAGACAATGATAGCAATCACAGTAGCCACAATAATCACAGCCAATTCTCCGGGGACTCTAAAGCATCTCAGTGGTGTGTACTTGCGCACAAGTGTGTGTATGTGTGTTTGAATGTGTGTCCATAGTTTAGTATGTGTAACTGCCCCAAGGTGAAACAGGTGAAACAACACCGAAAACGTAGATGCAAACAGCTGCTAATAAACTAGTCGCAGTGCTTCACCTGGAATTTCTTTAAGGCCTGATGGCGTGCTGCAAAATATCAGACAGCCTTAAAGGACAAGATATGCAGAATGGTTTATCGGTGCTGTCGCCTGCAGCTGGTGGTCGGCAAGTTTATGTTGCTGCTCAAGACAAAGTCAATATAAAGGCCCATCAAGCCAGTCAAAAACCTCAACCTAAAGTCAGACTTCATGGACGTCTTAAATAATCATGTCTGTGTGTTGAGACATTGCAACTTTCCCCCAAGTAGAAGCTGATGTGGTATTCTGAATGGTTAGCAAAAATAATAGCAAAAAAATGGGGGAAAATGCTGCTATGCAGCAACTTATACTCACTGAGGAAATAATAATACATTTCCCTAAATAGAGCAAGAGAGAAGCTGAACTATACACCTCTCGAAAGGCTGAAAAAAAAAAGTTAAATCCTGCACCTAAATCTGCATCCAGCTCCAGATGCAGATTAACTTCACAAATCAATAACTTCTGACTTTAGTCATGTTCCATTTAAAAGTCCCATGCCAGTCCATCTAATCATGGGTGAGATAGCAAACAAGTAGACAAACCATTCACATGAAAAGTAAGCAAACCATATCAAATCATACTTTGGCAGAGGTATCAATATGTATACAGACATGTGACCCATAGATACAAATGGGATTTCACTCTGAAATCATGAATAATTTAATTTTATGCAATAATACAGTCAAGTGAAAACAAGAGTACACCTTGAATTGTCAGGACATAAATAAATATGTCTTTACCACATCTTAAAATTTAGGAAATAAGTACTGACAACCCATCACTCTTTGTCAAACAATATCGCATCACTAGCACAAGCAATGTGTAAAAGACAAAACTCATGATTCTATAGCTTTTAGCATTCATAACATTTAAGGACAAATATGTTTCAATACTATATGTGCAACCTTAGAACTGAATGAGGATTTATTCTCTTGTTCATGGCACCAAGTCTTAAATAATAAAATAACCACAAATTCAGTGCAATAAGCATTATCGCTGCATAAGAATATAAAATTCAGCATCTTCCACTGAGTACAGACTACTGACCTGCCTGTAATGTTTTCAATAAGGATGTTGTCAAATATTTTTTTAAAAATGGAATATGAGATCAGTAATCTTCATTTTATAACCACACACAACTTCTCAAATCAAGTCACGTGAAGTAGAAAGGGGTTCACTGTTAAAACTATTGACAATGAGTTCATAAATAGGAATTTATATGCTTCCTGAAAATGGAGAAGTTTATCTATGTTTAGTGATCTTAAGCAACTAGATGCTCCTCTGGGACCTGTATGAATCAAATGACTCATTGTACAAGTGATGCAGAATAGGCCCCATCTCCCTCTCTTATGACACTCTTTGTTGACAATCCTACAAAGCCATAAAATAACAGAGAGAATATTTTCAGTAAACGTATCCTTTGTATTGCCTTTACAGCAGCGCACTGATCGAAGCCACATTTGAGACAGCCGTCATCGTGCTGTGGAAGCCTGAAGTAATGTCTATATAAATTACTGATTGGGAACATTTCTCCACTCTTACCTGCTTAACATCCACGTCCCTCTTCTCCTACGTTCTAATGACCCACCTGCCATCAGTAATCAAACAATTAGTAGTCATGCAGCAGAGAATTAAAAAAGCCCACTGGCTGCTTCCTCAGCGGTAACACTAAGGACACATTTGATCTGATAAAACACTGAGCAGGTGTGTCCTTCAGTCCCAACGGGTTTCACCGATCCAGGCATTTATCCGGGAGATAAACTCCACTCTTTCCAGTCATGATGAACAAGTGAGAAGAGCACCAGAACGTCAAGCACAGCGCATGCCTGCCATGAAGGCAGGGTCAAAGTCAAGGGTGTAGATACCAAGAAAGCATTTACACAACAGTCCAGGGCTCAGGTCTGTGAAGGTTGAGCTCCTGCAGCTGCAGGTAATGGCTGATGGAAGGAAAAGAGCGGTAAAACAGAACTGGAAAACTGTTGTGACTGCTCTGACAGGTACCAGCTATGCTACACGGAGCGATTACAAATACTTTTATAAGGCCTGTACCATGTCCAAGGTGGAGTACTGCAGTAGAGATAGATGCCACTTCATTTAAAAGTCCAATTTAAAATGTTGCATTGTAACACAGATGATTTCAATAAAGAACCAATAAATCCCACATGCTTTAAACAAAGCAGCTGAGAAAAAAAAGATAATGCAGAACAGTATTCACTTTATTAAAACCGCTATAACTTCTAATTCAAAACTCGTCGCAGTAATCAACACTTGTTGCCAACTACGTAGGTTCGCTCAACACCAGTAGGTGATAAAGTGACAATCTATCCATAGGCTGTCTTTCATGACACATAGCAATGCATTTTGGGAAGGTGTAATCGAGATAATTGAGGAAAGTTGTGCATATGTAACTATGCACATTGGGGGAAAAAAGCCTGAAGTGAAAGCAAAGTACAAACAAAGAAAACTACCACTAACTAAGTCAGTAGCCCCCCTTTTTTTTTCTTTTTGTGGAGTAAACTACAAAAACCATGTAAAATAATGCATTCTCTCAATTGGAGGACAGAGACACAATTAGATTTTGGTCACCGATCCAGGATCAATGCTGCACGACGCGAGAGAAGGGAAAAAGATTAGGAGTTTTGTTGTAGATGTTCAGCCGAGACATGCATTGCAGCACTGTGCTTCATTAGGGAATAAAAGAACACCTCTCTGTTTTCCAAGCTTTGACGAAAAAAAAAAAAAAAAAAAAGAACAAAAACTAGACCAGTTATGAAACCACAATATGTGGGTCCGGGAACATTATGCAGGAAAAATGCTGCACAAAATCTACATGCACATTATCACTCCAGCTTCTAATTCTGTCTCATACCAAGACATAATGCAAATCTTCGACTCCATCCCCTCATTACCATCGAGTGAAAATAAATGGACCCTTTTAGTTTTCTTCTGTAAACCATCTTCCTCATCATATCTGGATTATTTATGCCCTGTTTTCCATTACAAAAAGCCTTTGCCTGGGTCACACACAAACACACAAGCACACACACTTATGCACATGTGTATAAGTAATGATTCAGGGCCCAGATGCATAACAGAGCACACCATGCACACAAAGTTGCACTTACAACAGAAGAATGTGCCCCTTTTTTAAAAGCTATTATTGGAAAGTAGAAAAATGACTTTAATATGTGAAAGTGAGCTGTTTATTATTATTAGATTTTATACATGTGATTATTTACAGTAATTGTGCATGCCATAAATAATTGCATCTGTGTGTAACAGCCTTGCACAAGAATGGCTCCAGTGATCATACTGGAAGATGGGGCTACGGTGACTTCAGGAAAGACAAATGTTTCAAGATGATTTTTCTGGAACAAGATGATACTGTTTCAAGTGCCAATTTAAGTTTTCAGAGGATGATGAAGAAAAAAGAAAAGATAGATGCCCCTGCTGTACATCTGGACCTCCGTTCAATGGATTTCCTCCATGCAAGGCTGTGTGATCCATAAAGCTATTTGGGCTATGCCTTCATCTGCTGGAGATGACATGGGAGTCTCCGGTTCTTCTCCAGCGGTCCTGAAGCTGCTTTTCTTTGTGAGCTGATGCGCTTTGCAGCCAATCATTCGTAATCCAACCATTTGTTTGCAGATCCCTTTGCTCTGAATTTAGAGCTCATTCTTTTGCTTCTTTTTTTCTGTTCAGCACTTTTTGTTTTATTTGTGATTCCAGAACTGAGGCGCCAAATAAAACAGAGTTCATTTTATCTACTTCACTGATTAGTGTCTTAATTCCACATTCTGTCCAACTGTGCTGCTTTTTCAAGGGTCCCTTGTTTATTTGTTTATGATGCAAAGAATGGGAGGAAGTATGGGAGAGTCCATTCATGACCAAATGTGGGAGTAGAATTCAGATCATGCCTGCACTTACAATATTTGAAATTGAACCATTGACATAGAGGGCTTTATAAAGCTGAAAGAATGCATGTTCAAATTTCTGCACATAAAGCTCCCTCTGCTCTTTGTTTGAAATGTTAACCATCTTTGGCAGCTGCACAGGTGACCGGGCCTTTCATCATTGCCTCGTCACTAACTTTGTCACTCAAGTGATCTGGTCAAAGGAATGATGCACTCAAGTGCAACAAGCCCAACAAAATAAAAGTTCCAAAACTTTTGAAATGCAAGTATAGAATAGAGGATGTTGCAACTCTGTTGAAACTTGAATGACAGTTCTACTTTAAAGAGCTGTCATTTGCAAAGGCAGCCCCTATTATTGATTCTGTGTAATGATGCTTGTCACTATAACATACTCTACAAATGCTATAGCCTGTTGGTATTATCTGGTTGCCTGCTGCTTTTGCTTTCACCGAATGTTCGTGAAAAAAAGAGCCAATGGTAGTGCACTCTTTAAGTCACCAGAAGTATTGTTTAGTTTCCAGTGTTAATGAGCTCTTTCTGTGTAAATCACATCATCGAGTTTTGGCAAAAGCTGGACTTTAGCTGCTTTATGCAACTGAAGCAGTAAATAGGCCAAGTTACTATGTGCTCCTACTGAAAATGGCACCACGGCAAAAAAGTGTCACATCCCATGGGAAACAGCAAGCTGTCGGCCAAAAACAGCAGAAAATAATGCAGAGCAGATCAGACCCATATAAACCCACACAAATATTTCTTAAAAGCTCAGCAAAACAATATAACATGCAGCTGTCTCATCCTAAGCAGCGCTGACAGCTATTGTTAGTGCATCACAGGCGATCGCACAAACAGAAAAACTCACCTTCCTGTGAATTTTCTATAGACTTTCTGGTGCCACGCTACTGTACGTATCCCAGAGATAAAGTCGGCAGAAGTAAGGAGATAGAGGGAGGACTAAAAGTGGGAGAGCGATGGTGCTGCACTGACATGAAATTAAACTTTTTTTTTTTTTTTTTTTGGCATTGGCAGCACATTTCAGAGCGAATCCTTTCATCAGCTGAAGCTGATCCCTCCTCCCTTTTCGCTCGCTTTTTATAAAGCAGCGGAACAATAAAACCTTTTCATCATAGCGAGGAAGAGAAGACAGAAATCCTATTGTAATTATAGCTGGTCGGCATGGGAATCGTCTTGTGCTAAGCTATCACACCCTTCACTCTGTAGGCCCCAATTACTGTAGACCACTTATCACATTTCCTTGATTCTCAAACCAGGGATTTTTTTTTTCATTAACTCTATTATGAAAAAGGGAGACTGTTGTATTTGCTAGTTTAACAGAAAAAAAGGAGGAGAACTGCACGGTTTCAGATTAACGCTTCCAGCTGGCCAATTATCCTCACGGTCATTTGCATGGTGGAGGCCATTGCAATAGAGTAGCTTCAGCACATTTCCTGTGTTTTGTCCCTCCCCAGAGATAACTGAGATTAAGGACATGACCCCTGTTTAACTCTATTTTATGCCCACTCCCTTAGTAGAGTATCAGCTATAATACAAGGACAATAAAGCATGTATTCAGGACGTATCAGTTTTTATTTTTCTGTAAAAGTAATGGACTACTTTATGGTTTGTAGTAACATCATCAGAAATGCATCAGAGATTTACTTGCAGATCTCTGATTGAACTTAAATCTGACAAGCGACATGAAGCAATAACCTAGAGGGAGAAATAAGACTTTAAATGTTTGAACTCTTCTTGTAGTTGTTTTCCTGTTCCAGCTCAGCAGTTGTTTTATCTTCCAACGAGGCCAAAAACACCACACAGTGCACTGTGTGTTGTGATAACGTGTTACTGGAGTGGAAATGACAAGAGTGGCTGTGTGTGGAGAAGGACAGGAGGGATAATTGTGTTACCACTGTCAAAGTGTCGTCAAAACCCAAACACGTTTCGCTGCATTGTTCCCATGTGGTGCCTGGTGTACATTATTAAAAATGACAAGAGCCTTGTTGGTTCAATTTGTAAGATATCATTGTTGAAGCATTCTCAAACACAATCAGGCATCTATGAGTTCCGCGTCTGCTCACAAACACAGCTGGAGGAGAAAAAAAAATGCAGTGGCTCCACTGAATCTTTCTAATGTTAATCAAGCGCCATAAAACTTTAACCAACATCTGCCCTGCCTTTGTAAACACAAACATGGAAAATTTCTTTCCCTGTTTCTTCTGACAGGACACAGATGACATCATTACACTGCCTCAAACTTCCAACAACACTGTTCATTTAACTTTGAAGGCTTAATTAGCCACAAGTAGGCAAGGGAGAGAAAAAAACGAGTAATCGTGTGTATCAGCCTACATTTTTGTAACATGAAAGAAGCTGTGAAGAGCACATTTACTGCTGATGTATTCCTCCTTGTATTGAAAAGATTCCTCCACTCTTTCTTCCATATTCACACTCATCTTACATTGGTATTTTGCTTCAATTCCCATGCTGCCTTTTGTGTATATCCTCCGGCACTGTCACTCAGGCTTTAAATAGCATTTGTACCTCTCTTCGAATGCTCTCTGTCCTGTACAGTGCCTGCAAGACAAGTACAGGCAGCACAGTCCCGCTGTGTATTAACAGAGCAGAGGCATCAGCATTTCAATGTGTATTTGAATGTGATCTCAGCAGCTCTATGGTTTCCCTGTAGAGCAGCTAGATTTATCTCATTCATCTCTTTATGTAGTAACATTAGACCACAGGGACTACTACAGTGTTAGTCATAAAATCTCTAGGAGAGAATTATGTCCATATAGAACAGCAGAGATGGTATAAAAGTAAACAACAGTTCATGGCATTTACCACAATAGTCATCTGTCTGCTTTTAAGTCTGCATTAAAGATAATTCAAGATAGTTGTGGTGGTTAACATTGTCATCTCAAAGCAAAGACACTCATGGGGTCAGATGAATAAAACTATGCAGTTTAATGACTACAGCACTGTGACACACAAAGACAGAAATGTGCACATACTTTTTTTATATTAATAAAGCTCCCCTGGTACTGTTGTTCGACCAATCACTGCTCCATTTAAGATTTGAGAAAACAACTAAAAAGCCCCAGTTTAAAAGACTGAGTTGATGCAGTGGTGGAGACAGTATCTTACAAGTCCACATTATGATAATTAAAAACATATTCAGTCATTTAGTTATTTATTTTATCTACTTATCCTTATGTTTGTGAAATGTGTACCAAGTAAGAAAATGTGTGTTTTGTCCATGTCATTTGCCCCTCAGTTCTGATTGTCTGTTTCTCCTACATTTGTTGAAAATATTGAAATCCTCTGACCCTCCACGCAAATTAAATACTTACACTTTCACTGACACTTTTTGTCTATTTTTAAGTAAATCATCATTGCAATCACATGTTGACATCACCTTTTATAGTACCATTTTATCTTGTTTTTACACCTACCTAGTAGCATTAAACTGTATAAATGTATAGGATATATATGAAGAAAATTAAATTAAGCTGATGCAACAAATCATGAAATACCTAATATTTTCAGAAAAGAAATAAAAAAATTTAAAAATACAATATTCACTGTTAATTTTTTATTTGTCTTTTACTGTTAAAAGTATTTCTTATTTGAGGTCGGCATGCACTCTTACTTTTCCAACATTCACTTCTGTGTAGGGAAGATGTGCGCATGGATTTTATGGGTACATGTGTTTTATGCCCCATGTGTTCTGGCTTCCACAGACACTCCAAAGCTAAAAATGTTTTGCAGAGTAGTGATATGCATCACCCAGTTTCCCTGTTCAATTGACTGTTAGGGCTTCAAACATACCTCACATCTCACAATCATGATCACAAATATAAACTCAAAAATATGAACTAATATATGAAGTTGAAAATTATGCTAACATACATTTATATACATATATGTGTGTGTGTATAATTTTCAAAAATTAATTGGATGACAGACATGAAACACAGATGGTTTTACAGAACTAGAGTTACAATTAGCAACTTAAGATCAAGACATGCACATGATATTTATAAAACTGCAGAACAAGCCTAGTTGATTTGATTTTCTTTATTTCCTCTGGATAGCGAGAGGAAAAATAAAAGTGCCTTTGAAAGATGGTTCTTTGATGGATGGCAAGTGCTTCATCGACAAAGACGGTTTAAATGGGTAGTGCTTCAAAGAGAACACCCAACAAAGGGGCATCTGCATTTAGATCTGTGGAAATGCATCAGTAAATTTGGTTATAAAATCAAATTACAAGAAAAAGTAAAAAAGAGGTGATTCCCAGGTGACTGAGAAGGTCCTTGCAGGCTTGATTAGACGTTTCAGCAACAACAGTCCATGAATATTTAGATAAAACAAAAGATAATGCACTTGCCCTGAAGAAACCTCTCAGCCCTAAAACAAACTCACACTGGGGTTTTTGTTGGAGCAAAAAGCTTGAACTTTAGTCAAATATGTGGAGAGAAGTCACATGTGGGTGAGAACATGTGTCTCATACATCATGAGATCATTACAAGCCTGAATCCTTGACCCCCAACATTGAGGGGACTTGGTGAATCTATAATATATTAAGGCCTTTTTTTCTACAAGTTTGAGTCCACTTCACCCCGTAGAAGACAGAGACAGTGACAGACAGAAACTGTGCAGTTGTTCGTGTGTGTCACACCTAATAGAATAGCATCTGTTTTAAATACGGCCACGCACAGCACTAAACACAAAGGGAAACAAGAGACACAGGTGACAACAATCAAAACAACAAAAAGAAAGGATAAAGATGGAAAGTAAAGTTTGGGTTAAACATACAAGAAGAGACCTAATTGACAACACAGCAGTTTGGGTTTTTTTTTTCTTCAAGCACATTTGGCATTGTACAAGGTCACTATAGACTTTCTCCTCTCCTGGCTTAAATATCAAAACATGATACCATTTCTGAACACATTTGTTCGAAAGAGTGGATTGTTAAAGAAAAATAGTAATTTTATGAAACTGGATTGCCTGAATGCAAAGGAAAGTATTTCTTTTTAATTCAGGCAAAAATGTTTGAGCAGCAAATCAAAGGAGTCTCTCGTTTATGTGAAGGGCACAAGTCGATATCCCCTCATCTTTTTTCAGATTCTTTTACTTGCCCATGACAATACTATTTATATTCCTTTTGCTACATCAAATGTTTGCATCTCTTTCACAAACTTCTTTCACCCCTCCTCAGTTTCTTGAAATCTCTGCCTCCCTGTCCAACAAACGCTCACGATCACACTCATCACCTCTCTTCTTCATTCTGTCATCAGTGACCGGTCAAGGTCAGAGGTGTTTATTTTTAGCCATCCAATAACAAAACAGCTTGTCCTGCCTGACACAGAAAGACACTTTGAGTGTGAGCATCCATCCCCCAGGGCACGGCAGTATTTAAACCGAGAGCACCACTGCCACTCCCTGACACCCTCGCAATCCTCATCACATCTCTGCTGCCACGGACACGGCAGCCACAGCGGCATAAACAACACAGCAGAGACCCAGCAGGGTCTTCTATTTCAAAAGCATGCCGCAGCTTTGCTTAGACTGGTGAGGAAAACATTTCTACCGCTTTGCACTTTAAATTCAGTCCTCCTGTCTGTACCATTTTGCAAACAGCACTGTGAAAATGTTAAACTCATTTTCACTTATTTGTGAAATAACACATTTATCACTGAGAGGTAAGATAAAAAAAAATAAATAGACTATTTAGCTGGCAAATGGTTCACTTCTAGACTAAGTTACAGAACAGATAGATTTAAGCCCCATTCTGTGACTTCAGAGCGATTTATCAGAAGTGTTATCAGTCATATTCCTGGTAATGGAATGAAAGTGAGATGAGAAATGAGAAGTTTGATGGTGTGCACACAAAATGCAAAAGAGGAATTTTGACACCAGCCGTGACCTGCATTAAAAAAAGCACAACAGAAGACCTCAAATCATGGGAACTACTGCATCCCACAAGCTGTGTTTTCTCTCTTTTAGAGCAGCAGTTGTGAGCTGTTGATTTATTCAGTATGTATCTGTAACTAGCCCAATAAAAATAATCTGCCAACAGTCCTTATGCAGCAGTTGGATGAAGGTAAAAGGTGAGAAAGTCAGCAGGATTTGTAATAGTCTCTTTTTAGCTGTTATACTCTTTCTTTTGCTTGACGCTTCCATTCGTCTGTAAGACCAGGCAAAAGCTGCTTGGTGGAGAGGAGGAGGATGTGCAAAAGCAGAACCTTTTCAATTTTGGTGCGAAGCCAGATCAGTTTCATTACAACTGTGAAATAGGGCACTGGCCTTGGCAGAGAAATTGCTCTCCAAGTCCTCTGCTAATTTTTATTGTGACAATAGATTTTCCACCTCACAGGTCAAACAGATAATCGGTCAGTACGCCTGTTTAAGTGATTAAAAGAACTTATTGAGGCGCTGATATTATTTTTCGCACAACACCAAATATAAATGTAAAAAAAGAAATGCCAAATGTGGCCAAAGTACAGGTTGCAATACCACGCTCAAACAGCATGATGTGACTGTGACCACAATGGCTAAAACCACGTTGAAGGTGATTCTCCTTGGGGCTCCGGTTGAACTCATTGGATCTGGCTGCAGAAAGGAACACAAATTCAGGCTGAAAACACTTGCAAGATGACCTGTCAGATTAAAAAACACAATCCGACTGCACCATATGGCATAGTTTAATTAAAAATGAACTGAGGACCTTGAAACAGAAGGGGAAAAAAAAGCTTGGTTACAAATTGCAGTATTTTTTTGTTGTTGTTGTTTTTTTTAGAACAATGTCCTTCCAACTAACAACATTTCAACTTTCAGGTAAGCTGCACAAATTATGTGGTTGCAGAAGGAAAAACAAGGTTACTTTGGTATTTCTGGCACAGGGTGTCTTAAATCTGTGCAAAATACGATGAATTTAGCAGATTCCCAAAGCACAGTGGAGGAAAAAAATACTTGTACAGTATCGGAAAACTTCGAGCCATACTGTGCATCTATTACCACTCAATAATGGATAAAACATTTCATTTGAAAGTTCTTAGAGTGATTTGCTGTAAGTCCCAATCCTAATCCAATGAAACATTAATGGAAGAGCTGAACACTACACTGGAATTCTGAAACAGTTTGCTCAAGCAGAGTATCCCAAACTGGCAGCTCCAGCAGTGGTAAGCCTTTTTTTAGGATTAGTGACTGCCTCAGAAAAGTGTGCTAAAAAATACCAGACTAAAAGTTCCAGCAATGCTATTCTAGTATCTGTTAATGATACCTAATAAGCATCAATTCATTTTCTTATTTCACCGTTTGTGTCATATCTGTGTAAGCATCAGATGTAAAAGACTATTATATCCACCAGTGCACAAACAACAATTTAATCCAAAATTCTGCTTTTCTATTCTATTATACCTACTCAATAAAATGGAAAATTGTTTTATTGAGAAATGCTTTTTAGAAATATTTTTCATATCATTTTATCACTGTCAATTGCTCTCTCATGGTTTTTCACAATGTATTTCAACTCATTTCTATTATCTTGGAGCCATGTGCCTTGTGTCATTTCTCAGTAATCATCATTCAAGCTCTAAGGAATAATTGGACTCTGAGGTCAGACGTGCTCTGATACCATTTTTTTTTTTTTTTTTTTTTTTTGAAGTCCTACCAATATTCCAGTGGGATTCACTTTCACAGAAAACGCAACTCAGGATCCTCTGGCTAGTGGTGTCAGTCTTTTGGTTGTACATTTGTAATAAATACATATACTGCATCTCTACATCAATTCCAACAAAAACCTGGCAATAGAGATGGTGGTATTGCATGCCCAAGTAAACATGGGATTTTCCCTGTCAAGGATTTCATTCATATTGCACTTGTCAGGGGATTATTATTTGATCTCTTAGCCCTGCCCATAAGCTAGGAGCCGAGAAAATCCCTTATATTCCACACAGTCTGCCGCAACTCATCCTAACTCCAGCTTCTTATAATACTTCTACGAGCGGCTGAAGCTGGCATTTCAGACAAACATCCCATAGCTGGTTGCCTGGGCCCGCAGCCAGGCACTCTTAAACACTTCACCCCTTCTTCAGGCTTCCTTCACTGCTGAAAAGATGTGACAAATTGAACAACATATTTCCAAGACCCATCCAATTAACTTTATAAGTGGGTTGTCAAGAGGAGGGGGGGTTGGAAGTTTTCCATAATGTACAAGTTACTTTGGATGAGTCCAAAAAAGAATTTCTGAATATCCATCAGACATAATATTCATTTCAATATGTTATCGACAAGACAGTAATTATGTGTGCTTAAATTGTAAGATAAGAAAAAAAAACCATTGACAGAAAGAAGGTGTGGCATTATTAAAGTGTTTGTTGTCATCAGGACTTTACTTAGACAGGAATTAGTAAGAAAGCAGTTTTACAGATTTGTGTCAATTGTCTGTATACGAAGCAAAATATCTGGTTTTCTGAAGCTATTCATTTTTGGTGGTTGGAGAATGAGGGTGGCTTGAAACCTGTTAAGCTTGATCCTAGATGTTAAGAGAGAAAGGGAGAGAGAGAGTCAGCTGCTGAAAGATTAATAAATGCTGCTGAAAATGCTTTTAGAGGAACTCACCCCAATGGGGGTAGAAAGGCATTGATTTTCTTGCTGGAGCCGTAGCTGTCGTTTGGCAAGATTGTGATCTGTAAGCAAAGCAGGATTTTCATGATAACAGCCCTGGCCTCTGAATGACCTGTGAAGTGTGCTTGCTGAAGAGGAATGGGGTATTTAGCAGCCTGGATCAAAAGCATTTCTCCCTCAGCTACAATTTTAGTTGTCTTTTTGGGTGTTGGCCAGATTTCAGGTGGAGAGATCGATGACGGAAAAAGTGACACCTAAGTGATAGATCGATAGCATAGATGGTGTTTTCAGGCAGCCAGGAGGATGGGATTGTCTGTTTGACTGCGTGTCATTCTGTGACATCATCACGCCTTCCATCCCACGGATCAATACTGTTTTCACTACTGCAGGCTCCCAAAGTTTAACAGACAAGAGAGACAGGATGGATCCAGCATTATTTCACAAGGAAAAGTTATATATTAGTGTGTCTCACATTCTAAGTTACAGCATGATTCACATATGGCAGAACAGACAGAGAAAAGCAGGTGTAATTCTAGAGGGAGGATGATGGTCATGGACAGACAGGAAGATATTTACAGGACCCAAAGAGTGACATATAAAGTGTAAACAAGCAACAGATTGCCTGTCATCAACCCACCCACACACAAACACTCACACGCAAGAACACACTGCTGCGTGCAAATCCCAAAGAGCCGACCCATTGCTCCTGGCAGCCAGTGCTGGGAATGGCCCTGAGCTGGCTCAAAAGGAGTGAATAGGTCTGGTGAACACCCCAAGCAATATGCCATGTGCACAGCTGAGCCGAGAGTGGCAAATCTGGACTGTAAAGATGAGAAATTAGAAGCATGAGATGGGGCGACCGACATTGCACGACACATGTGACACACGTGATTAACATTATATACTGAAATAAAGTACAACATTTTGATGCTATGAGAGCAACACCAAACAGATAGCAAAGGTCCTGTCATCTTTACTTAGCTTTAAGTTTGATGTTAGTTGTGCATATTTACTTTTCACCACTCATTGTTTTCATGTTTTCAGAAGCATCAACAACCTACAAACCACAAAGTACTCTATAATGAGCAGTTTGAGAATGTAGTGCAACTTTTGGTCTTGTGAAAGCCAAGAGAACTAAAATAATGTGAAGATTAAACTTAAATCCATCATAACCACGCCTCCAAACAAATGCATGTAGATGCTTGATAACAAGTTTGTCCAAACAGATTTTACTTTTCTTGATGGATTGAAAGCTATCCAAAATTTTTAAGACAATTTTGGGCCTCACTTGATCTTGGGCTAATCTTTAAAGTCCATTCTCAGTTGTACATCACAGACCGGTCCAGTTTCAGCTTTGTTCTCATTAACCCTTCACTCTGACCATACCATGCATTGTATGTTCAGCCACAGCTTGGTTACAATTCCATATTAGAAATAACTGAGAAAATATGTTCATTGCAATGGAAAGTAAAAAATACTAGCACTTAGTTATGCCATGCAGACACTATAACTATATAAATATACTTCATGTTTTTCCATGTAAACAGGCCTGAAATACAAAAATGGATGTATATCAAAAAATAAAATAAAGTTTTACAATAAAATAAACTTACTTTTTTTCCATTTTTGGTCTTAACTATTTGTGATCTGTGATTTGGGGATTGTAAAAGACATTATTGAATCTCTAAGTCGTGAATTGGTGATGGATTAAAGTACAGATTGTGATCATCAATGACACATTTAATGCCAAGGAACTGTGGCATTAAAATTTACTTGGGCCATTAGAATCAGCTTTGAAAAGCCTGCATTGTTTCTGTGGAAAGAAACAAATCAGGCTCTCTCTCTCTCTCACACACACACACACATACACACACACAGAGAGAAACAAGTCTATTCCATATCTATTCGCCCATGTAACTTTATGGACACCTCCCTCTTCATAAACCCAGGAGATGGAATAGAGAAGAAGGAGAGCAACTCACAGCTGAACACACGGCTGCCTAATCTCGAGTGAACAGATCATTTTTTTGTCCCTATGAAATCTGTCTTTCGCCTTTGCCTGGTATTTTTATTAATTGGTTTTCTTCTGATAGTTTGTCAATTCTTTGCTCTTCTTGTATGATTCTGAAAAGTGGGAAAAAAAATTAATCAACCGTAATGTATGTCTTCAAACTCATGCTTGTTTTAATTTGATAAAACAAAAAGAGATATATATTCTGTCACAAAAATAAACAAATCAATGGCCTTGCTATTTATTGTTTGTACAACACATATAAGTATATGCAACATGTAAAATGAGCAACATATACAGTGCAGCAGCATTAAGCCACAATGTTGGGGGTCTAAGGAGAGGTTGGTCACGAGTTTGAAACGCTGGGTGAGCCGTGAACCGCCATTTTCTCTCTGTATGTTCTAATCATTGACATGTATTTTTATTATCACTCGCGAAGACATAAATAAATAAATAAATAAATGGTATACCCTGGTCCTACAGTCTTTTTTCAAAGTAAGGTGACATGATTTTATAATTATTATAATTTAATTAACAAGATATGACTATTTCTTCACTTTTAAATGATAATATTTACAAAAGCACTAAATTCAAACACTGACGTCGTTACTGCTCCTTGCTCGGTAGAAACGTGACCAAAATTAGAACCCTACGCCCATACCTTTATATTGGCCTTGTCACCGGTGCCAATTGAAGTAGATGTAAGAATTCCTTTTGAGAAAACGGAACAGTGTTGGCGCCAGTAGTATTTTGGCCACTTCGCGAAAGTTTTAAAGAAGATGTGAAGGAGCATCCTTCACATCTTCAGTTTTTAATTGCAGTTCTGTCAGTGTCACCTCTCTCCAATCAATGTTAACTGAAGGGATTAGTGAAGGTATTTGCTTTCCTCTATAATTAAGAACTTTGCGAATGTCTCAAGGAAATGGACCAAAATGGCTAATAACTCAGACTTTTTGGGTGAAAATATAGAAAAATTCCTATTTTTCAATGATACAGTTTGAAATTTACTTTGGGAGCCAAAGACCGATTGCTGCTTATCAGAGTTCGCGCAATAACATGGTGCAGCTTAACGCTGCTGCACTGTATATTAAATTGTTGCTCATTTCTTTTGTTATACAGCCCCAGGTGAGGCTCTTGATGTCACATCAGAAGGCATCTGTTTCAAACAGCGTAAAAAGGACCGAAGTTTTCAACTTAGGTAACTAGTTAACTGTGCCTGCACATTTCATCACGCTATCCTAGAAAATTAACAGAAAACAACACAAACATAAGTTTAATGTTAAAACACCAAACACAAACTGTTACAGGAGGCTCAGTTGCAGCTAAGAGTACCATTACACATTTGAAAGCAAAGGTAATCCAGCAGCCATCCCATTGGGAATGGAAACCACGCTTTCAAAATAGCACCAAACAGAGGAAAACAACTGTGCCCTACTTCAGAATATGTCTGTATTTTCTGTAATAAGACATTTTCAATATTTCATGTTGCTTCTTCGCCTCAGCATGATATCTTAGAAATGAAGTTATCCTTGTTCAAGGCAATTATCTTCGAGAGACTGTAACCTGCCACATCAACTGTGCAGTTTTGGGCTTAAAGGATGCAAACACTAACCTCAAGACTGTCACATTTCTCAATCCACGCTGCTTGTTAGTCTGTGTAGTGCTACACAAAATTCTGACCATTTAACTGTAATGGATATAGGTAAGAAACAGCTACATGAATGTAGTTTGTTTTGTTCAGTTGTCTAATTTCAGCAACATTCTGTCACTAATCTATTTACTCATAATTTTATAAAGCAGAATGGTTCTCTGTTACACTGAAACTAAAACACTCTTACTTTAAAGCTATTTGACAATCAAGATTCTTCTGATGTCTACATGAAATTGTGGCTAGAATACTTTAATAATGTTATAGCTTCATTTCTTTTTAAATCTCACCCATTGCCATCAAACTATGGGTGTTCACGTGTGTTATTCAGTGATATAGAGCAAGTGAAATGTAGTCTTTAAGTGTAGGGACCAAATTACAGTACTGTTGTTTCTACAGTTGAATCTTGTCCATAAAGGTGTTCAGCACTCTGTTATTAGAGTGTTTTCTTTTTCTTTCTGAAAACAAGCCTTTCCCAAGCGTGCAGCTGTCAAGCATAGACAGCCACAGATGGTACATTTCAACTGAGAAAGAACTGACTGCTCTTCTCTCAAAAATAAACTAGTCATTAACTGGGACATATCATGGAAAAGGAAATCACTTGTTCTCTCTTGAAGAGTTTTTCTTTGGGTTTCTGAAGGCAGTTAAAAACTCAAAAACTGTGACTTCACAGAACCTGATCAGAGCAGAATTATCTGGCTTCCTTGTTTCTAACTTCACCCAACTTTCCATCTTGGTGAATTTCCTGTACCTCAGAAGTGGGCAGAACTAAGCTGTAACACTGATCTTAAAGGAGGAGACTCCACCCCCTAAAAGTGGCTGTTGTGAACAAAGCACTAAAGACATGATAGAAATGGAGATGTAGCATTGTGTCTATGTGGTATTTTACCAAAGCATGTAATTTCATTACGACCATAGGAAATTGTGTGTATATACATCTATCTATCTATCTATCTATCTATCTATCTATCTATCTATCTATCTATCTATCTATCTATCTATCTATCTATAGATAGATAGATAGATAGATAGATAGATAGATAGATAGATAGATAGATAGATAGATATACACACACACACACATAAAGCTGAGACCCTGCCAAGGTGCTGGAAATGGAGAAAAGATGGCAAGGGCGTGATATACGACATCAGCTCATGAATACAGCACACTATGAGACAGCGTGGATGAAAGTATCAATGCCAATGGAAAACTCCCCACCCAATCAAGGAAAAGCCATTTGCCACATGGTGGAGCATGGCAAAAAACATCAAAATATGCACAAAAAGTGAAATGAACAAACTGGAATAAGTTAAATAAGAGGCTGAGAGTGAAAAAGATGAGGCAATTCAGAGATGGAAAAGAGAATCATCAGTGTAGAAATGTTTATATGCATTTGTACATGACTGTTTAGACTTGAACCCTTTTTATTTGCGTTCAGCCCTCTTGACTATACGCAAGGGAATCCTGTCACTGTTCAAATGCAAGCTGTAAGACTCACAAAGACAAAGAAAGATTCTGAACGCATCTCTGTAAAACACACACACACACACTCACTCACACACAAACAGCTATTTCAGAAGATCTTGAGCATCAGGTGGCCTGTGTTCAAGTGCATGAAGATACCACCTGGGAAAAGCTACACAGCAACATATAATCTATTTGTTTTTGGGCCATAGCATAAGAGTAGAGGACTCACTGATATTCAAGTGGTGCATTTGTGTATGTGTGTTTTAAATAATAGAAAGAGAAAAGCAGCAGCTGTGTGTATTCAAGCAACATAAAAATGTAATTTAGAGCTGTATGAAGGATTAGTCAAATGATATTTCCTTGCATTTATGAGGTGGAGATGGATGGTTTCATATCTCTTCATGTCCTCAGCTGTCCTGTGAGTATTTGAGAAAAACGGTGATAGTAGAATATATGAGGCAGATCATTTGTAGCTTTAAAAAAAGTTCAGTTGTCAACATAAGACTGTTACACGTAGTCAAGGGGGACTAGGGATGCAGGTTTTAGGAATAAAAAATGTTGATCATTGGGAAAATTGATCAGTTATGGATCAAGTTACTATTTTCGTGAACATTTACCAGGAATTAAACATTTTGTTTAAACAAATGAGTTAAGACAGCAAAGCCAGAAGTTATAAGCTAAACGTTAAAAGTTAAAAGTCAAAAGACAGCTGCGACAATAATAACATAACTCAAGCTACTGATTTTTGTTGAGAAAAATAAGCACGTCAACATGCTCAGGTGTGTAGCATTGATGCAGCCTAGAGGCCGTTAGTCCATCCACCGGAAACACTCGCTCTCACAGTACCAGCACTGCACGGACGCCAACACACTGTCAAGGTCACTACACCACCCTGAGGGACCTTGCTCCATTTACTGTCTTGAAAAGAAAAATGAAAGAAAGTGAATGGAGCGAGGTTCAGTGTATTGTTCATACTATTTTTAGGTTTCAATGATCCCACACCAGACATCAGTTTGCTCATTTCATATTTACTTTTGATTTCTGCTCTAGCCTTGTGGTCCTAGACTAGAAGCAAATTATTTTGACCACAATAAATTGCGCCCCCTGCTGATAGCTTCAAAACAGTGAAAGTCAGGGCATTGTTTCAAGACATCCTAATGACGTTTATTAAATTTCACATGAACTAAAAAATCTGTTGTCAGTTGTCGATAATCATTTAATAATGCCCAAATGGGGGTCCAAATGTTAATGGTTTTCTGAGTTTGATGTTGGAAGGCATCTCTCAAATCTCATTAAGGCTCAGGTATGTTTCTTACAAATTCCCTGATATCAGTTTAAGAGGTAAAAAATGAGTAAACCCATTCAAACTTTGGTGTAGATGTGGACATGTCATATTAAAACAGATAAGAACAGAACCGAATCTGCAACAAATCTCCTGAAGGATAGGGTTGTGCTGTAAGTACAGCTGCTACACACACTGGGATGCACAAAAGCAAACAAATACTTGCCCACCACTGCTACCACCTGACCAAACACAAACTAGAAATGTTAAAATTCACACAAACACGAACAAAAATGTTCTATTTGGGAGTGGAACCAAGGTCTTTAATGTATATGCCATCACATAATGTGGTGTTAAAGAGCTTGTGCTCATTTTTATCTGATCTGACTCTTTGTCATCCTATACAGCCTGATTTTACAGAAAAAGATGAAATAAGCACAGAACACAAATCATATGCCAATGGACACAAACTGTGCCTTCCCGTTTTTTACAATCCCCACCATAACTTTCAAAGGACAATACTTCAGAGGGATTTTTCTTTCATGTCTCTGCCTTGTTTTGTATCTTTTGCAGGCAGGGTTGGACTTGTCACCTAGCAACCCAGTTGCAGCAGAGGTTTTGAAAGGTATTTTATTGCCTAAACCAAAGCGGCTAGTTTCCAATATCTAAATCAAATGAAACAGAAGCTAAAAAAGGAAGTGACGTTTCAAAGCAACATAGACAAAGTTCTGGAAAGTATTGGACAGAAGAAGAACACAAGCTTCCTTATTGATCATCACCACTCAACCCCTTCAGTCTCTGAAAACAGATCTTTACCTCCTGACAAAGGCTGGCTACATATTAAATTTGAATGGATTTTAAACACATGGGAGACAGCAAAAAAGGAACCAATCACCATTTGCTTGTCACCAAAGGGTCTACACAAGTCTGTTAATGACCTGTTCATTTGAATCAGGTGCTTTAGAGCTGGGCAGCATCTAAAGCATGCAGGACAATAGCCCTTAACAACCAGACTTGAAGAACCCTATCTGTCAGTTTTGAAGGAAGATTGCTTTGGAAGCCTCTTTTTTTCATATGTGGCCACTATGTTGAACTAGATGAAATGAGTAGGCCTGGAAAGCCCCCCACCTGATGTCACAATTAGCTGTTTTAGCTTGGCTGACTTAGCTTTTGCTAACCTATGATGCTAATGAATATTACTTTTCTTTCTTATAAAATCTACCCAAACATCCATTTCAAGTGCTGCTACTGAGATGATATCCAAAAAATGAATGCTCCCAGAGCTGAACTGATGACCAGCAGGCATCTGCGGGCTGTTGCTGTCGCTTGGTTGGGCCAGACATGTTGTAGTCGGGCAAGCTTTACAGTATTGCAGGATAGGTGACTGAAGGTTCCAGCATTCTTACAGTGGAGGGGTCCTAAAATAACCTGCCATGGCTCCCCAGTTCCTTCAGCCAATCTATGTTGGAGGAGCTGTGGAGCTATCGGAAAACGGAATAATTACATTTACATTTAAAAGTGGACAATCACAACCAGCGCTTCACACCAGACAATTTATGGCCCGATTTTGTGCCCAATTTGCTCCCTCCTACTAATCGTGGGGAAAATGACCTGATTTGTAGCTTCTTGCCTCTAGTGGAACACCAGCAATATCATTTGGAAAACAAGCTTAAATATCGGGGCTGCTTTTTCAATACCAACAAGAAAGTGAAAATTTAACATTAGTCTGCCTTTACCAGCTTCAGGCAATGTACTCTTAAACACAGAATAACATCTAAGCATTTGAGTGAGCAACATTCTAGCACTGGTGAAATGAAAGGTCTCTAAAACCAACAGTTTATGTTCAATTTTACAAATATAAATCAGACCATGCTGGAAAAAATTATTTCTGTTGCTCTGATAAATAAAAGAGGAGGAAATCACA
The DNA here is from genome assembly GCA_028564865.1 of Zenarchopterus dispar. NCBI lineage: Eukaryota > Metazoa > Chordata > Actinopteri > Beloniformes > Zenarchopteridae > Zenarchopterus > Zenarchopterus dispar. The sequence continues at coordinate 17,504,753 of JAOWBL010000005.1, read as the reverse complement.
CGGATCATATTTTATTGTAAACAAAAAGGGGGTTAGGGGAACAGAGAGAAGCAACCCTAAATCTCCCAAGATGACATTTAAGTGCTCCCCAGCACATTTTTGTCATATTACTTTAATGTGGTTGTTTTAAATATTAAAGGGTGTGTGTAGCAGTTGGTGCTCGTCAAAGTTAAGACCACTTCCTAGCCCTCATTGGAATTATATTGCTAAAATATGCCTCAAATCTCTTGTGGGCATTACAGTGTTTATTTCTATTTGTCTTTACTCAAGAGGAGCATTACTTTGGAAGTTGTTTCTTTCTTTTTTCATCACCCTTTGACTTTTCAAGTCTCTTCTGAGAAGTTCAGAAATCTTTTGTTCATAAAAGTTGTTTTTATGTCTTTGAAAGTGAAAGGCTGACTAAAAATAGCACAAACCTGAAAACAAACAATGATTGTAAAATGAAAGCATCTACAGATAGAGGACGTCAGACACAATCAAATACCAACAAAGAATAAGGCAGATTCTGAGAAGCCAACTGGGAAGAAAACATTCAGAGTCATCAACATGCATGTCCTGCCAGTAATCGGATACACCCAAGGTACAATGACCTCTCTACACCAAAGCCAAGATTCAGCACAAAATAAAAAAGATTCATTAGATCATTCAGAAAAAAGCCCCCCAATGAAAAGCTCCTTAGTGAATACCTAAGCCAACATAAATACAATGAGAAAGAGGAGGAATCATCATACAAGTACACAGCGTGTACCACCAGCAAATCAAAAAAGTGGTGATACTGAAAAGTCTTACCAGTGCCTAGAACAAGCTCACCTGAAGGACAGCACTGAGGAATTAATCGTAGCGGCACAGGAACCAGCCCTGAATTCATAATAGAGGCAGTGGTCTTCAATACCATACAAGACCTCAGATGTAGGCTATAGCTGGCATAGTATACAGGAGCATGTGTGCTGAGTATTGAGTATTGATTGGGCATCCTTAAATTAAGATGGAAAGTACCTCCCAGAGTGGTGGAAAATAAATAGACAAAGATCCTGATGGATAGATTGGCGATGGTTAACTCACTGGACAAAGCAGTGGCGATAAGTGTAGCAATCCCAAGTGACAGCAACATCATAATGAAGGAACAATAAGTATGAACATGACTTAGATTTGTAAAAGGAAGTAGAATGGGTATGGAAGGTGAAGGGAACAGTGGTATCAGTGGTAATTGGAGCACTCATGCTGTGACCACCAAATTGGGAGAGTGGTTCCAACAAATTCTGGGAAACACATCAGAGATCTCAGCTCAAGAGAGTACAATCCTAGGAACAGCTAAGATACTCCATATGCTCTCAGGACTGAAACCTGATTCATGAGATGATTCTGTGTACAGCAGTAAACATATCTGCAGAGGAGCTGCGGTGAGGCTCATTATTCAACAGAAAGCCGCTTCACCTCTTTGGATTTTTCCTGGCGAGGAGCTTCGGTGCTGGACCCTTCCACTCTCAGAGACAGATGTTAGGCCTGAGCTCGTCCATCCACTCTCACCATAATGAGAACTCAAGGGGTCCCAATTGCACAGGCATACACACATAAAAACACATAGACACACTCATCCTCATGCACAAACACACAAAAACACACCTTTTCATTGACATGCATGAGCAACAAAAACACACACATACAGCTGTCTCAACATGACAAGCCATCAATGAATATGCAGGAGTGCTGAGCAAACCAAGATTCACTCATAACTTAATAATGATATGTTGGTTAGAAAAATGAACGACCTTCAGATATACCCATGCATACACACACAAAAGAGTACTCACATTAGCATTCAGCATATCCACTTTACTATGAAGCTAGGAAAAAAATAATAATTACATATACCAAAATAATCTATAAAACCTCCGTGTATGCAAACGTGTTTATACATGTTATCACACGTTTTTTACATCACTGTCTCAGACTATTAAGTTTGTTGCAGATAAATGATAGCTCAACAGAAGTCAACAAAATATCCTCTGAGAGAAATTTAAAACAGAAGTTGGACAAAAATGTAAGCTTCCTTAACCTAATGACCTTCCAAAAGAAATACCTCCTTTGTGAAAAAAAGCAGAAGCTGAATGAGAAAGAGAAACGGAAGAGACAGATCCTGAGGGAAGGAGAGAACAGTGTGGTAAGCCCCGGCTAAGCCTCGCCGTCAGTAATTACCTCCTCACTGATGCTACACCAGGAAAAACCCAGTGGGAGGATGGAAAACGATGACGACCATACACTGAAGGGAAGTAAAACAAAAAGCATGGAGATTGAATTTCTGATATCATTGGCTCCAAGATTAGACAAAGGCAGACAAGATAAAGACATGGATGACGATAAAATGGAGGTAGTTAAAATAGAAGATGAGCCGGAGGGAGTGAATGCAGAGTAGTGGGAGGCGGAGACACACAGTGACCCAGATCTTCCGTCTGGTAACACGGGGGAAGATGGTCCTTCTAGGTTGGTGTCTGCAACGGGATTGGAGCGAGGAGGAAGTGATGCTAAATATTGCCTAATGCTGAGTCTACAGTGTGACACTTGCTCTAAATTGTAATAAATATATGTGTGTTTGCTGGTTTGGAAAACTATTACACTTACTTTTATAAATTGTGTATATGTGTTTGTGTGAGTGTATGTGTGTTTGTGTGTGGTTATGAGGAAGGTGACTGGAGGAGGGTGTCATAGTGATTTTTCCCAAGACACATAGGAGCAAATGAGGCCCTGAGCGTCCCGTTAAAAAAAAAAAAAATGACATAACTCAGCAGAGTTCACATCCCTCAGGATTTAGCCTAGACCTGTAAACACACACACACACATTTACTCACACACACATATCTGTGACAGTGTAATTATTATACCTAAGCAACGGCCAAAGGGAACTGCCATGCACCTCTGCAGAGATGAGTGGCCCAGTTACAGCAGTGGAATAAAATTGCTGCATCCGTGACAAGCTTTCTTTATGAAGATGGTCACACCTGCTTTAATTTTCCATGTGTGCATGTGTCCGTATTTGTGTGTTCATATCTACGTGTGCGCAAACAATTTGCTACAGATATTTTTGATGGAAGGTCTTTATATTTCACGGTCATATTTCAAATTTTGGGTTATGGCCTATGATACTGTATGTCGCTATGAACACAGATAGAACACATACCTCCCCATAAATACATCACAGTGATGGAAGATTCGTGGATTATTGTGTAAATATTACTAAGGCATGTTGATAATATGGCTGGTCAGCCTGTATGTGAGAGTCAATGGCCACTAACCAATGTGCAGTGTTGGAACAATTAATTTCTGGTTTCTTCAAAGCTCTATATTCACACACACACACACATCTGCATTTTCATATTTTGTAATAATCGAGGTTTTACAACTGAAAGTTACCCAAATCAGATTACGAGCTCTGTTGTCCCTAAAATAGCTGTGATCACCATTGTCACTGTGAGAGGACTTCATCCCTGTCTCAAACGCTGCTGCCTATGCCAACATCATAATTTGAGACTTAACTGTCATTACTGAGCTAGAGATTTTTCAGTTAAATTCAAGATGTAATCTATGTAATGGACACTCTACAAAAATCTAAAGTTAATTAAGAAAAACGCTTCACAGATATCACCAGTGTTCTGTACATCTTTTTTTTCTTTGAATGTGGGTGTCTTACACCATTTTTGAAATATAGAGAATATTTAAAACTTGAGGCTGTATTGTTTATATTCTTGTTTGCTAGCTGGTACCTCTTGTTTCTGCCATCAGTTTCCATGGAGCCTGTTTCGTTTCAAACGTTGTTTTTTTAGCCATGGTTGTTCTTTTTGTAAGACACAGAAGTAGAAAGGGACTTTAGTTGATGCACCTCAGAGCATTTAGAGGAAATATTCAAAAACTTAAATAGTGAATATAAGCGACAGACTTTAATCTGAAATATCCCATATAGAAAGAGAGAACATCAGATATTGTATTTTATCATATGATTCCTTGCATTCATTTTACATGTTGATATTGAGACTGAAACCCATTCGGTGTGAATTTAAGTATGATAACACTGACTAAATTGCTTCAAGCAATTATTACGTTTCACTATCAAACTTAAGATTGACATTAAGTAACATCACTTCAGACAAATGATCAGATTTCAGCCAGCTCATTTGCAAAAATATGATATATAATATTTTTACCTTGTTGTGATAAATAGACATTCTCATCTGTTACAAAATAAGTCAGTGTAGCACAAATAGATTAATTTAAAAAATGACTCAAACTGTAGTAACATGGGCAAAAGATTTGAAGATATGTAATTCACTGATCATTTACTGTTAGAAGCTGATTGTAGAAATAGGTTTCAGAGGCATTTCCATAAGCAAAGATATGCTTTCATTTTGTCTGAACATTACAATCATTTTCCACCATTTATATATTGCTCATCAATCAGAAGAGTGATAATGGCTGATGGTTTAACTGTTTATCCAAGCTCTGACAAGCCATCAGGTTTGAGGACTTCTCACTTTTCTCCATCCATCTAATATTCCATCACTCTGGTGAATGCTAATACCCACTCACACTGGGGGTTGAACTAATGGAAAGACAATCTTTGAGTAAAGCTGCTTTCAGCACAATGGATAGCTCCACTGATCCCACTTCTTGTGGAACGTCACTGTGTCAGGACCAAGGACAGCACCAGGCATTGGCTTTGTGTGAGACCGTCTGTTGTTCTTAGTCAGGGTGATCAGTTTCTCAAAAGTAGAATAAAAGCCTCTCTGCCATTAAAACAACAGTTGTGATGGCACTTTCAAAGCATTTATAGCAGCTTACGGTCCATCAGTTCACTTTACGTTTGATTCTACCAAGTGTAGAACAGAATGTTTGACACCATGCTATTTTAGCTTTTGAAATGCAATGGTTCATTTTTTAGGGAATGTGAAAAAAAGAGCAAAACAAATGAAATCAAAGTTTTAATAATACTAGAACATAACAGCAGTAAGAGGACGGGTATAAAAAAATACTCAGATCTCATCTCATAATAGTTTAAAGTATCTGCTAGAAGGCTGGACAGACACCAAGGATCCTGACAAAACAAAAAAAAAAAAAAAAGAAAAGAAAAAAGAAATCAGAGCATCCACCACTGAATGCCATGGTATATTTTACTTAAGACATATCTGTTGACTGCCTGCTAAAGCACTGAGTCTGTGTGTTACCGACAAGTAGAAAGACATATTTTTATTTTTCTTAAGTTTTTATAACTATGTGTCCACAGGAGGGTATACATGTTGTGTGCATATATTGTACAAATGGTTCATTCTATATGAAATATGAAAACTCTTGTTTTCATATTTATTCTATACGAAAATTCTTGATTTCATAGCAAGAGATTAATTTATACTATACACGTACAGAAAAACAGACGTATAAGGAATGAGCACTAACAAAACTGCCAAGGAAAAATAACAGGACATTTTTGTGTGGACCAAAATTTGTGTGCTGTGTGCTTGTGTACTTGTGTCTTTCCTTTGGGGAATAACAAAAATAACAATTACTTAAAATAAAATTAATATGCGTGCACAAACACCCCGGTGCCCCTGGATGATCATTAACCTTGTAAACCAATAACAAATACATAGTACTGACAGTTTTAATGGGGCTATGTGTGCAGACTAATAATGAAGAACATGTGTTGCTGCTTGCAGAACTGAAACTGCCACTAATCCTGATGTTGAACTGAATATGGGGCTGTCCTTAGCAAGTGAAACTGCAGTAGCCTTAACCCTCTAACAACAGCATGGGATTTTGTGTAGAAAGCATTAAGAAAAATTCCATTACAAGAGTAACGACTCCAAACAAAACTTTTATATCTTGTTAGCCTTACAATACAACATTCCTTTAAGAAACATTTCCAAAATCCTCAATTACTTACAGATTTCGCCAAAACTATTACAGTGACATAGAGTATATTTAGATTAGTGGTAGCATAAGGGCTGTAAATTGAAGAGCATGTAGGCACATGAAGGGTAGTAAAATCACTTCTGAGGTACTTCTAATGCTCAACTGAGAATCCATTCTATCTTGTTTCTTTAATCCAATAAAGATTTTCTGTAGAACTATAAATTACTGTTTTAGTAGAGCCTTTCACTTGGCAGGATCAATTACATCCTTGTTGCCTAGCAACTAGTCCAGACCAAAGAATAATCCCAACAGTTTTTCAGTCAATAAACTATTGCTTTTCCTTTGCACTACCTTTACTATAACAGACAAATAATTACAAATTGTAACTAATTGTGTGTCTCAGAACACTATACAGTGACAAGGTAGATGGCAGGTGGTGCAGACCGTGTCACATTGGTGACATACAAAAATGTTTGGGTTCTAAAAAGCTGAAAAATGGAAGAATCACAGACAGTAAATGCCACACTTCAAAGCAAAGCACTTCTTTAAGTCCCTCTGCCACTCTTGCTCTGTCCACTCGAAAAGCCTACACTTGACTGTGAGTGCCCCACTTGTCAAGTATGAAGATTTATGAGTCATGCAGATAAAGATCTGAAACTTTCTCTCTGACCCTGCTCTCACACATCATGTAATTCTCTCGATCATCTTCTTGTGATCATTTTCTCCGAGGTCAGTCAGACCCAGCTGATGGAGAGAGATGGGCCAGGAATTATCTGTCTCTTTGTTACTTCTCAGAGCACGGATGTGCCCGTGTGCATGTGTATCTCACCATCTACCATCAACGGGTGTCAAGAAAATATGAGAGTCTATATGGTGAGATTGAACTGGAGTTAAGTGATTGAAAAGCAGGAACAAATGGCTTCGAGGAGAGCTGAAAAAGGCAAAAGGAAGACTTGAGTATCCAGGAGAGCTCTTACAGCCAATCAGCATGTTGAGAGTGTGGCAAGATAGTTAAAACGACTTCAGTGATCTGAATAGCAGGGAAAAGTGAAGATTAAGACTGGCAGTTCAGTGATGACATACATAAACATTCATAACATGTGGGTGTGAACACAGCATACACTGATGCAATTTGTGATATGTAGTGTGAAAAAAAAGTTACTGCTCAGCCCTAACTATTCTACAATTCTTTGTATATATTTGGTATTTCAGGCAGAATAAATACTGTTTCTTTTTCATTTTTTTTAACACTGGCAATTTTTATATACAGTATTGGAGTATGATACATGTACAAACTCCAATTGTAGACAAGCTGGGAGTGCAAAAAAAAAAAAAATTAAAATTATTTTTGTAATCTGTCATTAGCAGGTACAAAAGGTAAAAGAGAGACATGCTAGCTCCATCATTTCATCACTCCTCCCTCTAATTATGCTTTTCAATCATACTAGTTTTGCGGATGAATGTTTCCTCTTGACGAATACAAGATTTCGGCTGCTCAACAGTCTGTAGTTGTCATCATCGGATCCTGCTCTTAAAGATATTTCATACATTTTCAGCAGAGGACAGATTTGGACTGCAGGCAGACCAGTCAACCATACACACTGTGTATCTATCAAACCACACTTTTGTAAGCTGAACAGAATTCTGTCTGCATCATCCTGCTGAAATAACCATCATTAGCTTTGATGGTAGCGTATGTTTCTCCAACTTCTTCTCCAACTACTTCTGCTTAAAATAAATTGTCTTTTTTTTTTTGTCTAAAACAGTTTCAGGTTACAGGTTTCTGGATGTATTGGTGGACTAGGCTGTGTGACAGTGGTTATTCAAGATATTTCTAAGAGGTGCTGGGCAATGAATCAAAAATGAATCGAAAGTTTGTGGTCAGTCTAGCTCACATCCATCCATCCATCCATCCATCCATCCATCCATCCATCCATCCATCCATCCATCCATCCATCCATTTTCTATAACCACTGCATCCTTCCTTACAGGGTCACGGGGGTCTGCTGGAGTCTAACCAAGCTCATTGCAGGCGAGAGACAGGGGTACACAAGGAGAACATGCAAACTCCACACAGAAAGACTCCTGCCGTCCCCAGGAGTGGAACCAGGACTGGCTCATATCAATGATTTCAATGTTTTCCTTTAATTCTGTCATTGCTGTCCCCCACTGTATGTTTACTGTTTACTGTTCCCTTAAAAACATACCACTGCACAAAACTAAAAGAATTGTTCATTAATTATTCAAGCTAAAATTTTCATTTAAGGTCATATTTGATGTCAGCCTATACTTCTCAGTGACATAATTATCAAAGCGGCATTACAGCTTCTTTTCCAGTCCTGCCTGACAATTCAATGTTTGCATTCATTCCACATGGTTTTCTGTGTTGGCCTCTAAAAACTGAGACTTGCTGAATTTTCATCACAACTTTATCCACTGTAGATGTTCAAAGACCTACTCTAAGTTCCTGGAGTTTTGCATTCAGATATATTTAATTTTTAACTGATCAATCAATATCTGATGGAGTTTGGCACAAAATGTTGAGCCAGAACTAATCCTTACTTCAAAAGAGGAAAAACTAAACATCAGTGGGTTATCTGACCCGTTACCAATTAATCAACTCACTGCAGAATTTTCAAAAATGCTGTTGTAAAATCTATAAACTTTTTTTTCTTTTTGATTAATCTCAAAAAATGTAGATTTGGTTATATTTTCCTGCAGTTGGGCAGTGAAGACTTCTGTTTAACAAATAAAGATTTTAAGCAATTAACCAAATAGACCAAATATTTTGTTCCATTTTTGAAAACTTTCCAGCATTGCTGAAAAGTGGGTTTTCATATATATTCTATTTTAATAGTTTCTAAACCTCTAGAGGCTAAGCTATCACTCAGCAAAAGAATTTCAAACAAAAACAGAAGAGGTTCCTGAAAACCCAGAAAAATGAACATTTCTACAACTACAGACAGAAATAACCTTTTGAAGCTTTGATCTGGAACGTGTTTTTACAACATTCCCTCGCCTGTTCAAGACCAACCTTTGAGCTTTATCTTATTTTTTCACCCCCTGATCTGCCTGTCTCCTTTTATACAATCTCAAAAACACTTGATATTCCGGTTTCATTCTGGAAAAAAAAAAAAATTCAACCCTAGCCTTGTCTCCAATCAAATCTTTTTCCTCTGTCTGCAGGGCTAATCAATGGGCCTTGGCAACCTGAATATTTCCTGCCAAGTAAGGTCAGCTGTGACCACTAATAGAAATCAAAGCAAAAACAAGGAAAAGTGTGAGGAAAACCAGACACCTACTCACTGCACAGGGCTCATGGTTCAGTCAGCTACTGGACCACCTGCTTGCACGCAGTGCTAACTTCCCTCCCTCCCACTCTTTGTATCACAAAACACAACTGTTAAAAAACAAGGGGAGTCTCAAAGATGAGAATGTAGCTACTGAAGAACAACTCAGAAGGACACCACACAAAGATCAGTTTGTGGCTTTCAGACAAATGTTTCATTTTGTTTGTGATTTTCTGCAAATGTTTCCTGTTATCAACTCAGTTGATGTTCCATTTATTTACACTAAAGCTGAGAGGGAAAGCTCACTTGTGATTAAAAAAAAAACTGCATTTGTTCACTAATGAGCAAAATTTAACATGCAGAAAGGAATTATGTTATTCCACCATCACCTGGCTTCCAAAAGATAGCATCACAAAAACTTTCAATCTCCTCTTTAAATGCATCCTGTCAAACTGCCTTTTTTCTGACAGTTGCAGATCTGTGCAGGGATCAGTGGCCTGGTGCGCCATCACCTGAGTACCCACTAAGCCCTCCCTGCCCCTGAAACTGTGTGGAGCTGTGGAGGGCTTTGAAAGGCTCCGGCTGTGGAAGGCCACGCAGGATTTGTGCCACATCCTGTGTCACAGCCCTGCTGGAGGATTTATAGAGTGTTCCCATAATGCACTTCCTCCCAACAAAGAGGAAACATAAATCTGCCAATTCTTTCTTGTCACCCCCTTTTTTGTTTGCTAATGGGAGCCTCAAATGACTATGCCTGCTGGCTTTCTTTATCCCTCCTACACACTCACAAAAGCATTGCCTTACATGCCACGCAACACATACAAAAGTCCCTCACAGAAAGGTTTCGAATGTCAGAACTTTCCTCAATCATTCTGCAACTTCCCTACAAGACATCAGACATGCTGTGGCCTGTTAGAGGACTAATCCAAAGGCTGAATATTAAATCCCAACTGTTTGCATGCTAAGTTACACAATAAATGTAAAGTGTATCTATGCTTATAATGAAGCAGCAAAAAAGGTTGGACCAATAAAAGACTCACACAGTGGGTAGCTGAATTAAAATATGCTACGCTGGTAATGAGCTATCTAAATTCAGAGGTCATATTGCTTGGAATTACACAAAAGCAGGCAAAAACTCTACAGCTCTCTCTGCTTCGCTGCCAGAAGATTCTCCCTGTTGTACAGGCAGCGCGGTCGGTCCTGGGGAAATCGTTTGAGCCACAGTGTGTATCTGCAAATGCAATAATTCCTTTGTAAACCACATCACCCCCTTGTCCCTTTCTGCAAACTTGGCAGCTCCCGTTGCCAGCGCTCTATCAGCCTCCATGCACGTGCAAAAGCAAGCATGCTGACACACTCACACATGGAGGGACCTCCTCACTTCAAGCTCTGATTAGTGACAACACATTTTCAGGAGGAACACACACATATGCAAGCTCAGTCTGAGAGGAAAAGTCTGGGATAACGGTGATTAAAGGGACTTGCACTTGGAAGGAGATGGCGGCTGAACAGAGGCAGTGTTGCTTTAAAGTTATCTGGAAAACAGCTTCCCACTTTGGGTGCTACAGAGGCAAAAGCTTCTCCACGCTTGACACAAAACTTCTATCTTGGTTGTTACTCACAAACTGAAACAGACTGAAGGGTAAGAAATGGCAGACATCACCTTTCACGGGTTCTGCTTTCTACCAGCTGTGACAAAAATGGTGAAAGGTGGCGAGGGCCAGTTTAGAAATAGATATCAGATAGAGTCTGGTGACGACAGACTCCCGTTTCCTCCTGATTTTAACTGCTCTGTTCTCAGCCCCAGAGGAATCAATTAGAACCACAGAGCACTTGGTTCTTTCACCTCCATTGGCTCAGCAGTAATTTGTTTACTTCACAGTCAAGCTCTGGATATTTAAATAATAATAACAAAGAAATCCTGCCTCAAAATGAAACTATTCCGTTATTTCAGGCGACCATGCTTATGTGAACTCTAGCTAATTTCTCACATTCCTTCACAGGTGACAAATGTTCCTCCCCGAGCACAGCACTCGGCAGTCCTCCCAGCGTGGTTTTCGGGCGTATGTAAGGTATGATTCTGACCTCTGTTACAAGTCACAGCCCACAGCAGGTCTTTTAGCATATATGTTCTCTCTACATAGCAGTGGTTGCAGCTGCAGCCAGCTAACCAGGAGGCTCCAAGCCATCTCAGGAAGGAAGGAGGACACCTTATCAGGATGTCCCTAGGCCACCAGATGAAACTGATGCCTGTCACCTTGTTATTTCAAGGTGTAAAAGCCAGCCTGGGTCATCAGAGAGTTGATTAGCGTAGACCTGTTGGCGCATACACCATCTTACCTATGACACATGAGACTCTCGCCAGGGAATTGAGCAGTCCCACTGCAGCAGGGGTACTGGGAGGCTAAAATTAGTTCAGCAGTGAAGCACGAAAGTGCCAGCAGCATCGCACACATTTGTGGCATCTGGATGTTGTTGTCTTTTATCTGTGCGTTAGGGGATTATAATTGCTGCTGTAAATGAGATTATCTGTATAATTCATGAGATTTTCTGTGTCTTCATGAATCTGTAAGTGATTTTTTTAAAAAGCTGTTCTACTATGAAAAAAGAGAAAAGAAATAGCTGTGGCTGATGGTTTATGTCAACAAGTATGAATCTGTATTTCTTTGAGGTTAATCTGAGGAACCTGTGGAGGATGTTTGCACTCACTGTCATTGATTTTCTCATCATTAGCGTTTCATGGTTTGGGAGGGATTTTCTCATATTTTTAAATCCTCAAAACATCTAAGTAGTTGTATAAATTGTTGGTACACATATTGAGCTTAACACATGCACAAACATTGCATTATTGTTCCAAATTTTCAATATCCCAACATTCAAACCCAACACATTTGTAAGTTTTAGTTCAACCTTAGAACTTGCTTCACACATCTGCTCCACTCTACTCCTACATAAATCCAGCCATCAGTCACAAACGACACTCAAAACAAGAAAGTTCCACAGACTTAAATGTGTAGTATAGAGTGATGTAGGAGAGTATTTCTCCTGCATCCACTTCTTTACAGAAATAAGAGTAATGCAATAGCAAACGTAATGGTATTATAGCGGCCCAGCAAATATGTTTAAAACTGCAGCTCGATAAAAAGCATCACTTGAGTCACTTTGAGTCTGCCGTAGTTTTACTGTGGTGATGATCCGAAAGATTTAAAAAGAAAAAAAAATAAATTCCATTAGAGTCAGCACAGTGCAGAGTCTAAGTCTAAAGATGAATAAAGCAGTAGATTCATAGCAGAAAGAAGCACAGACTGTTATCAGCACATTCAGCAATGAGTTATCTGTGTCACGGGGGTTGTTTTTTTTTTTGTTTTTTGTCTTTGTTTTTCCTGCATACACACATATTTACAGTCGCTGTGCCTTGAGCAAGCTGCCCTTCACCTACCGTACCTTTGGTGCGAGCGGCGCTCAGCCCGAGAGCCGCGACAGCCAGCACGCCGACTATTCTCAGCATCTTCTCGCTGGGAGATTCAGCCCGCGAAAGGAGAGGGACCACAGCGACCTCTTTCCTCTTCCCTCCGCCTTCTTCCTCTGCCTTCACCCTCTCCCCTTTCTAGCTCTCTCGCTCTCTTTTATTTGAAAGAAAAGCAGTGTGGAAACAGTTCTTGGATAATGGGACAAGGCAGGCCGCGTGGAGCAGACGGAGAAGAAGGACACCGGCCACCTCAAGGCACCTCCACACAGGTCTCCGCGCGCAGCAGCACCGCAGTTCTGATGTGGACGGTGGAGACGCAGCAGCTGAAGAAGTGCTTTCTGCTGAGACGGGACCAGAGAGCAGCGCACCCCGGGTCCACACCGTGCAACGTCACTGGGAGGAGAGAGATGGATTCAGGCACTTTTTTTTTCTTTCCTCCACCTTCTCTCTCTCTCTCTCTCTCTCTCTCTCTCTCTCTCTCTCTCTCTCTCTCTCTCTCTCTCATCCTCCTCCCTCCCCTCTCGCCTCCTCCCAATACATATCAGTCGAGCTTCCCAGCCCACTCCAAAACTGAGGAAAGAACCGTCCAAGCGAAAAAGACTTCTGATTTGCTAAATATGCATCTCTACAAAAAACTCTGTCAAATCCCCAAAAGGGAAACGCGCTGGGTTCCACGCATTGAGAATAGATAAATGCTCAACACTTTAACGCGCCGTATAAATGATCTAAATAACACGCAGGGCCAATAATGATGCAATTTCAATGCAGTTAGGAGTCTATACAATTAAGTCACTAAATTCACGATCAGTATCACATGCGCAGTTAAAGTGGAGAAATGTGTGTTTTGTTGCTTGCCTGAGGATGGAGCTCGCTGAAGTATCATCGTTTCAGAACTGGTTTCATATGTCATGCTGGAACTGGCTGCAAGCAGCCCAGTGCAGGTCAGTCTGTGCACAAGCCTGCATCTCCAAATAAACCTTTTTAGTCCCCCAAAGCATTTTTGTTAAACCTCCGAGTAAAGCAATATGAAAAATACTCTGTATTCTGGGTAATTTGCAATAAATTCAGTGAGTGCATTCAACTAAAAGTGCTGTTTTAGTCCCTTTGACAGTACAAACTGTGGATGTTGATTATGAGTATGGAGACATCAGCATGTAAGCAGGGTGTTGTTATTGTGTAACTGCTGGATGTGGAGCTGTAGTTGCACCACTAAGCACAAAGATTTAAATTCAGCAGTAGAGATAAAGCTTGAGAAAGATTAAAAATGAAAAAATCCACAAAACTCTTTTCATTGTTGAAATTCTATATTTAATAAAAATTTTCTGAAGTATGTTATATCATGTAGACTATTGTAAACATGAAAGCCTGTGAGAACCCTTGAAGGGAAATGAAGTATCATATCTTGGTGGAGCTGTAATTAATTCATACACATCTGAAATTTGGCTCCATTTGCAAGTTACGTTTTGTAAAATATTAAAGTTCACAAATGGCCTGAACCCCGGGTTTGGTCTTAAACAACATGTTGTATTCACAAGATTTTTATATCAGTCTTTGTGTAAAATGTTCATCTTAAGTTTAACAATTAGTAGAAATTAGGATTGAGCGGAAAGTCCAATATTTCTCTGAGATGTATGAACTGTGGTGAAACAGAACTGCTCCTTTACAAATCCATCAAAACTGTTTGATGGAACTGTTTTAATTTATTTTCTTAGTTCTTCTTTATAGTAGTTGGCATCATATGGATATAATTATAACGAACTGGAAATGAATGTAATATTAAAGGTCGTAATTATACAGTATTTAATTGAGAAAGGAATATGTTTCATTTCTCTACAAAATACTTTGCAATTACTTTTGTTGGCAACTGGCGTGATGCAAATAAACTGGTGTGAGATGAATTTTTCCACCCAGGTAAGAGCTTAGGTAAGAGGTGATTGTGGGCTGACCGACTCCAGGTGTTCTAAGGGCTTTAACAAAGCTTGTTGTGGCCACACAAGCAAAAAAAAGTCAACAGATCTGCAATGGCAAATGTGTTTAAGGTGGTTACTAAATTGAAAATATTGGTGCTGGTTCCTGAAAATATGTAATGAAATTTTAGAGGAAAAAAAGAAGAAAAATAGCTCATTTTTTTCAGATGGAACATTATTGTTTTCCATGTTTCAGAGAAGGAAAAAAAAGTCCTCATTTCTTTTTTCCCCTTTTTGCTGTGAGGTGTGTTGGCATATGTGCATGCTTATGTGTTGGTGCCGGGCAGTAGGATTAATAATAACTTTTTTCAATTTTCCTGAGAAGCGTATCTCAAAGGAAGTTTCCTTTTTTCCCCCCCTCTTGGACTATCTCTGCTGGTTAAGAATTATTCTGGCAGGCAGAAAAAATATTGCCTCTGTTATCTAGAGGGAGGGGAAGAGAAATAAGCAGATGACAATGTGCAGATTTGATTCACATGGTCCAGTGATGGAATTAAATTTGGTCTTCTTTCCTCTGCAAAATGACCTGGCATGTAATTAACCAAAAAAATATCTTTAGGTTTCCACACAAAATTGACAGAAAAAAAAAATACAGCAGGGCCTTAGTTTGCATACTGTGATTTTTGGGCCCCTTATGGACCCATCAAGAATGCAAGGACTATTTAAGCTGGCTGTAATACTCCAACTTGAAATCAGAAAAAAAAAAATAGGACACGATCAAAAGTGCACACAATAAAACACCGTAATTCAAGTTAACTTTTATTTCTTTGCAGACAGTGTGAACCCAGCATGCTTCATGGTTTTTCTCATAATTTTGCTTCATTAATATAATTCAATTTTTTTCAGGCTTGCAACACATTAAAAAAATAATAATAAAGCTTTTACCACTTTCAAATGGTACTGTTCCATCTGTCAAAACCTAAAAGGTGTCTTGTACTGACGATGCCACAATGACATATTTCAGTTATTATTTCACCTATTCTTCCTGCAAACTCCAACTTGTTCTAAAAGGAACAATGCAGAGTGAAAAGAAGTCTAGGTTTGTTGTTAAATAGTAAGATTTGTAAACTTTCACAGTAGACAAAAATATGAATCAGAGCAGTTTTGAATGAGAACAGACTGTGTTTCAAGCAAAATGGGGAAAAAAAATTGTACTTAAATGCAATTAACTTTCATCAAAATTAATTTGGCAGGACCTAAAAATGCTATTCCTGTTAGATGATAGTGTAGACAGGGACTGTACAGGCAAACCAAAGCTGTAATAACTTCCTACATGCAGCCTGTGAGGTTTATACAAAGGACTGTTTGTACGGGCAGATCTCCATCAAGACAACTGCAGAACATTGTGCAGAATGATGCACATCAGTACATCAGTACTTGGATATTTATGACAAAATAATAAGCAGACGCCATGAACTGTCCACCTTTTGTGTGTATTGAGAGACATTTGAGTGATATTTGGTATTCTACTTGTATGGTCTTGTAACAAAGTGGCAGTGACTGGAGGGAAATCTGCCTGTATAACCACTTTTTAAACATTTTCTGTGTACATACAGAGTCAAAATCACCTTGGTTTGTCTTCAGGGACCCAGTTCTTGCTATGACTTAAGTGAAATTACATTTTTGAGTCTCACAAGAAGCCTAATATAGCTATTTATTTTTCTGTTTGTCAATTGCCCCAAGTTCTAACATGAATTTCCATTTTGCTGCAAACACATTCTGTTCTCAGTCAAAATTGGTCCATATTTTAAGTTTACACTGCTTAAATCTGGGGTGGTCCTTAAAGGAGAGCAGTACATGGAGGTGTGTTATTGCATTTTTCATTTCTAAATCCTTTACGCGGTCTCTGCTGGAGAGAGATCAGGACTGCAGGCAGACCAACCCAGGACCAGGAGCCATACCCATCTTCTTCCTCAGGCAAGCCTTTGAGCAGAAA
Source organism: Zenarchopterus dispar (assembly GCA_028564865.1). Taxonomy (NCBI): domain Eukaryota; kingdom Metazoa; phylum Chordata; class Actinopteri; order Beloniformes; family Zenarchopteridae; genus Zenarchopterus; species Zenarchopterus dispar. Next base: position 17,488,193 of record JAOWBL010000005.1, on the reverse strand, counting down.
GTGATTTTGCATTGTCTTCTTTAACATATATGGAAGGCTTTGTAAAAACTCTTGCCTTGAAGGGCAGCACATCTCCCTCTGAAAATCTCAATGCACCTTTCTGTATTACATCTACCATCATAGAGTAGGAAGCAAGCCTTGACAAGGTCACAACTCCATACCATCACAGAGCCGCGCTTTAGGATTTCTGATAACAGTCTCAATGGTTCTATTTACCTGTGGTCTACTGAACACAGGATCCATCTCATTAATAACAGATATAGAGTACTGATTCATCTGACCATAGCACATGTTTTCACTGTGTGATGTGAGTCTCAAGGTCCTCAGACCTTGACACAGCTTCTGGACAGGTTAACTCAAAGCCTAAATCAAATAACCAGCTGTGATTGTAGTTACATCTACAAATGAGTAATAGCTCTTGTGCAGTCTGATGGGTGAGCATGACGGTTCTCCACTTCAGATTCACATACTTGCCTTATAGCATAGAATTTATTCCAGATTCTTTGAAATGTTTATTGATATTGTGCACTGCAGAAGGAAAATTAAGTAAATCTGTTACCGTTTTTGAAGAACCTTGTTTTTGAACATTTAAATGAATTTTCTCACATATTTGTTGAACAAAATGGAGATTTTCTGCCTATTTTTAAAGCTCAGAGACTCCACTCATACTGCTTTTGTCCTAAATCATCAATCACCTGTTAACATTACTTGTTTGAGGTAGAGTCATTATATTCCTATAAGAAAAAAATAATAGGAAATACATTGGGTCCATGTACATGTAAAGAAATAAAAGTCAAAGTAAATTTAAGAATAATTAAATTTTTAATACTGCCTCAACTTTTCTGATTTGGGTTGTAAATAATAATAATTAAAAAAGGCTTTTTTGATCACTTTTTAACCAAGTTTCCTCCACATAGTTTAAAAGTTTTTAAGCTACTGCAACAAACGCTGTTATATTTCTCAAGGCTCTTCAGCACAGACATATATATCCTGTACAAATTAGTCATTAATATGCAGAAGTGTACATGGCATTACAGAAAAATGATGTGTGGAAAATAATCTTAATCTGGCAAGGCAAGTTACCTGGGGGCCCAGCTGGGACGTTACTTTCCAAATTTAATATGTGTTTCTGTTCAGTGATTGCATTGGGCAAAATGCTTCTATTTTTTTTCATTAAGGATATTTTCAAAATTACAACCTGCTGCAAATAGCCAATTTTGTTTGAATCCTGTTTCTGCTCTCGAGGTTTTGTGCACTTTTTCATTATTGAAACCCATTTTGTCCACTGCCTGCTGGATCCACCTCCCATGGAAAAGAAAATTACAAGCTATAATTCTAATGTGATATCACACTGTGTTGGTCAGAGTCCATAGTAAACTTTCTACATCATTGCATGTTTATAACAATCTAACCTGGCAGAATAGTTTATTTGTCCTGCATTATTATGTCTTACAAGACTGGCAATCATCTGCTGGATAGGTTGCTAAACAATGATAGAAGCAAACAAAAATGATAAGGACATTATTTTGAAGTTGATGATGGAGTACTGAATGAGTAATAAATAATAATCTGAACAGTCACAGCTTTTCTCCCTGAAGTAGGAAAGCACCAAACGTGATCTAAATAAGAGCTACACAGCTTGCAGAAGTCCAGTAACCAGGACCCTTTGAAGCTGCCTAAAACTGACAGTAATGTCACAAACCTGCAAAGTAACTTGGAGAGAAATGTCTGACTATAAATTCTAAAAGATGTGATATTGTTTTTGCATTGATTTTTATTTGTTTGTTGTTGTTTTTGTTTTGTTTTTGTTTTGTCTTTGAGCAGAATCCTGTGGCAGCTGTGGGTTCATTCTACATCCAATGATGCACTGCTGCAGAGCACAGTGGGCGCTAATGAGTTGGCCTCACTGCCACGGGGTGACATTCAGCATAGTCAGGCACACAGAAGCTTTAGTCACTAACCTGATGTATATGGGTATATTTCACACACCTATGAAGATTTATGAGTTACAGATAACACTACTGTACCATTTCCCATCAATTGCTCTACAATTGACAGTCCAAGTACCTTGAATAAATGGTCAAGCTTGTTTGAAGACGCTAGATGGTTATCTGTGCAATGCTCTCAACGTACAGCAGCGCTGTCAATCGTCATTTCATTACACGTTGTAGAGTATGAGCATATGGTACACAAAGGAGAAGACAGTTTAAAGTCAATTTCCCACATGTTTTTGCAGCAGAGCAGGTCTGGTCCCTCTGTGCACAGCAAGTGTGACAGACAGAAACGCACACTCATGCATCTTAATTCGATCACTTACTGAACACATGGAGAGAATAGAAACACCATCTCCTTCATTGCTAAAACTAATGCTCTGCTGTTCTGTTGTTTTGAAATGTAATCACAGAAGGAAGTGACAGCTTTAAAGAGTATGTGAAGTTTTTTTACTTGACAGTTTGAATGTCTGGATGTTACCTTTTGGACAGTTAAAATCTTTTTTTTTTCTTTTCTTTTACAGAAAGAATAGATTTGAATTCAGGTTTGCATTGCAGAGCAGCCCAGCCAGGCAGCTGGATGTTGTTCTTGTCATTCTGTTTCCTGTTGTTACACCCCCAGCCCCATTTTCCATCCTGTGCCTTTGGGCAATCTAACAACAGTGTCCTCCTTCTTTTATCTGTCCCTCAATTGTTAACCATTTTGTCTCGGCCAGTGAGCCTCCCCTGCCTCCATTTGTCCCATCTTTCATCCCATATCTGCTCTTGCACCCCCTTTTTTATTTCTCGTGATGCCTCTATCTTCTCCTCGGCTCTATACACAGCCTAATCACTCGACTGTCACCACATTCAGATCTCTCTATCCACCCACTTCCGCCCTGGCTCTCCAGCTAGTGTGAATGGGTATGTGTGTGTGTGCGAGCACAGTGCATCAGCATTCTCCCACTGACAGCTGGCTCGAGCTGGAGGAATAAGAGGGGGCAAGGAGAAGGAAAAGGGGAGGATGAGAGGAGGAAGAGAAAGGCAACGAGATAGACCCTCATCCCCGGGCGGTTACCCCCGGCTCTCTCTGAGGAAGTGTCGGTGGTGCCGCTTTGATGCCGCCTACATCATGCAGGGGTTTGAAGCTGTGAGAATGCCTTCTGGCCCCATTTTGCCTCGCCTCAGTGCCAGGAACTGGGCCACAAGTTGTCATCTGCTCAAAGCCTTGCAAATTTCTCAATCCTATTACTCAGTGCTAAAAGAGTAAACAATTATTTCTTCTCCAGTTAGAAAATGAAAATACACATTTTAAAACCTCTGCATTCACTTAAGTCACCCCTCTCCTTTCTTCTCCTCTTCTGTTTTCCAGTTAAATACTAGAAGACTGCTGTTATTTTTGCAGGATTTAGCCCATTTGTAACTGTAAGTACATCAACCACACACGTAGTATACACACAGATAACCACATTCACGTGCACGTTTTCTGCTTATACTGCCCTCCGTTGAATTTGTGCAGTAGTTGCAGGTACCTGTTTCCGGACATGTTTTAAATACTCTCAATGGTATTAAAAAACACTTCAGCACTCCAAAATACTGACTGAAGGATGAATTGAAATGTTTTAAACAAAGAATGCATAAATGCAAAGCTTCATACTGCTGCATACATTGAACTGATTAACCAAACAGTGAAATATAAATTATTTGTAATTAAGGCTCTGAAGCTCTCTCAAACACCAGATTCTTTCTCAAATATTTCAAGTATAAGATATTTCTTTTGTTATTCACATAAATAACTATACCTTACAAAAGAATTGACAGCTGGTGTGTCTGCAAACAGGCCGCAAAAAAAGAGAAGTAAAAATAAAAAGGAAGAAATGTGCATGTTTAAGGTATCTTTATTTAACAGAGGCATGTATAACGGAAATGTGGCAGACTCACAATCCTGTACATGGCAGCTGGGTTAAGTTTCAGTCCTCCTGTCACCCTGAGCAAGATGGAGAGTTTATATAATATGGATTATACATAGAAATAAAAACCACAAAAGGAAATGACTTTCATTGTCTCCACTGAACACCTTTATTGCGTTATAAAATATAAAGAAATTTAGAATTTGAGGTCACCAATGTACTCAAAGAAAATGTGTATTTACCACTGAGTTACATCACCCTTACCTTTAATTAAACCTTTTGAAGTCTTTTAGTGTGTTCTGATGTTGACCTATTGAAATAACCTGGGACCCCTCAGGAAAAGACTGTTAGCATTATGTCTAACAATGAAAGCAATTCCTTTGCTTAAATGACACCTGCACATGTAACTACTGTATCAAGGTCAGACATGCCGGGTTACAAACATACACCCATACAAATAGAAACGTTTCACTTTTTACTAGTAACAGTGTGGATGGTCTTTTACATGTTTTAATGTGTCCACTGTCTATCTGGGACAAGCTTGTGTCCAGAGCACTCAGCAGCGGTTTGAGGCAGAGTTGATGTATGACTTCCTTCTTGTGTAACACACCTTCAGGTTACGTTTCTGGATGCAACCTCTAACAGTAATCAATGAAAATCTATTCTCAACTCTACTCCCAGGGCCATTTACTGATAACTGTGACATCATGATTTGTCATGCAGTGCCACCTGAGGGCTCCAGGAATATCACATTCCAGGATTGTGTTCCTAATTTGGCCTTTAGACCATGAGATCTCCTGAAATTCCCTAAATCTTTTCACAATATTATTCAGTGGAGATATTGAAATACCAACTGCAATTTACTGTTTTTTTTTTTTTCTTTTCTGTGAAATGATTGCAAAATCCCTGGTGGAGTTTGATACAAAGTAGTTAACCATGACTCATGCTCGCTTGGTAAGACAAAAGGGTAAAGTTTGAGGGATGTACTTTTTTTAATAAATCCTGACAATCAGTCTCCTGATTGTAGAATCATCCAGATTTATGTTACTCGTATATTCTACAAACTTTCATTTTTCATTTCACCAGTCTCAAATTGTAGATGTATTCGTATATTAAAGTTGGTGCACAATCATACAAATTTCACTTGTCTCTTAAATGAAGGTTTTAACAAATTAGCAAATTACACCGTGACTATTATAGAGCAAAAAAAAAGAGAAGAACAGAGAAGAGGATCTTGAAATGTTAGGGAAAAAAATAGACATCTGCAATTCCACAAAAAAGGTCATTTTTTGCTGCTTTAATCATATAACATCATCTTGAAGTTTAAAGAATATTCTTCCAAGCCAACTTTTGAATTTTATTTTATTTTCTTCATCCCAGCTATGTCTGTCTCTTGCCTCCACGCATCATCACTTCTCGATGTGACAGAAGACTATAAACAGTAAAAACTGTTCAAAGGTTCCTCTGAACTCACGTGACCACATTGGTCATGATGGAATTATCCTTACAGTTTGACCTGATGCCTTGAAGGTCACATGTATCTGATGGTAGTTTCCTGCCTCAGCCTTAACACACCACATTTTTTTCCCAGACAACCTGAATCATTTCAGTTCAATTCAATTCAATTTTATTTATATAGCGCCAATTCACAACAAACGTCGGCTCGAGACGCTTCACACTGTAGGGTAAAGATAAAACAGTGTTACAAGGAAAATCCCAACAATCCAACAATCCCCTATGAGCAAGCACTTGGAAACGGTGGGAAGCAAAAACTCCCTTTTAACAGGAAGAAACCTCCGGCAGAACCAGGCTCAGGGAGGGGCAGCCATCCGCCTCGACCGGTT
>JAOWBL010000005.1:17465794-17482369 GCA_028564865.1 Zenarchopterus dispar | reverse complement strand
GAAGTCTATAGATTAAAAGAGAGCACAGTATAGTTAAATAAATTAACAATATCCGATCTATGAAATTATCTTTGCAAGAAGGAACTTGAACATCACCTAAATATCCATCTTTAATTTTAGTATTTAATAAGGATTCGCTGTTTCTAAAAGTTAATTAGTTATTTAGGCCTAATCATACTTATCTAACATGAAAATGAAATGTGTTTATCTGCAATAATAAGAATAAGAATAAGAATAAGTATAAAAATAAGAAAAAGAATAAGAATAATATTCAGTTTTTCTCAGCAGATGGCGCTATACTACCACACACCCTGTAGGCTCCTCATCTGAGTCTTAAAAACTTAACGTCTAAAACAGCAGTTTTCCTGTTTTCACTAAGGACAGAAAGACATGATGCATACAAATTGTATTTTTATATTAAAGTCTAAAAGCTATTTGTTTTGATCAAATTCATGGTTCAGCTCTGCGTAGCCTACACACATTCTCTACCCTCATTACAGTGTGTTCTTGAATTGTCTGATAGCCATTTAATCTGTCTGCATGATAAGTTACACCCTAAGCTCACAAGGAAAAACATAAACCACGTTTTTTTATATAAGAGATATGTCTCTCTGTAAGCATATTCATTTAGTTTATTTTAAACATCTCCCAAATCTAGCACCACAAATGTGCTAATGTGTTAAAACTGTAGGGTTGTACCTGATCCCCCACAAATTCTGGAGTTAATTACCCATTTATCAGTTATTTGGTAGTAAAACAATCTTTCTTTTGTTTTTTCTCCTTTTTTTTAATTGGAATTTTTGTCCTTCCATTGATTTTGTGGATTTCACCAGAAACATCACGCATTTTTGCTGACTCCAATAAGAGAACTAGATACATAACAAAAACAAAAACATCTGAGTAAAACAAAAGTCTTTGTTATTGTTACTTTTTCCTGTTTTTTTATTTGTTTTGTTTTTTTGTTTGTTTTGTTTTTGTTTTTGTGACGATGAAGCAATCGTAAAAATGTATATAAATATAAGGGATAACTTGAGAGCTGCAAACCAAAATGCAGTTTTGCATGTTTGCAGAAAATCTACATTGTGAGTATGTGGAGGAGTCAAAATGAATTATTTGAGCACCAGAAATAGTGTCAATAGTGTAGGAGTAAAACTGATGAAAACTCTTAAAATCTTGCTGCAGTGATTCATGCAGTCCAAAATATCATTAAATGGATCAAAATCTTTGTCACTTTTACAACTTTAAAACTACCTTAGTTGGAGGTATAAAATCACAATATTGGCTCTGCATGTTTGTTTTTGACTAAAAACCAGGTGAGGTTCTCTGAGGAAAGACTGATGCTAAGAAATAAAAAAAGGTCAGGTTGAGTCATCTCAAAAGGTGATGTGATGTTTATGGTTTGTTTACTGCACAGATTTTTCAAATTTAAAATAAGATAGATTATTTCAAATCAATTTGTCCACTGAATAAAAAAAAGCAAAGTGGTGTAAACTCAAGCATTTCTCAATTTACTTAAAATACAGTAAAAGTAGAAGTTGTTGTGCTAAACTAAAAATCAAAAGTACAAAGCTTTACCTAAAGCACTGTTGTTATAATGGCTGAGTGAATATTTAAATGCATTTTTGCAAGCAGCAATATAGTTAAGAATTTTCTATCATATTTGCACAGTTCAATATCCTCCAGCAGAAATAAATATTGAAATGTTTTGCAGAAGGAAAAACATTTCTGCAGCTGGACAGCTGTTCATAGTGGAATGGTTGACTTTAATAGTTTAATGTAACTTATGTAAATAAACTGTGGAAACAAGAAATGCTCTTAAGTAAGTGTGGATTTATAATAATAATAATAATAATAATAATAATAATAACAATAATAATGAGCCAAAAGTTAATTCTGGCAATAGTCAATATCATGATACACTTCAGAACTTCAAATCCATTTTCAAAAAGTTGTTACCAGCGTATGGTGTACATAATGTAAATTTTTCTTTTTTTTTTTTTTTTTTGGCAGGAGGAACTTAGTCAAATCTAGCATGTCCCATCTTGGCAATGAGGAAACATGAGATTGCAGCTCACTGATGTGTTTTTAACAGTCTCATTTTTGTCCAACGTGGAGCACTGTGGAGCTGAAGAACACAGACTTTGGTGCTGACTGCTGACGCAGAACGTCCTGGTAAGAACTGAACCAGGCTCCAACCAAGACAAACAACGTAACTATGTAAAGAACAGAAATTTTGACAGGAAGCCCTTTCAGATTTTAGACTTTCTCTGTTTCTGCCCATGTGTTTCGCTGTGTGTGTCCCTCAACACCCACACATATATGTTCATACTTCGGTAGCCACAAGCCTCCCACATGCCTCCACAACCCCAAAAAACAGCTGCTTTACCCACTACCACACAGCCTTGGTGACCATTACTATAACCACGTGTGCCATGCATAAACCCTTCCACCAAGATCTTATTTCCCTTCTCCCCCAGTGCCCCCTCCATGGCTCTGACCCCACAGCTCCTCCCATAAAAAAATCTGCATTAGGATTTAGATATTGAGAGGACAGATGGAGGTGTGGCTCAGTCGGTAATGAGGTGAGCAGTGGCATCAAGTCCGGAGGCCCAGACAACAGCGAAACGACGTGTGGATTGAGATGTAGGAGGCCCCAACACAACCAGATGTACCCAGCTGTCACACTGCTGACAGAAAGTAATCCTGCAGTTGAAGCACACCACCGCAGAGACAGAGACGGAGTCAGGATAAATGTCTCTTCTGTGCAGTTTCAGCCCACAATGAAAGTTCATCTCAAATACCGTGCCTTATTTTATTCAAAAACATTCTTCCACCTCTGCTCCAGCTTCAGTTAATCGGTTGAGTGAGAGAGTGTGTGTTAGTACGACTGGGAGCAGCAGGAAGCCGAGAGGTGAAACATGAGTGTGGTAGAGGGGGCTGGCTGAGGGATGGAGGGGGGATCGGGAGAGAAGGGATGCAGGGGCGAGCAGTGTGGTGACTAGGGAGGGTGGGTGAAGCGGCGGTGGTGGTGGTGGTACTGGGGGCACACTGGGAATGACTCGCCGCATATGTTTATTTAGCTTTCTGCACGGTCAACGCGGAGCAGGTTCAGAGCGAGGTGAAACGGAAAGGTGTGTGTGTGTTTGAGTGTGTGTTTACGGAGAGAAAGAAAGAGAGAGAGAATATGTAAAGGATGTCCATCCTCAAAAAGCTGCAACGTTACAAATGTAAGTGTGTGAGAGGAGATGCTGGAACAAATAATACATTTCACTGTCAGTGAGACAAGTTTTTTTTTTTCCATTTGTGTTGATGTGAATTTTATTCTCAGATTGCACATGAACAGCTAAACAGTGGAATTAAATGTACAGTTCCCTCAAATTAATATAAGTTATAAAAAAAATCAAGCCTTTCTCTCACACTTGATAATGGTGGCAAACAATAATTCTATTAATTATTGGGCTACTCATGTTTTACATTAGTGACATGCTTGTCGATACTTGTTAGATTTTTTGTGCTACGTGATTATCATCAGAAAATGAATTGCATAATACTTTATCCTATAATGATGGTCAAATTTCAGGCATTTGACACAAAAAAAAAATCAAACTCCTTTTTAAATCTGTCAGGAAAAAGCTTGTCTATAACATAAATCCAAACAACAAATTAAAGCATGTATTTATACGCATGCGTTTGTGTGATTGTGGCACAGAAGGATAGTTTCCTTATATCAATTTTAAATTCTACTACTTTTCTTTCTGTACTGATGTGAGTTGGGAGTCATTTTCTAAAAAAAAGTATTGTAACTTAAAGTTATGTACTTTAAGTTAAGTTTGGAAAAGTATCAAGACAACAAAAGGTCATAAAAAGTTTCATGAGTTGCTACCTTTCTACATTTCAGTGAGTGTTTCATATTAAAAAAGAATAATAAATAAGTAAGTCAAATTTGTGGGGTAAAGTTATGGTCTCCATCAGAGATAAGAGTTTTATCTTTCAACTTTGTGCTCTTCATATTTTGACTGTTTTGAGCAGCCAGTTGGTCCAGGTTTGTCTGTTTCATCCCCAGAGATTCTCTGTTTTCTAAAGAACATATAGACAAAAAGGTATCAATAAATCCCTGTTGACCGAACGGATTTCCACATAAGGAACCTCCGAGTGTGATGCAGCTAAGAATGTGAATCCTGCTGTAGTACACTGAGTGTTTGTGAGATATGCACCTGTGTGTGAGCTGTTGTGGCTCTGGGAGTGGGCACTCAAGGCCAGTCTGCTCCTCCGCCTCCTCCTCCCCGCCTTTGAAGAGGAATGAGGATGAGAGAGAGGGCAGACAGAAGGTCAGAGGAGACGCAGCGATAGGAGGAGTGAGGGGGAGACAAGGGAGAGAACAGAGGATGGGAGGGGGGCAGAGGGCACAGTGACATTATCTCCAAGGACCTCAGCAACCTCCCTCTGAAACTGTAATTCACAAAATGAGATTGAGCAGAAAGGTGGTGGCTGGATGGAACCACGTCTGTTTGAAAATTTAAAGTATTCTTTTCAATAAAGTGTAAAAAAAGTTGAAAAAAATTTGATTCTCTTTGATGCAAACTTTCAGCCTCCGTTCTTTCTACCAAAAAAGTAGGAAAAAAATCGAAACTGTTGACTAATTTTGCCTTTATATTTTTCCTATTCTGCAATTATTCTGACCAGATAATTCGGTATCTAAATGACCAACTAAAATATATATACTTTCAATAGGTACTTGAAACAAGAAAATGCGCAGGCCCTAAAAATCTATTTGAAACTGACAGTGGAGATAGACAGGAAACGAGGGAGGCCCCTGCCAAAACCAAATCAGGGACCCTGCAGTTATGTATGTGTTTTAACCTTTAACACCACCAGCACCTGAAATCCTGTTAAACCCTTAAACTAAGGTTCCCAAAATAAAGTGTTTTTTTATTTTGTTTTATTGGAGGACAACGGATATCTGACATTGGAGGTTGCTTGAGAGGCTTAAGGAAAGATTTTGATGAAGTTTAATTTGTGTGTGTGTGTATGTGTGTGTGTGTGAGGTGGGGTCAAAGGTGTCAGAGTCAGGGAACGAATGCGTTTGTGAACGCTGATGGCAGCAGAGTTCACCTGCACCTTCACTGACCTCCATCCATCTGTTTATGTTCACTGATTCCAGTTTAGCAGAAAAAAAGAAACCGTGCACAGACACACACACACACACAAACACACACACACCCTCAAGAGAACTTACGGTACTCGTAACCTGTTTTACTTAAATACTTTCATATTTCCTAGAAGGAGTTTCACAACATGACCTGGAATGAAGCAAAGATACAAGCAGGAAACACCGATGTTTGTTGAAGTCTGGGCTGAACGGGTGTTCTAGTCATGAGCTGCAGTTGTGGTCCACTTTGATTTTGTCTTTCAGTTTTGAGCTGTCACTTTTAGCATTTCTTGTAGCTTACTTCCTGTTTTATTTTGAAATGATTTTCCTTTTTCAATGCCACTAGCTTTGGCTGCCTTCCACCTGGTCTCAGTTGTTGATGACAGGATCACCTGTTCTTCAGCTGTGAATACTTTCCTCAGTATGTTAGAAAGCCTGGTCTTCTTTACCCTTTGTCAAATCCTCATCCTTGTTTTCACCATGTCTGTCCTATTTTCTGCTTTCACCTGCTGAGAGTTTTGGGTTTCTGTTTGGCATGTTCCTTACTATTGCAGTGCCTCTGATTTGGTCTTTAAATCAAAAGGGTGATTTTCTATCCTCCTACTTTCCTCCTATAATTCTGCATTTACATCTTCCACTTCACCGCTGACGCTTCACATAAACTGAAAGAGGGAGGTTGTGATGAATTTCTAATGTGCTGTGCTACCAGAAAAGATTAAATTTGGTCATTATGTACTCTTTTGCTTAATTTCTAAGATTTTAAATTGCAGATCCTATCCATCCATTTTCTATACCGGCTGCATCCAGTTACCGGGTCACACTGAGTCTCCTGGAGCCAATCCCAGCCCACTGCAGGCCAGGACAGGTCACCAGTCATCACAGTTAAATTACAGATATGTCTCTGGCCAGACATTAGAAACGGAACTTAATTAAGAAAAGGTAAAAGACTGGTAAGATATACCAATGCCAAAAGCATGGGAAAAAAACAGGAATTAACAAAATAAACAATTATTAAAGGGGGTCATGTGAGGAGTGAAGAGAAACTGGTTACAAGTTGCCTTCTTGTAGTGTCAAAGCACCATTTTTAGCTGATCTAAAATAAGAATAAGAAAATTTAAAAATAGCTAATTGTAATTTCACACAGTGCTTCTCTTAACTGGGAGGATTTGAAACATAATCATTAGATTTCAGTGTAATTTGAGTGTAATCTAGGAAATACAGATGTGTCTCTCCTCTTTATCAGTGACTAACGGGAGTCTTAGCGTACACACGATGATCCTCCTGATCAAAAATGGAAATAAGTTGGAGAAAACATCAAGTGTTTAAAGATAGCGAAATATTGTTAGAGGTAATTTGATATTTGAGGTCATAGTTTGAGTTGTTCTTGCTTTGCTGTTTCCCTCCATGAAGCACTATAGTCTGGTGACTTTGCTGACATTAGAAAAAGCTACAGTGGCACCATTTAACCACTTTTGCAAATAAATCCTCCAAACTCTCACGCTAACCAGGCTTCACCGCCGATGCTTTTGTTTTCTGGTAAACCTGCAGACATCTAAGTCACACGCAGCATGAGAAGCAGCTCACACCCCAGCACCTCCTCTTTCACTTTCGCATTGTTATTTTTATAATACAAGAATTTGGGGCTGGGGGGGGTGGGGAGTGGGGGGATGAGGTGACAGGGGGAGCGTGGCACTGATAAGGTAGCTAATACCCAGGTTTTTAAAGGTCAAAGGTCCATCTTCTGGGTGGTTGGGGTGTTACCTTTATGGAGCGCAGAGGAGGGGTTTGAGGAATCAGAGAGGAGCTGTTGGGAGGAGGGGCCACTTTGTCAAAAATTCAGCAAGTCCAGGAAAAAAAAAAAAAAAATTAAAGCTACCAAAGAATAATGAAAATATTCTCATCAGTGTCCCTTTGCTACAGGAAATCCAGAGGGCTCTGTCCTCTGATCTGCCCTGGCACTCAGACAGTCTAACCCACACACACACACACAGATTAACACACACACACACTTGCTACCACTAAATCAGCCTGTTGATTGAGCCGGCTGCTAATTTTAGCTGCAGGCCCCCAGCTCCCTAACAAGCTGCCCTTTTGCATGTCCGGGGCCAATTGGGAACAGGCGGAAAAGAAGGTGATTAATAACTGTCATGTCTGTCACGACAGAGACCCGCACGAGAGGGGAGGGTCTGCGGTGCTGACGCTGGGGGGAAATGGAGTTACACGCGAGATGCGAACAGCTGTTGTTGTTGTTGTTGTTGTCTGGAGTGTGTGCATGTTGCTGCATTTGTTATTGTTATGTGCAGACAACTGGATTAAGCATTTTGCTGTTCATCCAACATGCAGAAAAAAAATGATAAAATTGTATTAAATTAGCTGCTCAAATGAAACCTCAGACGCTTTGGCAGCAGAGAGAAAGTGCAAATACATTATTTATCTAATAATAAAAAATCTTCGCCTTGTTCGCGTTTATTATAGGTATTTGTAGTTATGCATCTCATCTTATTTCACTGAGCACAATCCATCACAATGGCACTCATGTCACAAAAATTGAAAGATTCAGTGCATAAATTGCACAATTTAAAACTTCATATTTTATTTCACCACAGAGCAGTTGACCGTTAAAAACAGTGAACCCACTTCGGACTACTTCTGCCCTCAGTGAATAGAGTGTTGTGCTGGATAATCATAAATTCTAAATTCATGTGAACAATTTATAAAACCCCATTGACATCTCCTTAGCCAAACTCATGTTTGTAATTGTAGTACGTAATAACCTAACACTTTTCAGAAGATGGTTAAGAAAACCTCAGCGCAGGTGAGACACATCCTCTTTTCTTAACCAGATGATGGCCTGTATCAGATTTTTGTTTTTAACTGCCCGCTTTCAGCTCTTGAGTCCATCATTCCTTCCTTTCTTCTTCTTCTTCTTCCTCTGGAGAATGTGTGTGCTAATATATAGTTGTGCATTAATGGGTGTGGTAATGTGTGCTAAATTTCATAGTTAAAGTATCAGGAACCTGCAGTCAAGGTCCTTAACTCACTGTTAATATCTAACTTTGAATGGCCATCACTAACAAAGCATTATTATATAAAATTGTAAGTTGTTTTAATATTTAGCTTTCCATAATTTACATATTTTTCTTCTTATGTCATATCATTTTGGTATTTCTCACATTCACATATAAAAATGTATTTATACCTCACTATATATGCTCTGACTCACCACTAGAGGGCGTCAGGTCAGAGCTCCGCAGACTTATTACCTGTGGAGCAACATTATTTTTAAAATATAGTGGGGGTTTTTTTCTTTCTTTCTTATAATGAAATTATTGCAATACTTTTCTATGCTTTTATCTGTAGTATTTTATATTTTAAAAAATGACTTCAGAAAGTCGAGGTGAGTCTGCTCTTTGTTTTCTCATTCCATGTCATACTCGAGAAATATAAGAAACATTTTGTCCACCAAACATGAAAAACTGTAAATTAAACATAAAAAGTCTTTGGAATAGTGATGACTTAGAAACTTAAGAAAAAGTCATATTTCTGCTTCTCTCCTACTTTTCAAAAGCACAATTTTCTGGTTAGAACTGGTGGCATTTTGTTTTCTTTTTTCCCCAAATGATTAAAAAAATAGCACCAAGATACACAAAAAGCTGATACAATCTAGTTAAGTGAATGATTGTGAAAATGCATAACATTACCACATCTTTAAATTGAAGTAAAATCTTTTCAAACTGAGGAACAGTTTTAGTAGAGCCAAGCGTATGGATGCTTGCAGAATTCCCTGCTAAAAATAATAAATATCTTAGACTACCAATGATGTAATGGGAATGGTAAAATGGACTGTCACATGATGTTTCACACTTTTTCTGTTCATACTTTGTGTAAATACTTCCATCAGTCATGCACTCTTTCTGTTTCACACACACACTGGCACACACACTGAGACACCTTATTATATTTCTTGTCAGTGCCATGTAAGTGTTTAATCTTAATTAGCAGTCAACGTCAGAGATGTTTGGACATGTCTGTCAGCAACGATCGCTTGGTAATAGCTGACCTTGCTCCTTTGGACTACTACCATGTTTCTACCTGTTCTGTCTGCAGCAGGTAAACAGCTGTTACAACTGTTTTTATTTCTTAAACCGAACGCCTGTAAATGTGTCATGGCAGTCATATGGCAGTGTGCAATGTGAGTTTACTGAAGCCTGAATGTCTGTATCTGTGTCCATCTGCATGAGTGACCTCAGTCTATCCACCATGCTGCACCTCCGGCCCTGTAGACTGCGTTTCCCCTCATGAGTGGGAGTCTCCAAGCGTTTGATGTGGCTGACAGTCGCCTCCTCTTTCCCTCCGACTTCAGATCAGTGACCAGGGCCTGTGTGGGTCTGCCCGGTTGGGATGACCGCAGCGGCGACAGTCAGCTGCCAAAGCCAGCAGTCTGGCTCTTTTCAGTCATGTGACCTGGGTCACATGACCCAGAGAGGGGACCCAACAGTGCTGCTGCCCTTGTCTCTTCATGTGATGGGAAAACATTCCAACAGCTGGCCCCGGACAACTCCAGAAACATCTGCAACCTCCGCCACTGGTGAGAATCTGCCCCCTCCTGCAGCGTCAAAACGTAACCTTGTGATGATAGAGCCAGTGGATAAGGGATTAAAAGGCCTTTGTATCCAGAGTTATCTCCTGGCCTTTTATTCTGAAATGCATTTGGAAGGTTGTGGAGGAGAATTGCATTTTTCCTCATTACACCAAGCTGGCACAACCTGAACTTAACTCTGGAGGTTCAGGGGTTTTTCCAGTATCTTAAAGCAGATCTGTGTGTGTGGTGTGTGTGTGTGTATGTGTGTGTGTCTGCCTGTGCGCGAACACGCTGGAGTGCACTCCGTAGCCTTTGACATATTGTTAATTTGAAGAATGTTTGAAGTATGATGCAACATCAGCTGCTCTCACTTAGCTTTGAGCCGTTTCTCTGAAAAGCCCCCCTCCTTCTCAAATTACCAGGGAGACAGCTCAAGTACCACACTGTGTGTCAGATGTGGAAGAGTTGCTAATGCAGCTCAAACTGAATCATTTGACATTTTTCAAAAGCATTCATTTAAACTGTAATAATAACAATTTTGGAGCATTCCAAATGTGGAATAGATAAGATCCATATCTGTTTTGGAAATTTGTGCTCGGTTATTGAGACATAGTCTCCAGTTAGGGACTGTTTCGAATCATATGCAGCTTTGTGCATGGCGTCTTTGTTGTGATGTGGACGTTAGTGTGTAAGTGGGTGGAATGAAAATGTGTTTTCCCAATATTCTAAAATCAGTTGGTGGAAGGATGTGGTCGAGATCATCTTGTTTCTACTGAGTTTAAATTGTTTCTCTTCTTTCTAACCTTAAGGAAAGCATTTCACTAAATGTCTTCATCCTCTTGTCATGATGTAATACGAAGGAGTTTTGTTTTCTTTTGTTTGCAACCAAAGCCTCACATGTCCCATTGTTAAGGTAACATTGTGAAAAAGCCAATATCCAGCGGTGGGTAAAAAGCGAAAGGCGTTAGTTTATACTTCAGCCTTGACATTACCCCTGACTCATGGAAGACATCACTTCCTCACTCACACTCTTTTCCTTCCACATGTTGGCTCATTCATTCTCCTCGTTTTCCTCATTATATGAGCTTATTTGTTCATTTACCTTTTGGGTTGGCCTCAATCAGTCCCCATCGTCTCAGCAGTTCCTGTTAGTGCTCTGCCAGCGCTTCAGCACAAGTCTCTAGCTTTGCTACTTCACTTTCAATTGGAGCTTTACATTAGCCACAGGATTACTGCTGATTCTGGAGTTTGATAAACAAAAGAGGGCCGGATTTACGGCGCCTAACATGGCTGCAGCTGCACAGAGGGCAAGACAGGTAGAACTGTCCCAAACAGCCAGCCGTTGTGACGATGGCAGAAAATTTACATAGTATTCCACACTGCTTGAGATTCTTTGCAAATGCATCAGATCTGTTTGTGCAAACTCGGCGCAATAATACAAAGCATTTACATCACTAACCTGGGTGTTTATAATTGTGATGATCAGTTAGTGTAAATGCGCAATGCTTTGTTGCATCCTCTCTCTGCTTTTGCAGTAGACAACGTCAGTTATTACATCTGGATCTTTAATGCAATTTAAGTCATTCTGATTAAATGTGTCCATTAATAGCTATTTAAATTAAAGTTTAAAAAAGGAAAAATTAGATAACGAATATTTAATATATAGAATTTATTAAAATTTATTAAAGAATTTAGATGAAAAAAAATCTATATATATAATATATAATTTTTTAAAATTGTATTGAATTTATAAAAGTAAAGGCTTAAACAGCTGGTGGATGTGTCCTATTTTGTTTAATTGATGACGCTGACATTATGTTGTGCTGCTCCGTTAACTAGCAGCCACGGTTAATCAGAGACGTATTTTTTGAAAACTTTGAGATATTTAAATATGCAAGCTCATACCAAAACAATAACTTACATGTCAATCATCAGGTTCAAGTATTTATGAGAAACTGCAGTGGCTCTTAACAAGAGGGGGAAAATGAAAGGCTCTCTGAGGAGCCAGTGTTTGTTTTTACTGTTCGAAGTGAAGGTTTGGTTTTCTTAGCTGTGTGTGTTTGTTTTTTTTAATGGTATTATATGACAGTTAAAATAAGTAGGACTGGATTAGAATGAAATTAATTACAAATGGACTACAATGACTCAGACTTAATCACAATCTCTCTGGATTTAGATTGCACTTCATTTGTGTTCATTTTGATTTATAATGAATGTTCTCTGTGAAATGCCCTGAGACTATTTTTGTTGGGAAAAAACAAATGAATTGAGCTGAAATTAACTGAATATGTCTCTATCCAGCACCACATCATTTTAATGTAATATCAGCTATTTTTTATTTCATGTTTTCTGCACAATGAAAATGCTGTTATACATCAGTAGATCACTTAAAATGTCACAAATTGGAAATTCAACATTAAAAAAAAAAACAACAAATACAGTAAAATATTGACTAAAAGTGTCTAAACCATTTTGGCATATTTTGGATTAGGATTTTCAAGCCGTTTCTGTTTCTCTAAACCAAACCAAGTGATTTATAATGTCAAAGACAAACTAGAGGGTTTTAGTGTCTAACCATAAATGAGTAACATTTAAAACCAATAGGAAACCATGAAAAATAAATACTTTGAAATGAAATGAGATAAACTCCTGTGTCTTAAAGGATCAGCTGTCTGGAATGACAATGACTATGTCACCAACTCTGCCTCCTTTTTTCTGTTTTCGCCTTTTAAAACCAGTAAACATTTATGGACTAACCAACAGTTTATATTCTGCAGCAGTTTGTTTTATTCGAAGCAGTTACCTCAAGAAGTAAATAATTGGTGGAATCCTGCAATTGTGGAAAAAAATAAAAGGCAATCTAAATAATTTTTTTTCTAAAAAATTTCAGAATAAAAATGACAAATTTTTTTATCTTAAATTAAATTTAGCTTCTTGCCTTGTACTGGTGTCCACAATTAGCAAATGTGCTTGTTGACAGTTAAAAACATGTAAACAAAGTGGTTATTTATCTTTGTTCCCTATCAAGCCGATCAAACTGTGTTATAATTTGAACTGGCATTATCCTCAACCTCTCGCCTACGTGAAGTAACCTCAGGGTCCTGCCCCTGTCCTTCAACTTTTAGCACAGGCACGGGCCCTCGAGCTGCTAGCCTCTGGGTCAGCTGGGATAAAAGCTCTCCATCATAGGAAAAGGAAACGGCACATGTTGAGTTTGTTTTACGTGGAGCTTAATGGATTCCCGCTTATGCACACATGTGTGAGTGCCTGCTTCCCTTTGGTGTCAGCTCTGTGGTGCATGTACGCGTGACTGCTCTCAGGCACCGTGCCTGGGGACAGGATGGGCACCCACACATACGCCGCCATTGCATGGGCTCAGGAGGCGTAACGTGGGGGTTGCCGGCTGCTGAGGCGGGCACAGAGGGCACAATGGCAGGATGTAGTGTATTGTTGTGGTTCATGCAGCAGCGAGGTGAGGGTTGCCAGGGTGTGAATGTCATGGTTTGACACATGTGACAAGGCCGATGACTGATGGTAGTAAAAGCTGAACTGATGCACGTGAAAATAGACCCAAACTATGAAACTGCTTGTTACCAGTGACATAATAAGGTCAGGAATGGAACTGGGAAGCACTGAGAAATAATACTAATATTGAGCCCATTAAATAAGGTTTTTTTAAGGTAGTTTTGCCCAACCTGGACCTCTGCACTGAGTCCTACCTGAAATCGGCCTTGAGACCAGTCAACTGTCTTTACTTGCCATGCACAACTGAATAAAGTGACATCAATGGGAATGTAAGTTGGAGCGGGTTAGAAGGTGGAATGTGTCACAGCCAATCAGGCCTCTCCGTCTCAGGCTGACAGCCAATCAGGTCATGGCACCTCAGCTTCCCGAGAGACGGCTGAACTCTATGCAGATGACATTTTTGAAGAGATCATGAACTTTTCACTCCAGGGGATCTCTGCTTCTTTTTGTCTCTTTGCATAAATCGATATTTTTCTGTCTCTGACAAGTATGTCTCTCTTGTAAGAGTAATTTGCTTTGTGCCAAAGAAATATTTCCCTACTCACTCCTTACTCATATTCTTTCTCGTTGTCCATCTCCCCCCAGCCCCCAGCCCCCCAAACTTCTGTCTCACTTCAGTGATGGGAAAAGAATTTCTGTGTCTGTGAGTGCTGTTTGGTTAAACAGGTCATATAACACAGCCATGACGCGCTCACATGTGCCTGAGTGTTAAGGCAGAAACAGCTATTTATATTAAAGAGCCCAAAGCGGGCATTGCTGGGGCTCTCAAGCGACCATGGTTACATTAAGTGAAATCTAATCAGCCTCGCTGTTCAGGACTCTTTCTGTCCTAACACTTGGATTCTTTGTAGTGTTTCCACTCTGTCCATGCTCCGTCCTCATCATGAACTTAGACGTTACTGAAGCACATTGGTCACTACAGCATAATTTCACAACCTTTATGTCGAAAGTGCATATTTTTGACAGATATATTACAACTTATAAACAACTAGAAAATGTGCATGGCTGTATCTGGTGTCTAAAACTCTGATCACATTTACCTTTAATATCTCACTTAAACTTTTTGATGTCGTTGTGAGGTTCTCAGTAACTGCCTGACTGCAGGAGTCAGCAAGTATTAATTCATTTCGCTTTGGGATTCATTTATTTTTGAACTGAATTAAATTGAACTCTGATCAAAATATAGCAATTTGATTTTTTTTTTTAGAAATGAGAACTTTGCCTAACATGTTGTGGTCATGAATAAATTAGGTTTAAGCCCGCTAAAAAGTTACAGGCACAGCTCCCTTAAAGCTACAATGTACATTCCTATTGATGAGGAGCTCTGTAATTGTTTATGTCCAAGTAAATTCATCCTTAGAATTTTATCTCATGTTTCCAAAAACTGTGTGTTATAAATGTAGAGTCTTTGAGAGCAGAACTACACCAGTGGAGGGAGCTGACACAGTTTGCTCAGTTGCAGGTTGGTGTGTCTAAAATAATGTCAGTTATAATATTAAATTGTTTATGCAAATGTTTAAGAGGGCAAGAGTATGGAAGAAGTCCCTCAAGCGTATGTAAGAGCAGTGTGTGAACAGACATTTGTATAACTGCAGGCAATCACAAGCATCAGATTTCAACAAAAAAGATTAGAAGCCACTTGATTTTAAGTCATTGCAAATAACATACTACAGAGCACAGTGGTAATGTTCGGTGTTGTCACCTTTTTGAGGACTGAAGATGTTGAGAACAAGCAGCCACGCCATGACTTGGTTGCTAAAGACAGCATCAAACTGTCTAAAGTCTATTACCTCTAAGGACTGTTTAGTCCTTGCATTAACATGCATCCTGAGAAATCTGATCGTGGCAAATATGTAGCCCATGTTCATATCTGGCATTAAAATATGTACCCAAATGTTTCTTTAGTGATCAAATCTGTCTTTCCTGTTTGAAATGCACATAAACACACCTGAAATTTCCACTTGCAAACATTACATTGCAATTTGTAAAGGCCAAAGACAGCAAATGGAAATAACTAGGGATAAGTAGCAGCAAAAAAAAACAAAACAAAACAAAACAGAAGAGGAATTCAGAAATAAGAAGGTGAAGTGGCGCTGCCTCAAACTTAGTTTCTTCCAAACTTTATTAACAAAAACTATGTGATAAAACTCAGGGTGTATATAATACAAAGAAAGGTCAGTCACAAACACAAAAATGCATCCATTTTGAATCCATCCAAGAATGCCCCTTGTGGTTGGATTTTCAAAGATACGTTTTAATACCAGGTCCACCTAGGGTCCAAGGTTAGTTTATGATTCTGTTAGACTTCCATTCAAAGAACATCAACCAGCCTAGCTTCTCCCTGGAGGTTAAAGGAAAGTAATTGTTTTTTCAAGTCATTATAATGTTATTAGCAGCTTCCACTTGAAAATAAATCCAACTCTGTTAAAGATCAAAGAGAGGCATGTTTTGAGATATGGGTGATTCATGGAGATATCTTATCTGAATGTAGTATAAGTAAACAAATCTAAATCTATAATTACCTCAGGTAATCAGAAGCTGATCAAAATGTTCAGGCCTTTTGCCTATTTCATGATGGTAAATGCGTTATCTTTGGACAAGTGCAAGCTAAATGTTTTGGTTCTTGTTTTGGATATTTTAGTTACACTGGCTTAACTAAAACTCAAAACTTGTAATTTTTTCTTGATTTATCAGCTTCACTTTTTGTTTACAGAATTCAAATGATCCCTCATCCAGATAACATGCCTAGTCCTTCCAAAGCCTTTCTCAGAGTTTCACTCTCATTATAATATGGCCTGTCTATGTTTACACCGCCCATCACTTCTGTCATTTAGCGATTCAGGCAGATATTGGCTTTGGCTGCTGCAGAAGGAGGTTAAACCACAGCGAAATATCACCCATTAACACAGACACACATGCACAAAAAAAACACACTATCACGAATGGAACTGAGATTTACTTTAGAGCACAGATTCATGGCCTCTGGACTTACCATGACTAATGCCAAACCTCTTGGCAGGCACAGGCTGAGGTCAGAGGTCAGGTCTGTAACAATAAACAAGGGAGCATGTGATTGGCTTCATGGTGACTCAAAGTATCACTGTAGTCATCTTTGATTGGTCTAAACCCAGTCTAGCACCTCTGAAATCCTTTAGCGCATGACTTTTAGAGAAAACATGGACAGAGCAAAACAATGCATAGTATATGTGTGTGTGTATATATATATATATATATATATATAAATATATATAGATAGATAGATAGATAGATAGATAGATAGATAGATAGATAGATAGATAGATAGATAGATAGATAGATA
>JAOWBL010000005.1:17444748-17456647 GCA_028564865.1 Zenarchopterus dispar | reverse complement strand
TGTGTGTGTGTGTGTGTGTGTGTGTGTGTGTGTGTGTGTGTGTGTGTGTGTGTGTGTGTGTGTGTGTGTGTGAAAAGCCAGGTGTCTGCTCTTTGGGCTGTGTCTGTCAGTGGTGTCGGGGGGTGAAGGGGAGGAGGGTGCAGCGGATGAGGTGCACAAGTGTGTGTGAGAGTAGGAGCTGCTAGGGCACTGTGACCAGGAGCGTCTGGGAGAAATTCCCTGCATTCCCAAGGATCGGATTGGGATAAAAGCTCTAGAGCACTGCCTTGCACCTGGCTGGGAGAGAGAGAGAGAGAGAGAGAGAGAGAGAGAGAGACGGAGATATAGACATGACCCAAACCCTGACACACATGCACAGAAGCACACAAGCACAGGCACCATCTCTGCACCAATTAACCTTCAATGAAAAACTATACCATCAAGTACAGAGGTCAAATAGCAAAATTGAACCACAGAAAAAAGAAAAAAACCTCCCCTTCTCTCCTTTCCTAACAGAATAGACAAATATTCTGTCTTATTTTTTATTTGGACAGAGCTCTTTGACCCAGGAAAACAGACAAAAAATGTATGTGCAAGTAAAAAAAATGAAACTACTTTACAAGAAAATGTTATCCAATTTACCACTGGGGAACATGGGAGCCACGTAGGACTCAGCATCCTGCCAAAGGACACTTCGGCACATGGAAACAGCAGCCAGAAGTGCAGAAGTTTTGAAATGTTCTATAACTCTTGATGTTATTTTGTTTTCCAGTTTGTTCGATCATTTCAGTTTAGTTTTTAGTTGGTTTAGCAAGTGCATGAGTAGATTTAGATTAAGTTTTGGAAAAGCAGAAAGTTTTGGTTTAGTTTTAGTTTCGAGGTACTCACTTACAGGTATTGATAAAAACAAATATCCTATCAACAACACCATACAGTGCAAAAATACTGTATTCTTTCTTTCTTTTTAGTACTTAAAATTAGAAAAAAAAGAATTAGTGATTAGAAAAATAAAGTGCCAAACATCACAAAAACAAGGCACCAAAGGAAAATCAAAACAAAGTTCATTTGACCTGCAGTTCTATGTCGCTTCACTTAATTTTGCACTGTTAATATCAGCTTTTATTTAGTTTTCATTTTGTAAAATTCTTTAATTTTTATTTTTATTCCAGTTAAGGGGATTTTTCTTTTTTTTTTTTTTTACTGTTAGTTTCAGTTTCAGTATTAGTTTTAGTTAATTATAATAACTGACAGCAACTTCTAATAGAAAGTCCACCAATTTGCCTCGTGAGCTGCACTTTCTTTGTTTTGGTCCACTTCTCCTCTTCACCCGGTTCACAGAAGTGACAGCCGAGCTGTGTATTTAAACATTTGGGGTAACAGCGAAAGTGTGCTGTGAAGCTGTTTCTGTCCTCGGAGTCTCTTGACAGTCTGTCGTCTGTCAGCAGCAGCCATCAAGGGCGCTGAGAAAACAAGCAAAGACAGAGAAGTGCTCCACGTGGAGGAGGGAAGGCCGTCAGAGGAGACAAAACTCGATGGTTTTCATGTTTCATTTCGTATATGTCCGCACTTTTATGCATAGATGAGAAAGCCTGGGTGTCAAGCCACCACCCTTCCAACTGCTGGTCAGCTGTTTTGCTCAAAAAGCCACAGTCACCACAAAAAACGTAGACAGCTGCCAAGTGTGTATCAGCCACATTATATTTCTGTTTTGTTGTGTGCTTGAATTTAAAAAATACTATCGCTGTTATTGTACTGATATGCAGTACTGCAAGTGTGCTGCAGAGTTTTTGTGTATCTTCAGTCACTAGTGGGGTGTCTGTGTCCATGTTTTTGGTCATTTAGGAGCTGACTCAGTTGTGTTAAACCTCTGACTCTACCTTTGAATTTAACAGACAGATATTGCTTTTCTTCTTCAGCTGTTGGCCAAAACAAACGGAGAGATCAACATCATTCAGCCTGTTTTAGAGAATATCAATCAGTGAGGCACTTTAGAGATGTCTTTTTTTACTTAAAAACACAAAGAAAAGCATCATCTCCCAACTCCGAATTTTATATCATTTTTTTGTATAAAATTGGGCGTTTTAGTCTTTATAATCAACTTTTTTTTACTCTTTCTAATTAATGTTTCTTTTTCCTTTTATTCACTAATAACTGCTGCTGCAAAAATCTTTAGATTTTTCTCAGTCGATATATCAAATGGTTTTGATTTCACTGCAAATTGTCCCACCGAAACAAAAATAAGCATAGGAATGATTTCATGTGATGTAATGTGAGTAAATTTGCTAAAGTCCAATCCTTCACATGAACACTGGACTCCACTGGTGCTGCTATTGATCATTTAATGGGTATCTCTCCAGCCTGAACTTACTTTTAAGTCTGTCCGTCTCTTTGATGAAGAGCAAGTGTTTACTTGTACTTCACTCCCATCTTGTTCTTTTGTTTTTCCTCCCTTCCCCTCTGCCTGTCTCTCCTCTTCCTACCCTCTCTTCCATGTCTGTGTGCGTATGTGCAGGTGTGTTATTGTATGTGTGTGTGTGTGTGTGTGTGTGGGTGGGTGGGTGTGTGTTTGAGCCGCTGGAATGTTGGCCTATGCGAAAAGAGGGTGAAAAACCTTTCAGACATCAAAGAGCAGGTAGCTGACAGGGGGGAGAGGGACCTATAAGTCCAGTCGGATGACAATAGAGCCCAACGAACACCTGGACCATATGGAAGCGCAGCGACGTGGAGAAAACTACACACACACACACACATTCACCGTTGTGGTGCAGTTGGTGCTCAACACTTTCTCGTTCATGTCCCTCTTTAGCTATGCTCCAAACACCTACACATCCTCCTAAAAGCCGTCGAGCACTTGGTTACATGTAGTTCCGAGACATTCTCCACTCAGCCTCCCTTCAACCCACCCATTCAGACCCCCGCCCAAACCCCTACCCCCACCCGACTTCTGCACCGACAGGTGTTGGGGCTTTGTCCTTGGACATGTGTGAGCAACCCGGTGTTGTGACAAGCCCTCAGACCCTCAACCGCCTCTTCTCCTCTTCTCTCAGGTGCAGCAAGGTCGCAGGTGAGCTTGTCGTGGGGGGCGGGTTAAAGATTAAGTATAGAGATAAAGATAAGTATAACTTCACACCTCTGAAGGTGAAGTATATAGGTTCAGCTCAAAATGTTTGTCCTTTTTTTGTATTCTGTTTGTTGACTGAAATGTTTGTTTGGCTTTTTTTTTGTTTGTTTGTTTTCTCTTTTTTTAAGTTTATATATTACAGAAAAATTTCTTAGCATTTTGTCTTTGCATGAAGTTCAATCTTTAAATGTAGAACAGGTTTCAAAATGTCCTGCCATTCTACCTTGGGGTCATTCACAGACAAAACTGTCAGCAGAATATCCGTGCAAAAGTCTCACCTTGAAAGTATTCCTTATAAAGAACTAGATAAAATGATTTTCAACTTGTTAATGAATGTGAAAAACATTTTACTGAAATGTTAAAAGACAATATGGCTCAGATTTGCATAATTTACCTTCCTACAGTACATACTACAATTAAACAAGCCAAGGAAACTGGAGGAAAATGGAAAGGGCAAAGATGTAAACTTAAACTGGACTAATGTGATCTCCGATACACCATCGACTTTAAACTTGCAAACTGACCTATAAATGTGTTTATTGTGAATTTAAAATGACAAAGGAATCAAAAAAAATCTTTTTCCTTGTTTTTTTAGAACTGCATTAGGAGTAGTGATGGGGAAAAATATCTTTTTCATCTTACAAAATGCCTCAAACTGCAAATGAAGGAAATTTAAAAACCCCTCAAAACTTTCCATGGACACTTCAGTCAATTCAATGTCAAAACACAATATCATGAACACGCAAACTAGATTATAACTTTTGAGAAAGTTTAGACAAGTAGCTTAAAGTTTTGGGGAAAATAAATGACAAAAAGAGTTATTTTGTTGTTGTCTTTTTCTGTCCTATGTTCCTTGCAGAGATCCATCTGGGTTACCATTATTCTCAAAAAATTGATAAGTTTCAGTGGCAATGTGGTAATAAGCATCTTGTTATGAATAAAAATCAATACTTCATTTAAAATAGTGGATCAAAGCCCAGTTTGGAAAGCATTTTATTTGGACTAGGCAAGTAAAAAGTAAAAAGAATGTGTCCTCTGGTAGATGAACAGGTGTTTTGTCTGATTAACCCCCAAGGACTTAGTAGGGAGGAAGAGAGCGATAACACAGAGAGTGGAGAGGATTCGGTTAATGATGACCTTCTCCAGTGTATGTCTTGCTATCACTTAATGGTATTGTGGTCTGGTTTGGGATAAAGATGTCACTAAGTTGTGGCTGATGAACACAAGGAAATATATACACTAATAATATCAAAAACAGCTTTCAAAATTTAGGCTTATGAGCATCTACGTAAAATACAGTATTGAAGAGTTCGTATGAAATTAGGGTTTTCAGCCGCCATGTTCATTGTGAGGAACGGTGCCATTAACAGTCGTACCACAAACAGAAGAAGGGAAAGGGGCTGGGTTGCCTCCAGCCTTTCTTATCTCACTGCACGCGAACGAGGAGGGGTCCAATCAGACTTACTCCTTACCCCCACTTCCTGTTTTTCCTGCCAGGATGTCCCGTCACCTTGGCGACCCAGTGGCACACGCAGATTCTGAGTGTCCCGATTCTTCAAAGGAGCGTAGATGTCAGGAAATCGGTTTAAAATTTCTGAGAGGGAATCAGTTCGTTTACTAATGGGCACTCATTAGAACGGTGGCCAGGAGCCAAGTCCACTCAGGCTTCAGTGTGGCAAATTGGTTTTTACATTGCTGAGTCCTTGCTTTTTGCATGTCCTTTAACTTTTTACTTACAGTGCATCCCAATCAAAACTCTCCCTCCAGATTTTTACAAGAATGTATTTTGCCAGATCCTGTTTTTTATAAATCCATATTTTATAAACAATAAATCTTCAGATATTTTGTGTTTCATACCTAGTAGCAATTAATCCTTTTAATGAAATATGATTTACCAGTCTGCAAGCTGGAAAGTACAGACTGCTGATACAGTTCGTGTCATGAGCGGTCTCGGTTGTGAGCTATTGTGAGTCACCGCTCGCACCACTTAAAGTCAGCTAAAAAAATGTAGGCAGTTCTTGAGCAAGTATTAAACATTATTTTATACTGTAGGTTTGCATTTTTAATCACATGACTAATTTTGTTGTACATTAAAACCAGAGCAGGAAAAAAAACACTTAAGCTTTTATTAGGAGAGAACACGGCTTTCCCTGAGCGCATCTGCTACAGCATACCCAGGAATTACCTTTTTTTTCCCCACGAGTGCTTTCAAAATATTCAACTTTTAGTCTTACCAGGTACTAATATTAATGACCAAGTCCTTGGGCATTAAAAATGTCATGACATTGAAATCCCATCTATAAATGTTTTAAAACATGGTGGCACGAGGCACATGAGTGCAGACAGTCAGAGCAGTGGCTTGTCATCACGTGCTGCAGCCATAACCTCTTTGCTCTGCTGTTGGTAAGAGGCAAGGTAAGATAAGGGCAGCTTCTTACTACACATCTGTCAGTGACTCGGTCTGGCGAAGATCACTGTTGGTGTCGCTGCTAAAGTAAGAGTCTGAATCTCAAGGATCGCAAAGCTTTTTCTCAGTAGTTTGTACTCAGGCTCGTTATGAAAAGTGCTTGTAGCTTCCTTTAGGTTCATTCAAATACATTCCTACACATACTGCATAAGGCAAGCGATTGAAAACCCAAAATAAAAGATCGAACAGGTATACTCACTGGCTCACTGCATGTGCGTGCGTTCTACTTTGGGTTATGCTAAAGGTCAGAAACTCATCCAGGCATACGTTCACCTCACGCTCTTTCACAGCCCTGCGCAGATTTCTCCCTTTCATTCATAATAAGGTTAATGAGATCTGTCACCACCTCGCCGGTGTTTGTTATGAATGGGCTCTTTCCTGTGTCAGGTAAAAATAATCGAGCAGTTCCACAGACGCATTTACCCACTGAGGTCCTCTGGGGTCTGAGATAGCTGATTTGTTTTTATTGTGCCTCCTCCGGGGGGAATGTGCGGGGTGCAGGGCAGAATGGAAAGGAAGCGACTTTAGATTTTAGCTTTTGTGACGGGAATATTGTCAGCTCCTCCAAACGATTCTCATTTTACCTGTTCCAGACAACTCTTTAAACGCTTCTACAGCAGCGCGCAACATGCTCGTCGTTAGCAGTCGCACCAGTCATCTACCCATCAGCACAATGGCGTGCATAACAATGAAACTTTCCACTCTGCACTTACTTTATTGCCAAAAACATTCACAACAGTGGCAGTGAAATACCAAAGTCGATTATTTAATGCACCTGTCAGCAAATGTGGACACCCACAAGCATTTGCTCCCACATACACACACTACACAGGAGCTGATATTCCTACAGGGGTAGAGATGAAGGTCCGTGTAGGCCAATGTCAGTGTTAGGAGAAGCAAAATATTTTGATTGCAAGGGTATCTGTTCATGTCAACAATCTGATAGAGCGCAGGGTGGAGATAGGTGGTTCCCATGAGGCCTGTGTCCTCAGCCGCCATGGGGAAGCGTGGGAGGGGCATTGTGAGGCTAGGAGGGAGTTGTGGGATTGGTTGTTCCTAGATATCAGGAACACAGTGAGTGTCAACACATCTACAGGGACAGATAGAGTGAGGTCAGGATGTGACAGACAGATGATAGCTGCTGAAGCTTCTGCCACCGAGGAACGCGTTCAAACTTTTTACACTTTCATTCCTTTGAAATTGTATTCATTTTGATGGAAGTATTTGTATGATATATGTGCCTCAGAAAAGGGGAAGACCTTTAAAAAGTTCATTCATTTTATCTACAAAACTTAATAAAGCTTTTACAGATAACCTGTCATGATATCTGGCCCTTTAGTTAGTTTTGAATTTATTTACCCATAATCTGAACAAAAGCAGGTTATGAAACATCCACGAAACAAAAGGCAAAGCATTTAAATAAAAGACAGGTTTTCTGCTCCGCAGCATCTGACAACTAAAGTCTACTGTCCAAAAAAAGCATCAAGCCTTTGGAGTTTACAGCAGGATATGAGCACAACCATCCTAGTTTGTGTAGCAACCACTTGGCAGAAGGTTTAATAATTCCAGTTTTTTTTTTTTTTTTAAATAATGGCACAAATGGTTTTATTCCTAAAATGGTTCCTGTCTTTTCTCACAGTATTCTCTAGCCACCGGCTCTGAAAGGAGTTGCAATAGTGCAGATGATCTGATGCCTTACGTGGTGCACTTCTGTTAACCAATTTAGTTTGACCAAGTTGTCACTAAACATGATAAGTAAAGCAAACTCGTAATTATTTAGTAAAAGGAAAAAGGAGCCTGGGGAATGTGTACTTGAGGCTTTAGTTGGGGCCTCCATCCTGCTTCTTCGCAGGTTAATCTGCTGAGAAAACATCCTGGATACCCCTAATGCAACTCATTCTCCACAGAGTAAGTGACTGTAAAATGCAAGTGTGGAAAATATCTGCATTAACTCCTGTTTGCCTGGTGTTTTTGAACAAGCCCTCTTTTATCACAATGTTAAGGTTTGCTCCTTCGCACCGCTGATACGTCCCCTGTGTTTTCTGCACCCTATCTCATCGTGCTTCGCTGCCATTTGCTATTTGTTTATTGTTATTGAGAATGGGTATCTTATTTTGTCCTTCACTGTTTCGTGTTTTGTTTTCTCCTCTGCACTCCCACTCCCGTAACAGAGGTGAACTCCATGCCGCCACGTACAAACGTAAGAATTTACACGAGGAGTGAAGGACATCAGAGAGTAAAACAACTGCAAATGTATGCTTGCGAACTGTGCATGAATTCCCTCCTTTCCATCCATATATGTTGTATCTTATCCCTCATCCCATCTGCACTACTGCAGACACATGCGTGTGTCACAAAGGGATACATTTCTGCTGATGATGTAACAAAATTCATTTCTGCTCATCTGACACAACGCAAATTGATTGGAACTCCAATTTTATCTCCCTGATTCTATTACCGCTGAAATGTCTTTTAAACACTCAATAGCGCTGTCATAATATTGGCGTTACATCTGTCATAACATGCAGCGGCGCACTCTGCCTACGGTGTTGTTTTTCTTTTTCTTTTTTTTTTTTTAACCTTTTTCTTTTTTTAAAGCAAAGATTAACATAGCGATCACTCCTTCAACATTTCTACATCTGAAAAAACAGTGAGCCCTGTCGCTTGCTAAGCCGAGGATTTGAGTCAGAGAAATAATTACGAGCTTTGCAGTTATTTGTTCTTTTCTTTACTGACTTGTATCTATGCAAACAGTCTTCTGATCATCTCTGATAAGACTTGCAGTTACTGCACAAAGAATAAACTGCTTGAGCCTCGTGTTTTACTCTTCTAACAGTGCCGTGTTTGTTGTTGTTGTTTTCAAGATATTGAATAATGACTTAAAGCGCTTACCTCTTTTCAGTTTGTAACTACGGGGGCATTAGTTTGAGGGCGTTTGGAATATTTTTTTTTTTGAACTTCAGTTAGAGCAGACAGCGGGAGCTTCGCCCTTGAGGAGAATCCGGAGAACTTTGAGTTCCTCTTTGACCTGATGTCTGTGACGATCACGGTCACGCCACCGCTGCACCGCCTGTCACAGGAAACACAGACAGGCCTGAAGATGGCCTTCGCGGGGGATTGTTTATCTCAGGAGCAACATCTTGGGAAAATATTTACGCTTCTAGAAATTATTCTGTTCTTCTGTACCTAACAATGAAAGGAAGCAGGGGGCCAGAATATAACATATTTTACAGAAGTGGTGGGAATCTCATTGAGAAATTAGGTTTTGTATTTTTTCAAATAAAAAGAAGCATGATAAGCCAACTTTGTAATTTTTCATTTATCCTGTGTTGTATCATAGACAGCTGTCATATTGGAGCAATTTAAATGAAATGACTACAGCCAGCAGAAATAAAGATAGATAAAGATTGTCAATTCATCTCTATTCACCGCTATTACATTAAGACAGAAACTCTGAGACCATCACCACTAAATCATATATTTCTACCTAGTGGGCAGAACATACTTTCAGACCTCAGACCGTTGTTCTGTTTCCAGTGAATAACTAAAAGTGATGTTGCGGATGGAGAGAGGACTAAATCTCCTTGGTGGCATCATCTTAACTTGATATGATCTGGTGTCCAGATTGCTTTGTCAGTGTAATTTGGATTGCTGGTGTCTTTCATTGTTTCTAGTTGTGTGTAAGTGCAAAAATAGTGCTCTGGTATTTTCAGTGAACACTCATCTATGTTTAGTTTCATTGTAGACCCTCTTTGTCTTCTTTTGGCCTCCCAGATGGTCATGTGCAAATGCAAATCATAGGAGGCTTTTCAATTTACTGACGTTTAAAGCTAGACAGAATATTTTACCCTTCTGGACCAAAGAAGCTGCTGCAGTGAGAAAACTGTGACACAAATATGCTCCTGAATATATCGCATTAATTCTTCGGTTCATCGTTTAGACTCGAATGGACCTACAGCCTTAACTCCCATACTATGAAGATTTTTTTTTAAAGTGTTTGCCTAGTCCATCTTTTATGTAATTTTCTTTTATTTTCTTTTATTTTTTCACTTCTACTTGATGCTAGGTTTGAGCTGTCTGTCTTATTGTTGTGTTTTGTATGATCAAGGTTTCTTCAGTCATTGATCATTGATACAGTATTATGTATAAGTCTTCAGTAGGCTTTGTCTTGTTGCCTCATCAAAGTTTGATGACGTATATTTATTTTCTAGTCTCTTTAAGATACAAACAGATAGTACAGGCACCAGGAAATTGAATGAAAATGAATCATAATTGATATTGCAAACATCAGTTTGTAAAAGTCTCCTTAAAAAGAGTTAAATCTGTGCTGGCTTCTGAGGAAGGTTAAATACTCGCTTCTACTTTTAAAGTCATTTTGTTCTGGTTTCATTTTGTGTTTGTAGTGCAAAACCGTCATTAAAAAATGGCCAATAATCACCAAACCGAAATTATTCATCTATTATCGCTGTATTTTCTATTTCTTTAGAGAGCCTAAAATGAGTACAGATGCTCATTAAACTTTGATAAAACAAAAGAGAGCATGAATGACTAAGACTTTTGTACAGTCTTGTAAATGTCCCCCAAAGAAAAAATAAATATAAACAACTGCTGGTTATTAGCTTCTCAAGCTTCACCATCATCTTGGTTCAGAATCCTCCAGCAACATCTTGTCGGAACGTCCTTCTCCTACTCATTCCCTCTTCTCCTTCCAGCTCCCGACCACCTCAGAAATTTCAGATCTCAGGTAAGTCAGCTGGACCCCCTCCCCACAGTCATGGCTAAAGTCTTGCTCCGTCCTCTGATCCCCCTCATCTCTGCCATCATCCACTCATCACTCTCTACTGGAACTGTTTCTGCATCATTCAAAACTGCTGCAATTACCCCAGTTCTGAAAAAAACTGGTGCTGATCCTTCCAAGTTTAATAACCTACGTCCTATTTCTAATCTATCTTTCATCGGAAAAATGCATGAAAAAGCTCGTTTTTCAGCTCTACTCCCACTAATCTCATAACAACCTGTATGAACAGTTCCTGTCCTGTTTTCCACCACCGTCCAAACAGAACTCACTGATTTTATCCCTCTCAGTTATTTGATTGTTTTATTCCCATCTATGAGCATATTAACTATACTTCGTTGGGCCTGGTCAATTGTATTTTGTTATTTGGCAAGATGAACGGTAAGTTATTGATTAGGTGGAATAGAATCGTGAAGCCGTAACAATTCATCTGTGCTAATATTACAGCATTTAGTCTTTTTCTATTTTAAAATGTTATTTATTTTAGACACACTAATTTATCCTAGCCATGCCAAAATCGCAATGAAGGAATTTGATTTACACAATACCTCAAAAATTTGTAAACTTATAAACCACTGCCAGCAACAAAGGAGTTGGAGTAATGAGACAAAAATATTATTGCTGCAAAAATATATGATTTATATTATTCTTATGTTGTTATTGTATAAGAAGTCGAAATGAAGTAATATGACACAAGAAAGTCTGTGTTAAAAACTAAAAACCCTGGTTCCAAATGTCTTTGACATTCTGTAACTTTAATGAACCGAAATGACGTGAGGCAGCTGCAAAGGCAGACTGATGCATGAAAAGGTGCACTGCATTTTCCCTTTATAGGTTTTCAAAGTTGAATAATAGGAAGTGAGGCAGACGTTCCGGGTCATTGAAGCTGTTGTACACCAAAAAGACCAGTCTAACTACTTCAACAGCCTTTCTCCTTCCAGTGAAACACTTGGATAAAGTTTCAGTGCCGCAGTGAATGTGCACCTCCTTGTTTATAATTGTTAGTGGACAGGTTTCCATGAGTACATGAACGCGTTTGTTTTTGCCAGGATTTAGAAAAAGACAAGTGAAAGAATGTCATTCCGTTAGAAACTCCTGAGCTGGGTGCTTATATCTTTATGTGGCAGCAAGTCTTGTCTCTCTTGTCCCACTCTACTCTCTCTATTTTCACCATTCCTTGAGACAGAATACAGAAAGAGGGCTGTATAAAAAGAAAAAAGAAGAAACTGACAAAGAGGTAAAGAAAGGAAGGGTGAAGGGGAGGTTAGCTGGAAGGCACACAAAGGACAGAGGAAGTTCATCCACCTGTACTTGATTTACAGCAGTCGGATATAATCTCCCTGACCAGAGAGAGACACAAGTTTCTTCTTTTTTTTCAGATCACTACATTTGAACAGAACTACGTGGAATGATGCACATTTGTAATATCTAACTAAATATAAAGTAGAGTAAGTAATGGCTCATATCTATCTATCTATCTATCTATCTATCTATCTATCTATCTATCTATCTATCTATCTATCTATCTATCTATCTA
>JAOWBL010000005.1:17393427-17436004 GCA_028564865.1 Zenarchopterus dispar | reverse complement strand
TATTATTATTATTATTATTATTATTATTATTATTATTATTATTATTATTATTATTATTATTATTATTATTATTATTCGTTTTAACCCTTGCCAGACACCGACTGAAGCCTCTCCTGTCCAAGTGGGTGTTCTCTGGTCCCGACCTGACCCAGTGGTTCCGTTAGCCGCATTCCACCCGCACGCGCTATCATAAACATCCTAGTGGGACCTGCGAGGGCAGGAAGTTCACGAGAACAGGAATTCCACTCTTTCAAATTACATTATTGGCTCTTACAGTGACGGCTCTTCACCTCATCGTCGGTTTAGGCCTCCACACGTCCACTACGTGAATAACACGTCTGTCAAAGAGCAAGTACACTATTGAGCAGTATTTTTGTGTTACACAGCAAAGAATTATACTGTCGCTTTCCACTGATGCAAATAGATCCTCCGTGAATCCACTAAACGTGGGCGCGTGTTGAGAAAACTGGTTCAACCGTCAAAAGACGTTCAAACAAACACGTCACTAGTGATTCAAGCTTTATTCCATGTAGATATAAATACTTCACCCTTGTCATTACTGACACCTGTGTTAACCACTTCTGTGTCAAAATGACTCCTGTGAAATAGTTTTCTGTGCAGATAAATATCATAAGTTATTATCCACTCAGTGCATCGCTCTTTGCACAAAAGTGCGCATTTATGTTTGATGCAAAGAGTTTAAAAACATCCTCGAATGCACGCTCCCGACTGTGCAAGTGGGCGTCTGCTTTTGTGTTTCCGTCTGTCCCTCTGCTTCACCGTGAGTGGGGAACTGCGAGACGGATCTTTTTATTGAAACGTTTATTCAACAGGATCAAGCGATAACTTGAGAAGACTTTCAGAGGATGTATATTTATCTAAGAAGAAAACATGGACCCTTCTCTGTCTGTGATAGCCTTCTCCGTCGCTGACTGCATGCCACTGTCTCCTTCAAGCAAAATCAAAAAGGAAAAAAAAGAAAGAAAAAAAAAGAACTCGTTTGCAGACCTGTTCGACTCCAGTTAAATCAAAAATGATGGAAAGTCTACGACTATGTTGACAGCTGCATCTGTCTTTTCTTGAGCAGCTGCTTAAACTTAGATGTAACTCCTCTAGCACCTCTGGAGGAAAATGATTAGAGACCACTGACTGTCCATACTTAGTTTTATTATCAGGGCTATTTAAGGTTATTTGCGATCGATCCGTTTTCTTGTCTGTTGTTGCCTAAGAAAACAAGCTATGGACCACTCTCAAATTAACATTCCGAAGCGCCTCACTGAAGCCCATACAAGCAGTTCAAGTTTCAGGGCCCTTGTTTTGTTTACAGATTGTGACAGGCTGGTTTACAGCTTTGTTGTGACGTGATGCGCGTGCGAGCGCCTGCTCAGACCCGGGAAAGGTTGCAGGTAAGCCATCAGATCAGAGTGACAACTTTAACCGCAAGTAAGTCTGTCGGAAAAAGAAAACCAAACTTCTTGGCCTGGTGGAGGCAGACTGATTGAAATAAAATTGATCACTGAAGTTATTCAAATGTTAGGGTGATTAGGGACTCAACTTTCTCGGAAATGCATCACAGCATGTAGGTGAACATGAACGATTTTCCAGCCACTTTTGAGGGAAAAATGATAAGAGGTTATTCTGTGGAATAACGCGCAAGCCCGGCCCTTTCCAAATACTGTCATATCCGCTGTGACAGAAGTCTTGGTCTTTATCATTGTATCTACTGTTAGAGCCAAGGCTGTGCCAGTGTTTTATGGGGTGTTATAAGGACGTTACAGCCTCTGCGTCAGACGTTGTCAAGAAAAAATAATTAATGTGCTTTAATAAATTAACAACTCTCCATATACAGTTGACTGTTGATGATAGTTTACTCCTTTTAATTGACAGGTTTATTCAAGTATTATTAATTATAAATGTATCTTCAAGTGTGAAGATCAATATGACTATACTTTTAATGGTATATTGTTTTTGTTTTCCTGACTTTATTGGTTTGTCCCTAACTTTTGTTTCACTCGTCTGAAAAACCACCTAAAACAAATAATCCAGCCTATATACCGCATACTTCCTCTGAAATCTAGAGGTAAACCTAAACACATACGCCAGCGGTTTCAGACTAAAGGCCTCTTTTTTATTTTTTACAAATCTACTTGACACACATCTGCTGGGGTATGCTTTTATATATCAAATATCCAATCTCTCTTTAATAACCAGAACTATTTTAAAAGTAAGGATGTTAAAATCTCTGTTCCTTGTGTTTTTTTTCCTTTTTTTCTTTGTTTGTTTAGTTTTTTGCATTTATATTAATCTAGTTTATATTAATTTCAACACGTTCCCTACCACGGAAGGATCCATACAAAATTTTATCAAGTTAAATATTTTACCTCATGACTGCGTCACAGCGTTATCAGCCTGTAAATAATAATAATAATAATAATAATAATAATAATAATAATAATAATAATAATAATAATAATAATAATAATAATAATAATAGGATTTTTTAAAAGGCTTTTCTAGGTTTTTTGGGGGTGGGGGAAACGATTATTTGATTATTCCGCAGTTTGACAGTTGTATCCATACCTCGCGTTATTTGATAGATGTATTAATTAGAATAACATATTGAATGATGTCATGTTTTAACCAAGCCAAATGCTTACAAAACACGGGCGTAATGACGGTGTTGAGATGTTCGGGAAACGCTCTCCGTCTCAAACATGTGGAATGGACACCGGAATACGGAAAAGCATCGCGCCGCCACGCTTGAAGCTGTGAGTCTGCGGTAATTGCGCGATGAGAGACGGTTGGCTCTGACCGCGGTTCAGCTGCTGCAGCCTGGCTGCAGGCGGGGTGCAGGGTGATGACACACATGCCAGTGCTGTTCCACCTGCACAGACTCCCACAGCACGGAAATACACTCCCAGAGAAAGCCGAGGGGACCCTCATGGGTGGCCAGAGAAATGGATCCCTCTCCACGCACTCCTCGCTCCAGTGTGAGCTAATTAAGCGCAACTTGCCTTTGCAGATTTTCTAAGGAGCTGTGAACGCGCCGCAGTTTGCAAACGTGCGTGGATCTGGTGGGCTAGGTTAAATCCACGTCTTGGCACAGCTAATTTAACTTGGAGTTTTTAAGGGAAACAAATACAGCATGTAAGTAGCGTATTTCACATCAAAGGGTGTAAAATGCAAACATATACGCATCCCAAGTCTTTTTTATTAATGCGCAATCATACAACGATGATATTAATTTAAATCTTTTTCAGGAGTATGAACCATGCACGTTTTAATCGGTCTCCATTATATTTCCAATTATGAGAACCAGGATACTGCATTTTCGATTGCATTAAACGTTTGGCAAATTAATATGGATATCATTAAAACTTTCTTAAAATAGTGTGGCTCCAGCTGACTATAATTCTGCACATGTACTGCATATATAAAGAAATAACCTATAAATTTAAAAAGGAATAGTTTGGTTAAATAAACATGTAATTATGTGTCATTTTGTGCGTAAAAATATAACAAACTTTTTATTTTAAACCAAAATGTGTCAAAAGCCTTTACAGCCACGTGTTTAATCTGTTTTAATCACATGCAACTCCACGGCGTTCCGAGATTTGGATGTATCTCTTCTCTATCTCTTTTTGAATGTAACTAGCATCTTACTGACCATAATGGGCCATTTTAACCAACAAATACAATTTTACGTGCAAAAGCTGGTTGTATTTTCATTGACTATAAACCCCCGGAGGCGGGAACTACGTCGGGCACAAATCACAAAGCTCTACGTCGCTCCGCAGAGAGCGATGCAGCGAAGCAGCCTGTCAGTGGCTTTAAAAAAAAAGAAAGAAAGAAAAGGGCTGGGCTTACTGACTCCCAATCCACAACTGTGGCTGCACCTTCACAAACCAGTTTAGAAAAATTCCAGCTGAAGGAAGAAGGTGGTCTCGTACAAGACATCTGCTGGGCTGCAAAAATTTAAAGACGTCCATGCGCTTCAAGCTGATCGAGGTGCATCCCGACGTTCTGCAACAGAGAGTTTTTCCTCCTGAAACGCGCAGAAAAAAAGACTTTTGCTCTTTAACTTTTGGACTTGCTTTGTTTTGGTGTGCGCGATGATGGCCACTTACCAAAGCCCGGAAGATGACCCGATGGCCTTAATGATCCATGACACCAACACAACGAAGGAGAAAGAGCGACCAAAAGAGGAGCCGGTCCAGGAGAAAGTCGCGGAGAAGCCGGACCCGTCCCAGAAACCCCCGTACTCCTACGTCGCTCTCATTGCTATGGCTATTCGGGAGAGCTCGGAGAAGCGCCTCACTCTGTCTGGTATTTACCAGTATATTATCAGCAAATTTCCCTTCTACGAGAAAAATAAAAAGGGTTGGCAGAACAGCATCAGGCACAACTTGAGTCTCAACGAATGCTTCATCAAAGTTCCTCGGGAGGGCGGCGGGGAGAGGAAAGGAAATTACTGGACACTCGACCCAGCCTGCGAGGACATGTTTGAGAAAGGGAACTACAGGAGACGACGCAGGATGAAGCGGCCTTTCAGACCTCCACCAACCCACTTCCAGCCGGGGAAGGCCCTCTTCGGAGGAGACGGTTATGGCTATCTTTCTCCACCCAAGTACCTGCAGTCTAGCTTCATGAACAACTCCTGGTCGCTGGGCCAGCCGCCGGCTCCGATGTCCTATACGTCCTGTCAGATGGCCAGCGGTAACGTGAGTCCAGTCAACGTGAAGGGGCTGACAGCCCCTTCATCTTACAACCCCTACTCCCGGGTGCAGAGCATGGCGTTGCCCAGCATGGTGAACTCTTACAACGGCATGAGTCACCATCACCATCCCGGGCATCCCCACCACGCGCAGCAGCTGAGCCCGGCCACCGCGGCACCGCCCCCGGTCTCCTCCAGCAACGGAGCAGGCCTCCAGTTCGCCTGCTCCCGCCAGCCCGCGGAGCTCTCTATGATGCACTGCTCTTACTGGGAACACGAGACCAAACACTCCGCGTTACACACGAGGATAGATATTTAAACGTTTACCAAGCGCTCGGTTTAAAAATGAAGACTGAGAAGCGAGAGCTAATTCCTGTGATTTCAAAACAAAACCAGCAGTATTTTTTTTTCTTAAAGGACCAATCTGACAAGCTGTTTGGGTCCAACTGACATCCTAAAAAGCTGACGGGGAGACGTGCGCCAATTGGTGATGAAAAAAAAAAAAAGGTAGCGCAACTTCTGGGAGCCATTTCGTGCGCCTGTATTGCACTTGGACTGATGGCCATCACTATAGCCAATTATGAGATAAAAACGTTTTCATTGAGTGGATTGGGCGCATTGCTGACATTGCTCCAGCTGTGTTTTTGGTATGCGTAAGGGATTTCTCTCACCTTTACGCACAGTTTATCCAAAATGTTTCCTATTGAAATGCGGACATCAGATGTCTGTTAAGTCAGAGCTTTAATGTGTAATTGAATCCAATTTTTTTTTTTTTCATTTTCTTAAATTGACCTGAAGTAACACCCGTAGAAAAAAGGTATGCTCGGGGACGTTGTCGCTTTTAAAAAGATGTGGCTTTCCACCAAACTGCCAAAAGTACAATTCAGGGCTTTTCAAATTTCTTGATTACACATGTATGTAAGATGTAAATTCTAGTATGTCGCTCAGTGCCAGGTTTTCTTCATTTTTCGATTAATATTTTTTTAATAAATGTGATTAGTTATGTCTCATTCATGTCGAGGCCGTGTTTTATTTTAATTAGCACTTTCCCCTTTTTTTCTAGGTTTGTGAATTTCTTAATAAACTTGTATTTCTTAAAATATTACAGTGGTCCTGAAGCAATCTCTTTTCCGCTTTGATAACCACTGTTGCTACAAGCGAGCGTAAAAGAAAAGTTGGCACATCAGGAAAGAAGACTTAGCATCAGAAAACAGCTCTTTTTCTTTCTTTTTAAATACGAGGCTTTTAGGACGTAAGTAAGGGGAGTAAACATAAAAAGAGAAGATGAAAAATAAAACATAATAATAATAATAATATGAACATTTATATCGCCACTGATTATTTTTGTCCTAAAATTAGGTGTTTCATTTAACAATATCTTTTGAGAATTTTTTATGCTTTATTGTATGTATTGCACTATTACGTTTACGAATAATTCTTATCTAATTAATTTGTTTCTAATTCAAATAGATGGAATCACATTTTCTAGCTCAAGATATGATAAATATTTTTCCCCTTTTATTTCTTGCGCAATCCCGTGTAAAACTGTTTTCAGCCGGAGCCAGAGAAAGTTCTCATATGTTTACTGTTATATTGCGATCACTACAAATACATACGAAACGTATAAAGCTGAATTTTCCCACATTCACTGAATGTGTGTTCATTAATAAGAATTCGCATAAGAAAGTAAAAGTCTTTTCCGTTTTTTTTAAATAATAAGAGCGACAATAGTTGGCGTTTCTAATACTACAAGTATTACTACTACTACTACTACTATTACTACCAATAATAATAATAATAATAATAATAATAATAATAATGATAATGATAATAATAACGAAGTGGCGTATCTTCCAGACGTCTCCTACTTTTGTGTTAGTTGCTTTTTAGTCGGTATCTCACTGCAGATTTGAGGGTAGAGTCTAATGAAGACAAAAACATGCCAACTGTTGCTGTCATATCCAAAGATCCATGTAGGAAGTAAGTCAACAAAGACAGGAAGTGTAATAAAGTGGGGAAAAAACGTCAAATCGTCAAATATGCAGTTGTAATAACGTCTTTTCGTCTGGAGAAATCCCTAATGAAGTGGGGGGGGGGTTATATTCTTCTCAAAAATAAGCTTTCAAAAACATCGGCATGTTCGCATAAAATGCAATGATGGGACAGGAAGCTCCTTCTTGCGTTTAATAAAAACTCTTTTCGGTAAACAGCTCCTCCTGCGCACTTCTCCACCCCCTTGGCGTGACATTTTCCCGCTTTGCTTACTGATGACTGAAACGGCTGAATACACCCACTTGTGTG
This sequence comes from Zenarchopterus dispar, assembly GCA_028564865.1. Lineage (NCBI taxonomy): Eukaryota > Metazoa > Chordata > Actinopteri > Beloniformes > Zenarchopteridae > Zenarchopterus > Zenarchopterus dispar. The sequence goes on along the minus strand of JAOWBL010000005.1, from coordinate 17,428,989 downwards.
AACATCACAACCTTCTGTTATCACTTGTTATAATAAGAACTCACCACTGTGACCCACCGATGCCCTGGCTTTACATTTAAGGCGCACGTCGCCACCATACGTGTACCTCTTCCTACCCACAGCAGCTACGCGCTCAGATGTCGTAGTTTAAAACTTGACCAGTGACACCCATCATCAGATTGGAAATTGAATTATCTGATCACCGTTAAAGATGAGCGCCAGGAGGTGTATCCGCGCTTTCACTTCTATCCACTGGGCCAGCATCTGTCACACTAAAGCTCACCACCCAAGCACAATAACAATACAAACACACACACACACACACACACACACACACTGTGTAACTGGTTTTACGATGCAAAGAACATCAATGGTCCGTGTTTGTGCCGGTAACGCTTTTTTTTTTTTTTCATTATTTTTATTGTCGTAAATGCCAGGTGTGACGCGCAACCAGTCCAGTCTACGCTGTTTGACTGAAACATGAAAACACTGTTTGAAGCTGAAGATGGTCCTGATTGGTTGTAGGATATGTTTGTTTTATACTCAGGCAAAGGCAGCAGAATTGATTATATTCAATATAAAACTCAGACAACAAAAAGAAAACAAACTCCTAATAGACGGTGTCCGTCTGTGCGCTAGCGCGCATGCGTGTCAGCATGTGCGAACCATAACAGGCTTGTATATCTTATCTTGTCATTTAAATTGAATAACACCCAATTTGAACCTATAGGCTTGTTGTAAATTATATGAAATATAAAGTGTTTGTTAAAAAAGTAAAACAATTCAAATAAGCCCAGATTTTTACTTAGTTATTTTGGCGGTTTATTCATTGTCATCTTCGCGTCGGACACGCAGACGAATCCCGTGAGCCTCTGCGGACTTGTTTTATGGATTTATTATCTGTAAGTTTAGTAAAAACACACTTAACTGAAATCAGGAGTCGATCACATCCATCGTCACCCTAAAAAAGAAGAAGTGTGCTCATTGGCTTTAGCCGCGCTTACAGTAAACAAGACATCATTTCTTTTCCCGAAGTGGTCCACAGCAAACAGATGTCGCGATGAGTGGGTCCAGACAAGCTGTCTGCCACGGTCGCCTGAACGGCGGAGACGGGGAAGATGGCTAGAGGAGCCGCAGATCCAGACCGACACCTCCCCATCCTCCGCGCCGGAGCGAGCGCCCAGGCCCGAAACACGGCCGTACACGTTCACGGCTTCCTCGCATTAATGTTTTGTAAACAATCAGGAGATAAGGGCACGTTTGAAAGGCAAGTGTATTCCAAACAAGCTTCTAAAAATAATAAATACTTCGCAAAAAATAATGTTTCAACGAGCGTAATCTTAACATAAACTCTGCAGGCAGGGATTGACGTATGGATTTTTAGTTTTTGATTTAAAGGCGGAGGTTTATTGTTTGATTTATTTTATACTGTTGTATTCGACAGGCCTATCCAGTACTGCAGGGCATGTGTAGTCTTGCTTTTGAGCCATGTTTCCTGGAGAAGGTGAACTGTGAAGAGAGAACGACCTCGTGTATTTGGTACACGAGGTCGTGTTTACGCATTTGGTACGCGTAAACACGACACGGAGATCCCTTTTGGAGCCTGTAGGAGCCGCTCCGCAAAGGCCACGAACTCGGGGCTCACGCGCAGACGCCTAACGTGCGCGGCAGGTGCGAATTTGAGCAGAGGTCGTGGGCTCAGGGCTGCTGCCGGGAACAATGGACCTGCACGCAGGATGTCTGAGGGACCGAGACGGATAAGAGCAGCCGAGGTCCACGGCGACGCAGGACACCTTCAGCGTGCCCTTCTCTCGCCCTGATCATTCCGCCCTCTGATCCTCAGCTATTTTTATTTACAAATAACAATAATAAAAGGCTGTGGACATCGCCTGCTAATATATGTGGCGTGTTCTCCCTGACGTGCTGTGCAAAAGTCTTAGGCACCCCCGTCTTGTTTGACCAAAGTTTTAAAGACCAACGCTTTCAGAACTCTCTCCCTTTATAGAGCTCCAAATAGAAAATCTGTAGATAGCCGTAGAGGGATTAGTTGGTTGGATGAGTAATCTGTTAGTTCATTATTGGTCTTATTATAATAATTAACCCATACAAATGCTTGCCATGACATTAATTATATCGGTTTAAGAGAGAAAGGTCCCTGTATTTTCTGTTTGTATCTTGAAGAAAACACTGTATGGGGGTAGGTGGAGGGCATGGGGGTGCTGGTGTACCTAAACCCTTTTCCCACTATGCACCTAATTCATCCCCCTCTAAAATCTAAAATTCAAACATACTGGATAGTTAGGCCTACCTCATGTAATTCTGTCTTGGCACTGAATGCTGTTTATTGACTTTACAGAAGAATTTACATTATTTACCATAAATGTGAGTCTTAAATAAACAAAGCCAAAGACTTGACCATAAAAACGTTTTTTTTTCTGCATGCCAGTTTAAATTTAGGCCTCACAGTGGAGGCTAAAAGGTCATGAAGATCGTATATTTCAATACACTAATTAGCAAATCAGTTAAAATCAGAATCAAATTTTGTAAACAAGCTAATTGTTATTTATTTATCAGTTAACTGCAAAATGTAACTGAGCAATAATGAATCAGGAATGAACTGATATAGGCAATTATGTAATGCAGGAGTATTTTTCTTCTACTATGTATCATTACTCTGATGCTCAAAAATGGTAAGTAAATAACTAATGACAAAAGAATTGTTACTAATTTTGTCTCGTTTTCCAGCTTTTTGAGAGTTAATCTAAACCCATATATGAAGACATAGTTCAGAACCATTAACAGATAATCACTGATTCATTATCCTGTTTACTAATTCATTATTTTCTACCGTGATCATCCTTTAATCATTACTACAGAGGTGACTTTCTGATATATGAAGGACTGGTTTATTAACCTGCCCCATTACACCACTTCATCAGGCGTTCCTTCTAGGTTTATATTTATTTTTCACAGTTAATCCCTGACTGGTGACTCACTAGTCCCCATGTAAATCTAAGCAGGTTTATGACCCTTGTTGTAAAGGGTTACTATCTGTCTCTCAATCCTCAAATATTTCTCTGCAAGGTGAAAAGGTTTAGCGCGATGTGCTGTTTGTTTTCACGCGTCTTTTCCGCAGAAAGCTCTCTGAATAACCGTGATTGCATCCTTTGTTGTGCTCTCTGAGATGACGGATTATAATCAAACAAGACAAATGAGGTCAACTCGTTGTCGATGCAACACATTTGACCTTCTTCCCCGTCGCAAAGATGCAGACACACAATCACGCAGGAGCGGGAGCGTGTACCTGGACTCGTTCCGGGTATGACAGTCTGCATGCTCGACAGGACACTGGCGATGCGACCCGGCCGGTCAAGTCACACGCAGGTTGCACGTTTCCCAATCCCTGCACACAATTGAATTCCTGGCATTCTGGCTAATGTTTGAGATCGAGGAGCAACAGTTTCCACTTGGAAGCCGCGCACATCACCCCGAACCCATTGAAAAGGAGAGTGGGGGTCACCACTGTTTGGTATACATCTGCTCCAAACAGGAAAATATGCAGAGATTTGATTCGCAGAAAATCCGGCAATTGTTCAAAACAGCGTGAGTTTTTTTTCTCATTTTTTTTTTCTGGTTGGAGTAGAAAGACTCGAAGTTTGAGTGGGCTTGCTGCGAAGCTGTCCGGCAAAGGCTACTCCGCTGAGTTTAGAGATGTTTATTTTCTGAGCGCTTCCCTTGGTGGATCTCCAACTTGCCACGGTGATCTACGTGATGTTTTCGGTGACTGCTGATTCCTATCTTAATGACAACCCCACGAAACAATAGAATACATGTAATCATTCTTTAATAACCCAAAATAAAAGCGATACTGGAGGTTCATATGCCGCCGCAGTGTATAAATAGGAACAAGTGGGTTTGTTAACCTGACCTCTGGTCAACAAAGGTTCATCAAATAACCAAAAATACTGTGTCTATAAATACAGCAGAGTCTCATCTATTCAAGGAACAGATGGGCTGTCATCCACTCAAAGGGAAAATCATCACGCAATGACCTCCCTGTATCACGGGGCCACTCCAGTGTCACGTGGACGATGCTGATGTTTGTGTGAGGGTGTCGCCTCTGTCAGTGGCGATCACGGGAAGGTGAATACAAGTCCATAAAGTTAACTCTTTTTTTTTTCTTTTAATCTTGGAGTGGTGCGCGAATGGACCTGAACATGTCGCAGCATGGCTGAAATTCATTTCTGCCAGCCATGGCGGAACTGCCCGGGCTTATACTGTAAAGGGAAATGCGATAAAATGCTTCCGCTCTCTTGATTATGAGCTGCAAATTGCTTTGTCGGGCTTTAAATGGCAGGTCTTTTCCCATCCAGCACTGATGGGGTCTATTTTTAAAGCCCTTTTCCTCTCTCCCAGCCCTCTAAAAACTTCCGCGGGGTTGGCAACAAGAAGCTATTAGGATAGTTTTTCTCCTGTTAACATTCCAATTAATCAAAGATGAAACCAAATTCCCACTGGGATCATTAAGGAGCAGCACCTGTTCTCCTGATACTGTTGGCTGTGTAATAAACCAGTTGGAACTGGTGCTCAGACTTCATCTGACTTCTGGTGTCAGATATGTGGGCTAATCACTGAAAGCCAATTACACACCATGACTTCATTAGTAATATAAAACAAATTTATTCAGATATGAATGAAAACATTTTTACCCAAACATTTTTTTTTTCCAAATGCAAACTCTTGGGATTTCCTTAAATTTCACAACATTGTAGCCCTCATGAAATATGATTCTCAAACCTAATAAAATATTCTTCAGACAGCCAAAGTAGATGATTCAGTCAGTTATTTACCTGTTCAGATGTCACATTCTAACTCTGAAATTGCTTTAAATAATAAAATCTGTGAAGTAACTTGCCATATTGGCCACAGTAGAGATATGCAAAACAGGAAGTTGGCCTTAGGCCTAACCCCACTCTTGCCTTTATAAGTATGCCAAACCCACTCCCAGGTCAGATCTCAGACGTTGCAATCCAATTTCAGTCATATTTCTTTCAAGTGATTACATACCTCTTGGCAAGGCCTCACAATTAAACAAATTATTATATTTTGATATCCATAATTATACGCATTCACATAGGCGATCCTTTCAAGTTGAATATGCTTTTTATTACATGCTTATCATGTGATGAGATTACGCCCAGTGTGGGTTTGGACTGAGTTAGGGTACATTTAATCGAATAAGAGGAGCAGTAATAGAAGCATGCTGGATGCGAAACTACTCTGCACAAACTGATCCCTTTGAGCCCGGCTTATGTTTAGCAAATTTTCTACAATGAGAACATTATGAGGGGAACTTTGGGGGAGAGCTGTTAACCTTGCTCACCTCAGGTCAAACATATATCACATGACTAACTTCTATGTTTCTGATGAGGTCCACCAAACACAGCTCCAGTTGGTAAGTGCATATCCTGAAAAAAAGAGGCTCTGATTTGTTGATGGTTCCAGTCACGGTTTCATCTGGTCTTCTTGAAAAACATCCCCAAACCAACTGCGGGGCTATGGTTGTCATCAGTCAAGTATCCATAGCAAATGATAGGAAAACCATCATTCAAAACCATAATTTAACTTTCTCAAAGCATTTACTGTGGGACTGTTTGGTTTTGTTTGTTTGTTTTGTTTGTTTGTTTTTTGTTTGTCAAGCAGAAGTCACCCAAAATGCTTGTGTGCGCTATGCGTCTCAGTTGATAGAAAGGTGCTGCCCCCGTGTGGCTGAAATGCTGCTATTGCTTCACAATCAGACTTTCTTTGTTTCTTCGTTTCTCTGTTTGCTTGTTTGTTTGTTTGTTTCTTTCTTTCTTTTTCTTTCTTTCTTTCTTTCTTTCTTTCTTTCCATCTTTCTTTCTTTCTTTCTTTCTTTCTTTCTTTCTTTCTTTCTTAACATAATTAATCTAAAGGTTTAATTCCTTTTTCCAACAATGTTGTAAATGTTTAATAGATGTGTTCAAGAAAGATACAAGAAAATATAATTGTCAATTATCAGCTTCAGAATAATGTATTTCTTTTATTGGGACATAGATGACGATCAGGACACATTTTGTGATAGATTCATGTAGAAAAACAAGATAAAAAGAGTGTGTACAAGCTACTTTACAAATATGTGTGTACACTCATCAGCCACTTCATCAGGTACACCTGACAAACCTACTAAAGTTGTGGGTAAATGTAAATAAATGGCAATAACAACAAATAATGACTGACAAACACTTTAATAATAAAAATCTAATAATGAATATAAAGGGATATACAAAGAGGGTTAAAAATCCCCGAGGAATTTTAATCATCTCCACCAAGGAAGGATTCTGCCTTCTCCATCATTACTGATGGTATACAACCATGAACAGGAGCAGCAGCAGCACATAATGGATGGATGAATGGCATGTTAAAATATTTGTGAAAAGGTGAGAAAATCTGATTATCTTGGAGGCAATATTTTTATACAGTTCTAATTTTTTTAACAATAGATATTTATTTGGACCTGTGACAGACTGGTGTCCTGTCCAGGATGTATCCCTGCCTAATATAGACAATGGATTTAATGGATATTTTCTAAAAACTATTCTCTCTTCATACAAAACAGTGAACATGAAATATGCTGTCCAGTGGTAGACTGTAACTATATATGTTGTTTGAGGTATTTGTGCTTTACATGATCTTGTTTCCTTTTCTTTTCTTTTCTTTTTCAATGCCAACTTTAATTCCACTTCATCTCAAAGGGAATTTATTACACTTTTTGCTTCTCTACATTAAATATAACAGTTGTAATTATGAATTACTTTGCACATGCCTGCTTAGACGCAGTTGAATGTTGTATTTTTACTTAAAATAAAGTAGTTTTAGAGTATGGTATTAGTATATTTACTAAAGAACATAAAACCTTCTCCACCTCTGATGCTGCCTGACATCAGAGTTTATCTTTGATGTCACGCAGCACATGATAACACACCAGATTGTGTTTTACTGGTAAACATCTAGTGTTAATGTGTGGAAGAGTTTAAGCGAGATTCAGTTATTTCTTTAACAACGGGAGTCAATCTCAAACATAAAAAATTACAACGTAGTTTGTTAAATAATTAGGACAATATTCAGTTTGATCACTAGGTGGCAGTAAAGCTCATCCTTTAAACACCCTATTGATGTCTGTCAAACGAGGTCATTACTGAATAAGGTTGTTTCACGTTTTCACGAGGTGATTAGGGGTACTTTATAAGAGACAAAGAGCTAAGAAACATAGCCTGGTCAGTCAGTTTTTTTTTCATTTGTTTTGCCAGCAGTCACCCTTTTCTTAAATGATTTTGAACAAACTGTAGTCCATTATTTCCTATGACTTTTCAAACATCAGTAAAGTTATGTGGATCTGGAGGAAGAAATCCGGCTCTGAGAAAACTCAAGGACAACTGCCTGAAAAAAAAAAAAAAAAAAAAAAATCCACAACAAGCAGTGCCTTTCATAATAAAAGCAGCACTGTCACAGAGTACGGTCCGCGATTTCAACGACTTTATTGTATTTTGTAATATCGGAAATGAATGCAAGCGGTGATATCTGCCTGCACTTTTTCTTCACTTTAAATGTGATGTAGATCTGTTTTATAAGCTGAGAAAAAACACGGAGAGGGAAAAATCATTTCATTGATTTGTGTGTGTGTCTGTGTGTGTGTGTACCCTTTGTTTGGGACAAAATGACCAACAAACTGACTTGTTACTCTTGTGCTCCCTAAGTAAATAAATTAAAATAAACTATCTCTGGGGGTGGGCGGTGACAAACAAACGAATAAACAAAAAACAAAACAGAACAAAACAGGTGATTGGAGCTCATATGGCCCAAAAAGATGCAATAACTCGTGCGTGAACATAAAGAGTCCCCAGACTTGCAGACAGGACTGTTCCCGATACAAAAGTACAAGAAAGTGCTGATGAGCAGTGAACTCATTTCCTCTGAAGTCAAGAAGATCAAGTGTCCTCTTGTAAACAAAGTATTGATTGATCTCAGATGAAGATGGCTCAGGTCTGCGGGCTCTACTTTGTTTATAGCTTCCCAATGTAAATGTAGCCTCCGGATGTGTTTTCCTGCGGTAGCCCGCCGTCAATAAGGAGCTTTATTGTCAAAGGTTTCACCGGAAGTCCGATTCTGCTTCACTTGCGTGGGGCAGGCGTGGGCTTGACGCTGGTGACGCCGGAGGAGCGGAGCGGAGCGGAGCAGGCGAAGGGAGACACGGCAGCGGCGGCGGTGCTTCACCTCCATACACAAACAGGGACTCACCCCGCTGCTGTCCACCTGCGAGTCGCTCCGCCGTGGGAAGGACACGGTACGCGCTTTCGGCAGTAACCACCCACTCCCCGCACTTTTCACGGCTGAAGGAGCAGTCTTAAGTTTGGGCTCTTGTGCTTTTGCCGCTGCTCTCTTCAGGGACCTGTCACCAAAGAGTGAATGAAGGTAGGTCTGCACTTTTTTTTTTCACGGGTTGAAGCCCACGCTCCTCCGCGCTCCTCATCCGCGGAGCCGAGGCGCCGGGACGCTCCGTTTCTCAGTCTGTGAAATGATCTTTTCTCCCGCTGGTAGTTAGATAAGCCTTCAATGTTGACGCCTCAAAATTAAACTTAATTAAAAAAAAAAAATCAGTGAGTAACAAGACGAGCAGCCGTTTAAGCCAAAACAAAAAAGAAAAGGGAGGAGAGAAACATTCGCGTGATTTGTTGCCGTAAATCTGATGTTATAAGAGGCAGGCCGTGGGTTCGCTCTTTTATGATGCTGTTGTCATGTCTTCATTAAGACTACAACATAAGTTATCTGTTGTCCTTGAACTGAGCCTGTAAACAGGTCAACAACAACAAACCCACGAGGTCCACGCTGTCCACTCTGCCTTCACGAGGACGGACTGTGGCATTCCTGGTGATCATTCCCCGACTCACAAGTACTGGATGTGCTTTTTACTGTTTGTCGACTGTTGTTTTGTAGGTGTTGTCTTAGATTTGTTTTTCTCCTTTCTGTTCGTTTGTTTTGTTTGGAGGGAGATCAAAGGTGACAGAAACCCCTTTAGTTGGAGGTCTTTACTGGAAAGCCCACTACTCTTTTACAATAAACTGAGTCTTACTCAGTTGTGTCACTGTTGACAGTTTGTCAGCTTCATTATTGAGAAATGGACAGAGAATAGAGCCAAATAAAGGGGATGTGAAACTGTAAGAAGTCCATTTTTCCTGTCATCTGTCATGCTCTAATGCTCCCGTCCTTTGCTTTTTTTTTTGTTTTGTTTTGTTTTTTCAGATCTGAATAGGTGGAAGACTTTCATAAAACTGGGCTCTAATGGTTTACCTGACATATCTTTTGTAAACACTCCTTACAGATCTTTTAATTTTAGCGACTAATTTTAAAATCTAGACCAACATAATTTCGGGCTGTTCTGTCAACTGAAGAGGTTATAGAGTTATAGAGGTTATACTGTGTCCCTGCGCGATGAATATATATGTTTGGACATAGACGTGGTTTTATAATGTTGTCTCTTCAAGCATAATGGATTAAAAAGAAAGCGTTAAGTGTAGACTTTGAGCAGTAACTAAAGGACTTTAACAAATTATTTGTGAGATTCACATTTGCTCAAATCCATCATTACTCGTAAATGTGACAGTCAGAAGGCCAAGGACAACACAGAGTACCAGCTTTCCTGTTTTGTTGCGTGTTTGTTTGTGTGTTTTTCTTAGGCTTTGTGTTCTGTAAATGAAAAGCTTGGCTTCGGCTCACTTAGTTTAAGATCATTCAGTTTTTTTTTTTTAGTCTTTGAAAGCTGCGGTGTTGCTTTTGAGCTGTGATTTTAGTGATTGTGTTTCTGTACTGTGAAGTACCACTAAGTTTGTCGTAAAGCCTTTGACTGACTGGTAAGAATATGTATAAGTCTGTCGACTCTAGAGAGTCACTCCACCAGCACACAAGTGACCCACTTCCACGGACAGATAAGCCCGCTCATGTCGTAAAACTACCTCCACCATGTTTGACACAGTAACTGTTTAGGATGTGGGGTATTCACTCTACTTCTTCATACTTCACATTTCCCATCATCGTTGTGCAACTTAATGCCTGTTTCGGCTGTTTATTGAGTCTCTTGTCAGAACAAGACTTTATTTTTGTTGTCTCGATGGGGGCGTATCCTCTTTGTAAACCTTCCAATGAACACCTCGAGTGCTCCTCATATTTGTTGTAGTTTAGATTCGCGTTTGGCATATCGATTGAACCTGTTGTCTTCTCTTTCGGGAAACTTGCAGGGCTTTCAGGGGGAAATTGGCTGGTATTTGTGTCACGCATGCCACAGCTGTTACAAACGCCAACAGCGTAACAGGTAGTTGTGTTTGTATCACATACTCGTGAACCATCCGAGGTACACGCGCTCGGTGTGACTCGTGGGACACAATTACCACATGGGAGGTGCTCTTTGGTGTAGCTCATGGTTGGTGATTCTGACTTTAATCTTTGCTGCTTACGCATCTAAGGAGTCACATTACAAAAGGAGAAGACAAATCTCCCAAAATATGTAGTCAACACAAACGTTTTTGTGCTGGCCTACTGCATTCATGTGATTTTTTTTTTTTTTTTTTTTTTGTCTCTTCTCATGTGGCAGCAGTGTGTAGAGCAGGCTCTCGCTGTCAGGTCCCTTCTGAGGTCAAGTTGGAAAACCCTGATAAGGCTAACTGATGTCACTCTGCAGGCGTCTGCCAACAATGCGGCTCTTTTCTTCAGGCCAGATTTAGTCCCAAAGCAGGCCTCTCTGAGAAGCTGGGCACAAGTGAAAGCAGAATTTTAACCAAGTGATTCACAAAAAGAAAAACCAGTGGCATGCATCTGTAAATACTGCTTTTCTGACGGAGGATTCTGATTGTAATGTGGTCTGATAGTGCGTGATAAACACAAACATGCATAAACTGTGTCACCACAATAGGAGCAGAACATGGTAGAAAAGGGTTTGAGTGTTTAGCCCAGGGGTAGGCAGCCCTGGTCCTAAAGAGCCGCTGTCCTGTATGTTCTCTGCGTAGCCTTGTATCGATACACCTGATTCAAATGAATGGTCATCAAAATCATGTCATCAGCACCTGTCCGAGTCTGTTAATGACACAGCCATTTGTGTTAGGGTGTGTTGAAGCAGGGAAACATCTAAAACATGCAGGACAGCAGCTCTTTAGGACCAGGGTTGCCTACCCCTGGTTTAATGCAAATGCAAACATTGAGATTCCAGAAATGAACTAAGTATATAGAAAGCTACAGAGTGTGACAGGGATTTACTAAACTTAGGTGCCACATTATGTCTGACGTATGGATTTCTGCATCGCAGGGTACAATTTAGTGACTTTTGTGTTGTCCTCTGTGGTGTGGCTGTAATAGCGGTTTCTCCTCATGAAACTTGGCATTTTCTTTGTTGTTAATGTCCAGAACACCGGGCGTAGCACCATATTTGCATGTGCAACCTTAATCCATCCTATTCAGACCTGTTTATCTTTGTTTGTTTGTTTGTTTTGACATCTGTGGTGCATTGATCAATGCAGTTTGGCTGCATTCTGAATCGACTGGTTAGTCAACATGGTTGTAGAGGAGTCGCTCTGAGGTGGTGGGACTGATCCCAGAGTTTTCTCCCAGGCTGTCGTTGGAAACCAGACCACTAGAACGCTGACATCATTGCTTCTAGATGTTTCACAATCTAGAGTTGATGGAGCTTTGGCGGTGGCATTCCCAAAACTATGGAATGTCCTGCCTTTTCGTATTTGCACTCTCAGACTTTAGGTTTGTTCAGGTCTATGCAAAACACATATTTCTTCTCTTTTGCTTTCAATTCTGAGTAGAAATGAGATGCAGACAGATATTGGACTGTTCTGCTATTTTGATTTTATTCTTTCTTTTAATGATTTTTATTATATCTTCCTGCTTTTACATTATGATTTTTGTTAGATTGTAGAGCACTTTGGGTAACTTTGTTGTTTTGTAATGTGCTACATAAATAAATTTGGCTTTGACTCTATGGTATGATATTGATTGTAATTGTTGTGAGCTGGTCATGATTTGTCTGAAAGTGCACAAAGTATACCTGGCTTTAATCACTATTTCATTTTAAGTCAAAGTGGTGGAGTTTACTGTTTTAGTACTTACGTATGAGATGTATCCTATTATAACAGACAGCATATATCCAAATATTTTGACCTGAGAAAAATAATGTCAGCAGCTTGCAGGGGTGTAGGGGGTTTAATCCAAGTGCAGAACAGGAGATGAAAAATAAATGAGCAGAGGTGGGTTTGAAAAAGTTTGTCTTTGGTTGGCTGTAGTGCTGTGGGTAGAGTCAGTTGTCCTCCCAATAGATAGATGCCACATCAATTCTCAGTCTCGTTGCATGCCAGAATGTCCCGGGCCAGGACATTGAACCCCACAATGTCCCTATTGCCCCAGCCACATACAGTGACCAGATAAATAGAGAGTGTTGTACCATTTTTGGAAAAAAAAAGAAAATCAGCCTATGCCAATTCAATCTGCAGAACACAATGTTCTCCTGTGTCCAACAAGCAGGGAAAAGCAAAAAAGATGTGATCTGGTTTGGAAAAAAACTAGTACCTGTGTTTGTTTTTTATTATCAACAGGCCATGTGTATACTGAGCTAACAGTCCTTGACCCACTGGTTGTTACCTGGCAGGTACAGTCCCTGCATCTCACTGCTGCCTTTTAATACTTTTTTTCTTTTTAATCTCTGAAAAGGCACACTGAAATTTCATCAGATAAAATGCCCTCTTCCACTTCATTTGCTGGAACAACCTGCATGAAACGCTTGCATATTTTTACAGAGTCATTTTTCACTCTGGATTGCAAGCTCTGTTGTTTTTGTGTGAAATAAAACACCTCTGTGTTGCAATTGCCATCTCTATTGTCTTCCTTTTTCTCTTATGTCCCTGTGTTTCACTCCACCCTGTCACTCTCTTACTCACACTTCCTGCTGTTATACTTTTAAAGTAATCACCCCTCGTTACAATGCAAGCCTTGCATAACATCCTCTCAAAGAGCAACATGCATGTATTGGCGGCGGTAAAGGTCTTTTGTGTGTGATGGTGGGAGCGTCGATGAGCTGATTAAAGCCGCATTATATGGAGCTCTCCGTTTTATCTACTGCCAGTGGTGATCGAGGTCATCGAATGGTGAATGCATACGGATGGAAACTGCCACAGTAAGGAATATGAATGACTGAGAGGCGAAAGCGGCCTCTTGGAAATTTCATCTTCGCTGCACAGCAGGTCGAGACCTGCCAAGGAATGCAGGGAAGGCAGCAGGAGAGAGAGAAGAAGAGAGAAATGCCAGCGAAGGAACATAAAATGTACAGCAGCCCGAGAGAGAGATTAAAAGGAACCAGAACACATTCATTCACATAATAGTGGATCCGTAATTAATGTAAAAGGCAAATGCTTTAAACCATTACAAAGCTTTCTCCCACGGTGTGAAGATGTAGGAAGATTGTTGTCCTACAGACAAGCTTAGACTTATTTCCGGTCTGGCCAGCTGGGGCCAAAATCTGTTAGGGAATTAGTTCTCAGTGAAAGATCACAGCATCCTCAGTCCATCGTTCTGGGAGGATGTGCTTCAGCCTGCTCTGTGTGATGCTGGCTCTCGGTGTGAAGGTGTGGCTTCGCTGACGTGATGATTGACAGAATGCTTTTTACTCCACATCCCATCTGTCAGAAAACAGCCAAAATAAGCATGCAGAGAAAGAAGTTGTTTGAATTTTGCATACAATTATAGAAAACCTAGATTCGTTCAATTGTTTGCCATTTTCTAGTTATATGATTCTAATTTTCAGCCATTTTTAATCATAGGAAAAAAACTAGATGTTCATTGGTTAGCCCCTGAGTCATTGTGCTTGAGTGATCCAAGAATATCAATATCAAACTTTAGAGAATCATGTCATACAACAACAACAGAAATTTCCGGATCAGAACATCTGTCATCTGATTACATGTGGTCTAGTAAATGATACTCAAAAACAAGCACTGATTTGTTTTTTAAAATAAAAAAAAATCATGAGGTTGTACATGTTCTGTTTTCATTTACAGCATATAAAACAAAGTAAGCTGATGAAAGTGAAAAACTGACCAGCAATAATCTGTTAAGCAGATATGACTGTATGAAAACTTTCCTCTGTTCAAGTAGCCATTTTGCTAAATTTGGTTTCAAGATGAAAATTTTCAGGACAGCCGTGGCAGTAGAGTCCATGCCTTTTGTTTACTGATGTTATCTTGTTGGTGGTAGAGGAATGTGCGCTGGAGCCTCTGCCAGTTTCAGGAAACATTGAAATAAGCCAGGGACAATGGAGATTTTGTGGCAGCTGGTGCCGGTACCGGTCAAGAGGGCACCCAGGAAATAATCAAAGCCTCACTTAGAGTGTGAAAGAGAAAAGTGGAAATGTCACGATGATTTCCATGTTATATTATCTCAATCTCTGGTGGGTTGTGTATATAAAGTGTCTGTGTGTGTGTGTGTCTCATTGTAGGGCTACCTGAAATGATAGTGATGTTAAAAAAAAGTCAGTGTATTAAAATATCAAGTAAATAGAATATTAGCAGTAATATCAGAGGCAGTTTGATAAAGTCTTCGTGAAAAAGAAGTGTGGTTGTTATGGGTTTTATGGCATCATCAGGAGAGGGCAACACAGAGGACAGAGTTTATTGATCCTTTCACTGTTATGAACTGTGACTTCCTTTCACCTTTAGAATAATAAAAACATAAAGACTGTAGACCTGGCACCGCATCAGTGCATGACTACACAGCTAACAGCACTTTTGGCAGCAGAAGTGTCCCTCACAACATGTACTCATCAGATCTTTCTGTTAACTGACCCTGACCCCAACCTGGATCCACAGTCCCACTCACACGTGTGCCCATTAGAATAATTAACCTGATTGACACGTCTTTCAGAACTGTGGAAGGAAATACTCTTAGATTCAGGTTGAATTTACAAACTTTATATAAAGAGACCCCAGCTGACCAGGAGGTATGAATCCAGAACTTTCCATTTGTGGTTAGGCGATGGTGCAAAGCAATACATGTGACAATGGAAATACAGTAAGTCCCTCCCGTTGTAATGCAATTAGTCCTCGCTTGAAACAGGGCTTCAAATGAGAAGCTCTTCAATCTAGTGAACTGGAGTATCTGTAATCACATTTCACATTGCCATCTATGTCAGAGGCACCAATGTAATATAGATTTGGTGACGAGACCGTATCCTGTCTGGAACTTTTATGTTTGCAAGGATGAAATATCGCTTTTTCCATATTTGAATCATGTATAGGGAAAATCTCAATATAGCTTGCAATGTATTGCTGAACTACTTAATCTACTTGAACTACTTAATCTTTTTTCAGCAATAATAAAAGTGTTTACATCAGCTGCATAAAAACACTGATATCCAGAGAGAGGAACAGTGTGGGTATTGGTGGTTAAGATTGTCACACACATTGTAGTTCATAATTTCTTTTTGGTTGAGTGATGTGCTAAACAGTGCAGATGGATTGGTCTGTCTTAACCTACGCTTCTCATGACGATTCCTGGAAAACAAAAAAGTTTTATTCCAGATGGGAAGTTAGTTTCTTGGTCTTGTAGTAGAACTTCAATGAAGAAAAAAAAAAGGTTTCACAAGAATTATTATTGATGTTACAGCTGTTATTGATATAAGAACAGACTGTCCCACACCTGTGGACACACTTTTTTTTTTTTTTTTCGAAGAAAGTGAGATGATGGAGAAAAAATGTTACAGATGCAGCAGAAGAAGTAATTCTCACTAAAGTGGAGCCAAAAAACCCCAAAACATTTTATTTCCTTTTGGAAGTAAAGTCAACAGTTGTAAGGGAGAGCAGCAAGGCACAGGTCTGGATAAATGTGACTGATGCAAGTTAGCCATGCTCTCTGTCCAATGAAGGGGAAGTAATAATGGTTTAAAATGATGCTAGATGCAGAAAAAAAAAATATGTATCAACAAAACTTTTAGAATCACAGCCTATCTGATGCTACTTCTATATTATGAGTTAAATCGCTATGTATTGTGGCAGCCAGGGAAAGTATTGCTTTTAAAACATTTTTAAGAAATAATCAGTAGAAATAAAATTTAGAGTCCAATTTAATTAAATTTTCTTAATTGTAAATTCTTTCAAGTTTGTTGGCCCAAAAACAGTGTACTCCTTTTGTAGTTCCAGTAAATTACCCATACAGATAAAGGTAAATTTAAAAAAGAAGATGATTTATTCACACCATGCTTTTTTTTTTTTTTTTTTTAATAAATTTGAAGCAATTCCTATTTCAGCTGGTGGATGCTCTTTCGCCTGCTGCTCCTGAGCTATGAAAAATCCCTTTCAGTTAAGATAAACATTTTACATTTCTAATTGATTCTCGTGTCATAAAACACGTTTTTAAAAGACATCTGCATATTGTGAAAATAACAGACCACCTAACACATTAACGTTGTGAAGTCTGATAATGATGAGCACTCCATCTTTACACAAGCTCTACACATGACCACGGACAAGAGTAGATTTCGTTTGTACTTTCAAAAAGTTTGAAATGAACATTTACACGATTACAGAAACAACCACACATTTCGCAATGCGAACAGTTACACACATTTGTTCGACCTGCGTTTCATGAATGAGGCCTGGCGTTTCTGCATAGGAACACCAATGAAGTTGGTGAAGATGGTATACCCTCAGCTTTTTCCATAGTTCCTGCTCACACAAGTACTCGGCAGATGGGGATTTCTACTGGAATTGCACTCTGAGCTGGAGATGCCAGGGAGGGATGCAGAGGAACATGTGACAACGGCACTCAAGAGGCAGCACATGATGGAAAACCTATAGCAAGTAGGAAATCAAGAATGGCAGCTGAATCTCCTTGGTGACCGTTTTTTGTTTTATTATACATGTTGTTTTGTATGTATCTTAAAAAAGAAAAAAAAAAGCACCATAGTAAAAAAAAAAAAAAAAAAAAATGTAGACAGCAGCATAACAGAAAAGGGTTGTAAACAACTATTCTCACCAGCAGACTTTTGGTTTCTCACATGCCACCCCCGAAAATATCTCTAGAACATTTCAGGAACGTGGTGGTTGTGTGAAAATGACTTAGGTCTCGTTCTCAATTCTGGTTTCTTCCTTGTCCGGTGAACCTACACGACCGGTGGTTTGATCTAACCCAAGTGAGCTACATCACTGTGTGTCTATGCGACGGTTTTATCCTGGGTTGTGCTTGTGTGTGCATTTTGTCATCTGAGCAGACCTTTGCTCAGCAGGAAGCCAAAAGGTAACTTATTTACAGTGTCTGAGAGAAACTTCTGAGTGTACATACAGACGCTCACACATTTGCACCCCCACGCCCCCTTCCCCTGTCTCACAGTAACCGCTATAAATAGAAACTGAAACAAAGAGGTGTGTAAAAGCCATAGATGCAGAGTGATTCAGTGAAAGACCTACATATTAAATATTTACTTTGTTTGCTGTAAAGCCCATCTGTGTTTGAGTTTGTCATGGTTTTCTGAGTTTTATGGTCACAAACATCCCACAGTGCTAATGAGTGGGTGTGTATTGTTTTTAGGAATGGACACAGTGGCCTTTTGTTTACAGTAAGGCAGTGTTGACGCACAGTCAAATATAATGGGTCACATTTGATTTAGGAATGCGTGAACTGTGTCTAGTGGTGCATGCTTTTTTGCGTATTTTAACTTTATTAAATTGTTTGTTTTGATGATTTCTGGACCTTATTTCATAACTGTCACCTTTCATTTTAAAAAAAATAGTTGATCAGATTTCCTCATAGTAAATATATGGTATTTATCTGTTTTTAGCGGTTTGTTGACATCACCAACTGTATTTATGTGTATGCCCTGTGGTTGCCATTGCAAGCCGCAGATCAGGAGACAGTGGGAGTAATGTCAGAAAGGGAGTGCCTTCAAGGCCATTTTTGCTTGTTATGCAACCCTCAGGACCCAAGAAAAACACAGTTACCTGTCTGCAAAAGGAGCACACATTGGCATTTACAGCGTCAGGTTTGCAAGAGTGTTTATGAAATGCCCGATGTAGGGAAAACCACATTTCAAAACACTGATCCATATGGTCCATGCTGAAAGAAAGAGAGAGCATATTCATTGATAAGGACTGTCTGGAATCACCCTAAGGTGAGGAGCAGTGAGAAGCCCCCGGTCATTTCAGGATTGTGCATTCCTCAGATTCCTGTACCAAAGGATGGGTGGAGGAAGGGAAGCGTCTGCGTGGTTATAAGGGGTGAGAGAAAGTTGCTTCAGAGTAAGACTCTTGCTGTGCTGTTTGTGTAGTGTTAAGGGTAACAACACTTTGCAAGCAGGCCTGAAGCTAAGAACATCTTGTGCGTGTTAGGCCAGCTAATCCTTGTTCCTTTTGCGCAAAACATCAAACTAGATATGCATAACACTTGAGCTTCACGTCACTAGCCACTACTCTGTGCACTGTGTTGGAAACTGTTGATTTAGTGCTGTTAACCCACAGAAAGAGCTTCACTTGTGTAAATGGCTGATGACCCAAACTGACTTTATTTTCTCTGATGAATAGAAATTCTCCTCAATCTAAAGCCGAGTTCAGATTGCACACTTCTCTAATTTTGTCTGATTTATTTTTTTTCTTCAAGCTTATTCACCAGATTCAACCCCCAATTTAACTGTGAGTTAAGATGAAAGCATTGTTCAGAAGTCTACACCTTGCTAGTTAAACCATGATGCAAGTATAGTGTAATAAATTTAACCACCATGTCGCTGAAAAAAAAAAACAGGCGTTTTCTCTCCACCTTCCCTTTTTTTAAAATTTCTTATCTTGCATGCTGGAAGCATTAAAGAAGCAGAGCTGTTTTTGCCAAAGGTCAACCATATTCTGCGCAGCGAGCCCATGCAGATTATACTTTCGGTTTGATGTTACCTCCCATGTCCTTTCATCCTAGTTGCACTCAGTGACTGTGACACCCAGTGACCTCTCCCTCAATAACCAACAATTCCCTTTAAAATGCCCAGAGTGCTAAGTATTTGCTCAGAATCTGCAACATGTCTTGGAGCGTCACAGTCATGCCTTTGATATTCACACGGTGGCTGGGGACTGCTGATTGAACAGTAATTTGCTTCAGATCAGGAGCAATTTTCAGCAACCTCCAAAAGTTCTCTGCCGCACCACATGATCTGCTGCAAAAACAGCGGCACCAGCCGCTGTTTCCCTGCTGGGAAACCCGGGATCGTTTTCTGACACTAACATCTCTCTACTGCAGACGCAAACGCTGCAAACACTAGCGATCAGACAAGCACTGCCGACTGTATCTCACTGGAACAACCAGTTGGAAACTTGTGTTGGTGTTTGTTTAGTGTTGATTAAATAGAACACGGTCAGTGGCCACAGACATTAGAGACTTGTTGCTGGCTGTGGACCACAAAGATAAGGAAAAGGCCATAAAGCTTTGTCAAAGTACACGCTGGGAAGGAAATCTTGCACCTTCGTGAGGTGATTCTGAATGCAGGAGTGGAGGTGAAATAAAGAACGGATCTCTACTGCATCTTTATAGAGTGATCTCAGTATGAAAGTTGATAGATGTCATGTTTTTTGTTTTTTTTTTGTCAGTTACAATGTGGTTTGGGGTGTTTTTTTTCAAGCTTTGGTTGAATAGGGGGAAAAGAGATTTTTGAGTGCAGTGATGTTAACCATATTGTTTTGTTTGTAATTCACAGACTTATTTTTAGTGATTTTTTAAGGACATTTACTAATTTGGAAAGCACATTGGACTTTGTCAGACTTGTTTGGGGCTAAAATTTGTCGGTTATCATTTTCAACGCATTATTTTTGGTACAAGTTTAAAAACAACTTTGTCTTTGACGTTATCAAAGTTGCTTCCTGGGAAAACCGACAGACCTAAGTTTGGATTGGCCTCAAGCAAACACGTCATCTCCGAGCCACTCCATAATTAACCCTCTGTCTGTTTTACACTAAAATGTTCTCTTAAAGTTACTGTAACTGCCTCTGTCTCACACACACACAGGCTTGAAGTGGATCATGTGATGCTGTGAGTTCAATAAAGTCATTGGAGTTAAACATTGACTGTCTCTTACGTTGACTGTGGCCTGAGATTTTTATCATTGTTTAAATTGCACATTTCCTGGAACTCAGCACTCTGTATATTTCTGCTATAGCTGTGTTTCACAGCTATTTTCTGGATAAATCTACCCCTTTCTCTGAATTCATCCTCTGCTCTTTTGAAAATATACCCTTGGATTTGACTCGCACAGTTCCCCCACAGTTATTTTTGTGAACCTTTCAGTGTTACACCCTGATAAACAAGATAGAGCATCATAAGCACTCGGGAAAAACAGGAAGCTGACTGGCCTCAGTGTGTGTGCATTGCGTGTCATCAGCTAGTCTGTAGTATATCTGTCTTCCATATCGCCCAGCTCACATCTTAGTTTTTGTAGCGGCAGCTCTTTGAACTGGAGGCGTTCTGGCTCACCTTGGGCTCACCCCGGGCACCTTTTTCTGTACTGGGCATATATAGATCATGTCCTCCTTTTCTTGTTTGACCTTGACGTTTATGGAAGTTTACATTTAGCTCTAAATGTACAAAATTAGACCTTGAAGGGGGGATAGTACGAAAAAGTAAAATCTAGCTACCAACTCCAGAACTTGGACGTAAAATAACCTCGTCTCATTGTTTGTGGCCATCTAATGTCATGTTCCCGTGGGACTGGTATTACTGCAATAATTCTGCAATAATTTGAAAATTACACCCCCACGTCTGTGTTTTAATATAGCAAAATGTGTGTTTTACGATAATTTGCAGACATTAATACCCAGATGTGGTGTCAAGGCCTTGCGTTTCGTTAAATAATTAACATTTAATGAACATAATGAATTATGACATTTATCCATGGCTTGTTTGTGCATAATTGTGGGTTAATATTGAATCAGAAGCATCTGATCACACACTCTGCAGGAGCTCAGTGACAATACGGCACATTTCGAGAAAACCTGTAAATCATGCTTTATTTCATCAAGAGCTATCAGACAAGCATTTAAGCTTGATAAAATGAAATTTCTGTCTGCACAAATTGGTTAAGCTTAATGCAGACTAATGTCTTGGTGATAAGATAGTTTGTGACATTTATGGGATTTTTTTTCACATGACATTGACAATAAAAACTTGCATTAATGAATTTTCATAGTTGTAGTCATTTACGTCTGATCGATAAAGCCCGTGTCTCCTTTAAGTCATTAGTAACGGCCACCAAGCCAACACTTTGCTGTGGTTAAGCACTGATTT
This sequence comes from Zenarchopterus dispar, assembly GCA_028564865.1. Lineage (NCBI taxonomy): Eukaryota > Metazoa > Chordata > Actinopteri > Beloniformes > Zenarchopteridae > Zenarchopterus > Zenarchopterus dispar. Next base: position 17,407,620 of record JAOWBL010000005.1, on the reverse strand, counting down.
AAATTTTATCTTGTTTTTTAATGACTGTAAGTGAACTGCAGTCAGTATTTTGCTGGCTCATGCACATGCTCAAACACCAATGTCTTCGAAGATTTGCTTACATCAGAACTTTGTTTTAATTCCCAAAACCAAACCAAGGTGCTTCCACGAATCGGAGCACTGCTGATCCTGATCTAAACTTTTGTTGTTGGTCGCGTTCCAGATGTACATTTTTTTTAATGTTTATGTAGTCACCATCAATTTATTTCACTCCGTTTTCTACAAGAAAGAGAATCCTTCTCTTCTTCTTGTTTCTAAGTTGATGTATTGACCTTTTGTCCTTGCATCCCGCCCACCTGAGAAGTGAGCCAGAGACGGAGTGAGACATGTTTTCCTGGGAACCATATCATTGACAGAACAGCTGCATCATCTGTCTGTTTTCCTCTTAAAGCCCTCTGCTGTTTTCTGATCTTTTTTAAGTTGTCACATTAGCAAAACGGATCTCATGACAATTTACGCATTTCTTTTAAATTCCATTGGTTTAGTGGCATAATGTGTCGAGCCTCTTTAAAGAAAATCATGGGTGCCAATAAGACTTCTGGGAAGGATGCAGCTCCTCTGAGTCTCTCTTTTTCCTCATTCCTGTCTCTTCAAGACATCTTTTAAGATGCCACTTTGTAGTGAATTTATTGGATTACGGACACAAGGATGAAGAAGCAGTCAAATACGACATCACAAATGAGAGAAACAGGAACTTGTTGAACTACATCTCACCGAGCATAAATGTTATATTCGTTTGACTTTACTGAAAACTGATCTTAAGTCTTTTGAATTTAGTTTACAGGCTGTTTACAGGAAGCATAGGAAGTCCAAAAATTGACTGAGTGACTTCACGCTGCAGTATTGTCACCAGCACTAAATAAAACCATGTCATTTACTTCTTATTCTTATATGAAGTAAATCGTTGACTCATCTACAATGGCGTGGTTTCTTAGATTTCAGTATTGGTTCCAGGACTCCGTCAGACTTTCATTTTGACTGCTGAAAGAATTCAACACCTTCCCGATATGGCTCACACTTTGTTCTCAGTTGCAAAAGTCACTTTCATCCTGAAACCTTATGCTCCTTTAGTTTTTTTAGTCTTCTCAGAATTCAAAAATGCCTGCCAGATAAAGATGCATATTCTTGCCATCTCAGGGATTTTTCTTTTAAAGGTGGGTTCTCCATGATCTTGAAAGGAAAGAATGATTATGTGTCACTGAAGAATGAGGCAGCGGGAATAGATGGGAAGAACAGAGGGGTCGGAGCACTCGGCATAGTTTGTTTTCTTATCTTGAACAGAGGAGCAGCCGAGGCCATAGAGCTAATCAGGTGTGCATAGTTGTGTTTAGGGTATAGATTTTGTGTGTGTGTGTGTGTGTGTGTGTTTTTCCCCCTCCCCTAACAATCAGTGTGGTTTGTCCTCTCGCCCGTCAGATGCTGCGTCCCAGAAGTTTTCTCGAACTCCCCAGTTAGGAGTGGAGGCCTTAGGAAAACAGCAGGTAAAACCTCTGCATGTGTGTGCATGTTGTGTCTTGTAGTAATTATGACCCATTTTACCTGTGATGCTGCTCCGAGCGTTTATGCGTGTGCTTTCCTGTGAGAATGTGGGAAAGAAGTCATTCAGCTTTCCTGGAATCTGGGAGAGCAGCTCCACTGCTGACAGGCAGAAAATTCAGAGGAGATGGCCAAAATACCTTCATTTTAGACATTTTTTGTGATAACATGAGTCAACACCCATCACAGTAGCTTTGTTGGACCATCTCTTTGTCGTTGGTGTGTTTACTAATGGAGCTTTTCCAGATGGCATGAGAAAACAAGTCCTGTGTTGTGTTTACTGATTTCCAAGTTACTGTAATTTAGGGATTTGTTTGACCTTGACTTTTATGGAAGTTTATGAACATTATCACTTAAGATAAATAATTAATTTCCCTCTGGGAAATCAATTATTTATCTGAATGAAGTTTTTTTTGTTTTGTTTTTTTTAAATGAAATGGTCTTGACACACACAAGTAATGACAGAGGCTGTACAAACAGTAAATGATCCGGTGAGCTCACTGTTTTATCAAACAGTTGAATGACGCTGATGGGACATTGATTATTAAATTACTGACAGCATTATTGTTCAGTCTGATCGACTGGTTTGTTGATGTGTTTGTGGCGTTTTGATAGTTTGATACTACATTTTTAAGCTAAGAGTATTATTAAAGGACTTGATTTCTCTTAGAATTATCCAAATGTATTTCGGTGTATGAGAAAGTAACTGGTAAATATAGTTATCAGATTCACCAATATCAGCATAATCATTGTAGCTCTTTTTGCACACACATGTTGGCAGTGGGGTGGACTCACACTTACAGTTTTATTTCCTGCTGTTCTTCTTCTTTATTTGTGTTGCAGCTGCATGTATTTACAAAGTGAACACCTGGTAAACATTTACCTGTTATATATGTGGCAGTGTAAGAAGAGCTTTGACATTTACCAGTATAACAACCACATTTCATGCTTTCAGTCAGTGCAGTTGGCCTGTAACCACCAATAATCGGTGCAGATGCCTCCCACCTGTGCTTGTTTTTCTCCCCCTTCCTTCCCTCCTACTCAAATGTGGAAATATAGCTCTATCAAATTACTCATGCTGTCTTCTGTCTCCGCTGATCTTTCCTCCAACTCCGCTACTTTACCGCCGCGGAGCAAAGGGAATTTAAGTGGCCATGTAAGACCGTCGCATAGCTTTTCATAAGAAGCAAAAAGGTTGTAAAATTTTTTTTTTTTCCCCATAAAAATAACCTTTAGTGTTCTCATTCTCGCTAACATTAACACCAGGCAGTGTGTCAGGGCCCTTTCAGTAACACAATCCTAGGAAACCCTGCCCTTGGCCTCATTCTTAAGAGTGTGTTTGGTTGGCATTCTCCTTGTGGCACTGACCTCACTACCTGAGGTATTATTACATATAATTAAACTAGACTGTTTTCAGCAGCTGGACAATAGAACAAATACGAGTTTAGTTGCCTAAATATAGCTGGGGGGTAAATAAAAACAGTTTTTAGCACATGAATACTGCAACAGATGTACTTTTGTTCATCTCTTCATATGGACGGATTATCGTGGGAAATACTAGTTTGTGTTCTGTGTTGTGAGTTTAACAGAAAGTGGTGGAGCGGTGTGCCCAGACAGATGGATTGATGTTAAAAAAAAAAAAACTGCTACAGAGCTTGGCATCAGTGTTTCATTTGGTGTACTTTAACATTCCCAGCAGCCCAGTCATCTCCAAAGCAAGATGATAGCTGGAGCAAAGAAATTTCTTCTGTTTCCAGGCATGAGTGTGTGTGTGTGTGTGTGTGTCATTCAGTGCCAATGTTTGGCTCTTTGTTTATGCAGCAGATAAATGGTAGCTTGGCAAGATGCTGGGAAAGCAGTGCAGAAAAATCTGCAGTGTGTGTGGGAGCCATCTCTGCTACATTCACAGCTGCTCAGTGTTATTTTTGACAATTTACTGGTCATTCTTTCCACTGTTTCTTAATTTATTCAGAGACTGTGTGATGAGCTGGGATTTTTTATAGATCTATTTTCACACTTCCTATTTTTAAAAAAAGGTCCTGTTCTCAGTTGTTTCTCTTACAGTGACCTTAAATAATCTCTTGCTGTTGACCAAAGCTTTTCTAGCTCTCCCTGAATACTCTGTTGGGCTTTTAATGGGCAGTTCTCCTCTGCTGGTCAAAATGATCATTATTGCTACACCTCTGGTCAGATTTGAACATTTGAACCTGTCTGGTATCAGCTGAACTGCAAATTGGCATCTATGTGAAAAGAAAAAAAAGCCTTTTCTCACTTCTAAGGGTTTACAAGATTTACAAAAGAGTTGTTTCAAAATATGGCATAATGTGTCCCTGACGCTGTTAAATAGTGTAATTTCCCTTAAAAAATGTTTCCTGTCATATAATCCGCTGGCTAAGGAGCAATGACAGAGTAATATCTTAAGTTCAGAGACTATAAACACAATGAACAAAGTGTAGATAACAGTATTCACTAGAACCTGGGCACTAAAGATGGATCCTAAGAAATTTATTTACCTCTGGCATGCATTTTTTAAAATAAATTTGCTTTATTGGATCCAGTCAACAATAGTTTTTCTTCTATATGTGGCCCTGCTACCTGTCTAGAGTGTATAACTGCCTTTTTTTGTCTGAAGAGAGCTGGGATAGCCTCCAATAGACACTCATGATCCTGGATAGGAATTAGCAATGATGATAATAATATTATTATTATTATTATTATTAATAATGATAATGATAATGGATAGATGAATGGATGGACCATTAGTGGTTCTCTGCAGACAGCCATGAAGGGAACTTGTCTCTGTTTCACATAGTTTTTTAGTTGGACAGGGAACATATGCAGAAATTACCCAGCATGCCTGACTGTGTTTGGGTTTATATTGTGATTGATTTTTTTAAAAAAATATATATTGTAATGATTAAAATTGATTTTTTTCTTTACTATCACTCTCTTGGCAGGAGAGATGTTTTATCTCAGCGGGACTTTCCTGGCTAAATCAAAGATAAAACTCCCAGCTGCTTGGTTACATCAATACATGAACTTTAAATCTCTGAAATCTGCTTAAAATGTGTTTGAGACAAACTGTATTAAAGCAAAATCTTATCTTTTGACAGAGCCAGGCAGTGTGTTCTTAAGTGCAGATAAGGGCAGATTGGATGTTTTTCTTTTTCCACTGCAGGTTAAATCCTGAGGTGAAAATAATATTAAACTAAACTAATTAAATAATTTTATTTATTTTTTCCCATGACATTGTGAGGACACACTTCATTTAACCTTGAATTTAACTAAGTCATTTAGAAAGTAGTCGCATAATTGATCGGAGGGAAAATAAAGTATTTGTGACATCAGATCAAACAAGCCATGTGAACATAAGGATTTTTGACAGGTAAGCAAAAAATATTTTTAACTACTGTAAGTACATGTGCCCAAGAATAGAGATGATTTCAACCTCCCCAGAAAATTATTGGCCTCGAGTGGAAGAAACATGTCCACATGTTAATTTTCCAGTTATAGCCGTTCATTGTTTCCTTTTAGTCAGTGTTTCCGAATTTTAAAAAAAAAAGCCATAATTTTCAAAAGAGAAGCTGTTATGTGAAATGAAACAAAGGCCAATCCTTATGTTACTCTCATACGTGGATATATAACCCAATTTAGCTTCAAAACAGGAAGAAGTACCTCAGCCACTTCCTGTTCATTTATCACCTGTCACATCGGGAGGCCGATGAGGAGAAGCTGAAGTTTGGACCTCAGCTCTCCAGTTATTCAAATGGCTCTTTTTAAAAGAGATAAAATTGGGAAGTGTGCTATTTTCCTATTCAAAATAAACATTTTGTTCTTGCTTTTACACTTGGTGGAGGAGGAACCCTAACTCTGCCTAGATTTTTCTCAAAATCCTCTAAGTATTCACCTTATCAGTTTTTAATTTCCTCAAGAGACGATTCAAAGAAGCTGTTTTAATTCCCTGTGTGCCCATCCCTGCTTTTAACGTCACCTTTTCCTTTTTCCAAGAAACAGATGGCATGGCCAACTTTACATATATGACTGCTATCCTTACAGGCTTCCTTTTACTTTCCTTTAAACGAGGGAGTTTATCAGAGCTTGCTTTGAATAATCCTGTATGATTACGATAAGAGTTTGCATGCCCTGTAGCTCTTTAGTAAAGGTACCGTAAACGTAAGTTATGTTTTCCCTGCTTTAGCGTACCTCTTTTTTCTTTTTTTTTTTGTAGTATGAAGTTTAATGTGTAGTTCTTAGACAAACAAAGCAACGTCTTCTGTATGCTGAGGAACTGGCCCTGATGGATGAGTGAAAGCCTCAGAAGGTGCGAGTAAGCCGCCTGAAGCTACCGATCCCACGAAGCAAAACATGACCAGCATCATGTGACGGCGCTGCTCCCTCCCAGCCACTGTGCTGCTTTTTTTGTTTTGTTTTGTTTTTTTGCTTCTCTGAGTATGTTGGTCTGCGAGACCAAGCTGGCAGGGCAAGGGCAACACAAGGGCCGTGTTTGTGCAGGGCACGGGACTGTCCTTGGTGGCACGCACACACACAAACATGCACACACACTTGCCAAAAACAGAGGCTTATTGTGGACACCCTGCCCAGTTTGGTCCTCCCACTACAGTCACACACTGTATCACATTTTGGATAACCATTTCTTTCTGATCACTCTATTTTTTTTCTTATTTTTCAATTAACAAAATGCTACCAGTGTTTCTTTAAGTTCATTTCTTCCATTCCACCTTACTCCATATTTTCTCCTCGTTCTTCACAGTCCAGCACATTTTTTTTAATATGCCCTCCCACCATTCATTCCTCATGAATCATCCTCCCATCCCATGTTTTTGCACCCATTCCAAAAGGAGGTGTCAAAAATCTGCTAGTTAAGTCATGGAAAGATCCATGTTGACACTCCTTGTATTTCTGAGTGAGATGTCATTGCCTCTCTTCGCATCTCGTGTGTCAGCGAAGTGAATCAGGCTGTAAGGAACGTCACACTTGCAGGTCTCATTTGCTCCTCTACTAAGCTCTTAAGATGAAAGCTAAAGAGATGAACTCCTAATCTGTTATGACTACCATAACAACTAGTGTACTCATCATTTTAAATTACACTGGAATTATAAGAGGTATGATAATGACTGTATAGTGCAGATCACCTTTAAGCACAGCTGAGCTTTTCCTTGATGGATAACTGGAGTTCTGGGGGATTTGTGTCAACACAATCATACGAGTATTCATGTTTCGATATTTTAAGCGAGGCATTTACATGGCGAGTCATTAAGTTAATAAGATGTTTTCACTTCTGTCAGGAATGACACTTGCTCATAGCTTAAGCTATGAGCAAGTGTTTGCTAACTGGTTCCATGGCAGACACTCATCTACCAAGTGTATCTTGTTTTGCCGCCACTTTTCAAAATCAAAAGATCCAGTGACAAACCATCTTGCATATCTATTCACAAATATTTGAATTTTAGAAAAATTTGAATATCATTTATCTCTGTGAATGCTGATTTAAAAACGGGTATGTGTGATAAAGTTTGTGTAACCTGAAGTAATACTAGTGAGCAGTATTAAGGATGTGGGATAAATGTAAACAATGGCGTGCTGCAAAGAGGAACTGACATACACTTCAACACTTTAAATAGCTAAGTGGCCAAAAACAAAAAAAGGCCAAAGATTTTTCCTCGATGGTGCTGCAATTTCTCTGAAGCCCAGAGACAGTTTTGAAAGAACGGAAAACAGAGTCGTCCATGCCAGTTGTGTCACCTTGAATCGGGACATGTCCAGCGCCTGCATCACTAGTGTCAATCTTTATGTTTAAATGGCGGAGGACATTTCAGGATGGCGAGAAATACCAAACTGCTTAAAGAATCTTTTCACAGTTTTGGAGATTTGCTCACAACTCGATTTCCAGAGAAACTCCTTAAGCATACTAAGAAGATTAGTCAGTGGAGATACAATGATGGCAAAGTTGTGACGGGACGCTCTGTAATAGCAAGCTAAATAAAATTTTAAAAAAGTCTTACTTCATGTTGTGGGACCTGGGTAGTCCATAATGATGCTCATCTTGACTTAGAGGAGACTAACGTGTCCTTGATCCCCCTCTTTGACAAGATAAGTGTTTGGGAGCTGCATATTTTGTGAATGAATGTGTCGTTTTTGCTTGTTTTTCCACCTTCAGTTAGCAGAGCTTTGTGTCTGTGTTTCTCTGTTCCAATTTTGCTCATTTTCCTCCAGAATTTACTGTTTTTTGTTTGCATATACTGTATATTATATATAGCATATTAAATTTCCTGTTTCCACATTGAGCAAATCCTGAAACCATAAATGTCTTAGAGATTGACCGAGAATGTGTTTATTAAAACTACTTCTGGGCCAAGCTCCAGTGTTTTGAGTTTCACCTGTTTATGAAATAACCTTTTGAATCAAAATAAACAAATTGAAAAAAAAAAAAATCAAAACATTGCCAGTGGTTTTAAAGAAGTCATCCCGTCTGGTACTTGTCCAAATGCCAGATGGTCCAACTGTTACTAAAGGGACCACAGTTTTTTCATAGATGCAATCTAGGAGACTTCCAGTGAAAAAGACTGGGAACCACTCCTGTATGTGGTGTCACTTTTCCACATGACCTGCTTCAGACTGCTTGTAAGTGGAACTTTTGAGGCAACATTTTGACATGGAAATTTTCATTGTAATATATGGACTGTTAGGTGGTTTCACTGCAGACGTGCTGTTGCTAGGAAACTGATTTCCTAAAATGAAATCCTTGTTCTTTTTTTATAATTGCTGAATGGGCGTGCTTCTAGGGTATTTCATCGCACTGTTGTAGGCACGATCACATGCTCATATGACATCTCTCAGTGATGTCACTCCAGCTGAGTTTATTGTAAGAAGAAGCATATCTCCTGCTGTGACACAAAGAAGGGGTTTTGAAGCCAGGGTGCAACTTTTGAGCATCGAAGCAGTGCATTTATCCACGTTTTGTGCAGGAAATGCATTAAAAAGCTCAAATGATGTGCACTGGTGGCTCCGTCATTCTATTTTTTGGGGTCTGCAAGACTTGGTCTTGAGTCTTACTGTCATGGTTCAGTCATCCAAACTGTTGTTGTATTCATGCTGATGTACCTTTTACTCACAGATGGGACACCGAAATACAGTTATTCATCAGTATTTATGTCTATTAGTGAAGTATAGTTGGATGGATCATTAATGCTGTGATATGCAAGAAAAAAAGGGGCTGCTGTCATTGCTCGCCCTCCAATCAAATATCTTTCATCTGTCTTGCCTCTTTTCTTCTTTGCTTCCTTGAAAGCCTGGTCATCCTAACGTCTAAAAAGAAAGCAAAAAGTACGCCAGACCCATAGCTGTCCCTGTGCAGTGCAACCTTGCACGATCGCAGTAACTCCATCTGTGACTTCATGATGAAGTCACAGATGGAGTTACTGTACTTTGGTGTGTTGGTCCACAGTCGTCACAGGAAATTTTCAGACAAAGCTGTTCAAAGAGATGAATCGTTCTTGATGTGGTGTTTCCTTGCTAAATCTCTAATAGTGTCGCTACGGCTGGATCATGACTGTTGACAGGGAGCATTAATGGTGGTGGAGGAATGGTTTCTTTTGAATTTTAACCATTTTCACTGCAATTCAGAAGGAAGTTTGCTGTTGCTCAGCACAAAATGCTCGATGTCTTAATGTCACAATAATTCTGCATGCAAGATGGCCATGATAGCATGTTGCAATGTCACATTTGTCAACACATTTATATTGTCTCCACTTTCTGTACTTTTGGTGCCCTGTTTTCTAATTTTTCTCACTTTTTGGCACATTTCAGACAAAGCGGTTTTGGTGAACAGCTGAGGGAAAGTCTGCATTTGTCTGTTCACGTTACACGAGCTGCAGAATTGACCTCGGTATCATTCTGCACACATCTTTGTGATGGTTTTAAGATGACAGATTATGCTGCAATATCCCCCTTTCTTTTTTTTTAAACCCAAAACAACATACTTTTACTGTGTGTGTGCTCTTAATTTGTATGTGCAATGAATAAAAGAACTCTATTTTGCATACAGTGGAGATATATTTTATATTTCTGAGGTGCTGCTGATAAATGTTTGGGCAGAGGGAAAAAATGAAGTAATAAAAATAACTGCCTAGCCTTTGAGTGCTCATCATCTTTTTATGAATGACCACTCGGGACTTTTTTCTCTGGTGACTGTTTGTCACTCACTTCCTGACAGATCATTGCTTCCTGTCTGAGAAGTAGGCGTAAGCAACTGTGTCTCGGATTTGCTGAGGTTGTTGCCCAAATGTGATTTGTTCACACATAAAAGTGTAGCAAAAACGGATCTAAGGACATTTAAACTCCCACTCATACTCCCACTCATTCACTTCAATCACATCTCGTTTTACATGCCATTTAGAAACACGGGGAATATTTTTACAGCACATTTGGTTTAGAAGTACTTCCACATTTTCATTTCTGACAATGATGCGTTTCCGAGTCGTCTCACTGATGATGAGTTGGCTTGAAAACATCCATCAACTGAAACTGATCCATCTGGAGGAACTGCAGCGCTGAAGCAATAACACACTTGTAGGATGCAACAAAGATCAAAATCAAGGCATCAAATGTCTTTCTTTCCAGACCAAAGGCTGGAGCAGAAAGCACCTGGTACACAGTACAAACATACATTCATATGTGAACACACAATTGTGTCTAGTTACTGGCAGAGCCACCGTGTCAGAGTTCAAATGACCACTACAGCCGAGTGTTTAGTGTCCACAGCATCCGCACGCAGGCTTCGCCCCCTTCACCCCAGCTGACTGCCCACACACACAGGCCGGGAGATTAACAGCTTTTCTTTTGAACACAAGGTTTCAGCAGAGTAAGGGTCTTCATATCAAGCAGCGTTCATGTCCGCCACTCTGATGTGTTACACATTAAACATTTAAATTAGTTGAACAAAAGACCGTCTGCTGCTGCAGACTTGATGTCATGGACAGCCCACATCTTTTGTCTGCCTTTTTGACACTGCTTACTATCACGTATCATCATATCGTTGCGTGTAAGGAAGCGGTAGGTGGGGTTTTTTTTGTTTGTTTGGTTTTTTTTCTCTCTGTCTTTGTGGTTAGTGGCTGAAACTGAAAGATTAGTTGTGGTGGTGCTGAAATGCAGAGCAAGTGTATCAACTGTGAGAATAAGAAATACCAAGTGATAATGTAGGATGAATGTTTGTGGAGTTGATTATTTTCGTTTTCATTTTTTTTTAAAAATAATTGTATTCAAGTATTTATCATTTGATTAATTTACCATTTTCTTTATGAAAAATATACCCTGTAAGCTTCCAAACATTTTCCCCCTAATCTCCCCCCCCCCCCCCCCCCCCCCCCCCCCCAAAAAAAAAAAAAAAGAAACACAAACTGACTTACTCCACTGACAGATTTCCGTATTGACTAGTTTGTTCAGTTTTGAGAATTAATAACTGTTGTTTTGTTTGACACTGGGAGACAATTTTCATGTATCCACTTAACTCCAAGAAACTCTGCTCAAAGTCTCAAGAATGACTGAAGTTCATGGAACCATTAGTGCTTTTAATCCTTTAAAAATTAAAAAAAACTCTTCTTAATCGTACAAACTCATACACACTGCTTCCTCAGAAATGGAATTGCTGGCTCGAGCAGAACCAGTTTGGTCTTTATGTATATCTCCATGCCTGTTAAGAGGAGTATAGTGGTTGTAGTTGAGAGATGAAGAGCTCTTAGAATCTCTTTGTCAGCTTTATTTTTAGCACAGCGAGGAAGAAAATGTGTCACAGGACCCTTAATCACCAGGCATAACCTTTTACAAACACACAGCATTTGTTTAAGCACTTTTCTCTTCTTTTCTTTTTTTTTTTTTTTCAATCACTCACTCACAGACGTGTGGACACACTCGGCCCATTGTCGGGAGCCTCACAGGCCTCTTACTGTCAGACAGAGAGCGCTTTGGAAAGAGAGTGCTGAGTAACACCAGTGTTGCTGCTCAATGCATTTGCTCCTGAAAGCCATCACAACATGTCACTGGTTCAGAGGAAGCAAAGATTCACTTTGTTTTTATTATCTGTAGTATTAGTGCAACGTGCATTGTATGTCAGAGGTCATATGAATCAGGGTTTTGTTTATTTTTTGCTCCCCTCCGATCTCCAGTCTCTCCTTTGATTTTTAACCATCACACGCCTTTACCACACAGACGCGTGGTGATTTAGAAAATGTGCAAATGTGAGTGGACCATGCTCATACCTGGCACACTTTTGTTTTTAAGTATGTAAGAGGGATGTTGTTTATCACAATAATAATTGTTTTGCTCATAGAAATCACAACGAGTCCTTTTTGTAAATGCTGTCTGACCTCAGTCTTCATCAGTCTGCACAGAAAGCGAATTATCCCATGCAAGTGGGATCGTATTTCTTCATCTTCAAGATCTAAACCGTGTTTAGAGTGTGCCTGGGGATGTCACATAGTGCTGCACTGTTTATTGGCTGGGTTCCTTCAGCCTCCTCTGTTTGTTGCCACATGAAACACTCTCTTTCCTTGGTGATCATCTGAAACCCACATGTTCCTGTCTGGTCATCCTGGTGAAACCTGACCTGGCACCAGACCTCTGGCTGTCTGCCACCACGTCCTTAATAACCCAGCTCACCTGTCCGCGTACAGTGCGTGCGTCTGTGCGATGCGGAGAAAGAAGCTGAGTGTGTTGGCCTCGCGGCAGAATTCAAGCTGTGAAATCGTCACTCCTGAAACCTGTAATTATAGAGATCGGTTTATACGCACAGACATGCCAGCACATGCACTCGCTCATCCTTCTCTAATAACACAGTACTGTTAAACGTTTCAGACAAATGTGCCGTCATGTTTTTAACTTGATTCCTTTGTGACATCACAGATGGCTGCTTGTGCTGTGTATCTGCTGTGTGCGCATGTATGAATTTGTAAAACATTATCCTTTCCGTGCATGCATAATATTTTTTTTTCTGTATTGCACATGCGTGATTGCAATTTAAAGGATTACTTCTGCGCCGTCCATCATCGCACTGAAGTCCTTTTTAAGTGGGATGATGGACGGCAATCTTCTGCTTGAACAGAACACACACACACACACTCGCAGAATCGTTTCCATTTGCGTGGTTGATGATGATAAGTAGCTGAGATTGTGGCTCCAAATGCACCAGAGATATTGAGCCGCTCTGCAGCCCATCTGCAAGTTGCTTGAGCACTTAACGTAGAGGGGGAAAGACAATTAAAGGCAATCAGGGCTGTCATGTTTAATGGGCAGATGAGTCCAAATGCGGAGTGACCTGTGACCTCGCAATAGACTTGGAGTGCAAGGCCTCTCGGGCACTAGGTTGTGAAAGAAGTTTGACAGCACAGCTGTGTTTGAGACGAGGCCAAAATGGAAACCACTTGCTAGTCACAGCTCCATTTTCACAATAATTGTGCAAAACCTCAATATTGTTAAGAAAAACCTTTAAAAAAGAAGCCTAGAATTTAAAAAAATGTCAAATGCTGCAAAATGTTTTAATGCTTTCAGGAAGTGGTTTTTCAGATGTATTGGTGGTCCAGTTTAGCACTTGGGAACACTTTTTTTTTTTTCGCATTTGCACGTCTCCAGCAGCAGTTGGTGTGACGTTAAGTCGGTCAATCTAAACCCATCAAAATTTAGTTTCTAGCTGTTTTTGGCCTCATTTATATGATGTAGTTGTACTATAACTCTGCTTAATCGTTTTACATTATATTACTGCATTACTTAAGGGCTTTGACTTTAAGTAATCTTCTGAATGATCATCTTCTGTTGACTAACAGCGGCAGATGCGGTAATTTGTCCAAAGATGTCTCTGTCCATCTTCTTCAAAGTTGAGATCATCTTTGTTTCAAGGAGAAGTATTGGAAGATGAAATTATGAGAGTTACACTAATAGAAAAGAAAAACACCTTTCAGTGGAAACACCAGATCCCCACAGAGGTTCATCTCCACAATTTCAGAACTGCTTTTGTTTTGTGAGAAAGTGTAATGGAAATCCACCTGCAGTGTTGAGATACAATGTGCATGTTAGTGTCCACAGGTGTATTTAATTGTGTTACACAGTTACACGGTGACTGTTACCTGTGAAGCAGAGGTACACTGACTGCAATTTTCTTAACGGTCTGACCTGCAGACTCTGATCTTTTTTTTTTTTTTTTTTTGGCTAAGAACTATAATAAACCACACACACAAACAACAAGAGGAAGATAAGAGGCTGCTGACTTTGTGCTCTAATTGCTTTATCTTTAGTCTTTCTCTTTTCTGCCTTCATAACATTGAGCATGCTCAGCAGGGTGGTGCTCTTTTATGTGTTGGAGGAAGTTTGTTTTGTCCCAAACATCTTACATTCTGTACAAAGTTTTTTTTTTTCTTTGGCCATTTATGATCGCAGCTCATCAACTGGTGAATGTCTTGTTAAAAGGCTTTTTCATTTGTAATTGGCAGACTCAGATTGCCTCATCAGCATATGCTTTTGAAAACACTGAGAGGATGGGCTCACCACCTGTGGGAGGGGTCATGGAGGTCAGGTGCATTGTATGCTGGGCGGTGGCCGAAGGCAGAGATC
>JAOWBL010000005.1:17362017-17392778 GCA_028564865.1 Zenarchopterus dispar | reverse complement strand
GGTCCCCCTGCTCAGGCTACTGCCCCCGCGACCCGACCACGGATAAGCGGAGGAAGATGGATGGATGGATGGATGAGAGGAAATGTAGCTGGAAACCTTCGTTCTTCTTCTTCCACCTCTGTGGCAGCGCGTGTGTTAAGAGACACTCTCCAGCTCATAAGTGCAAGTGTTTTCAGTGTGTGTGTGTGTGTGTGTGTGTGTGTTCTGTTGCGGGGGGACCAGATTGTCAGAGGAGGGCAGGGCAGGCTGAACTTTTTGTTCTGTTTGCTTAGTGGGCATTCCTCTGAGCACTGGCCCTTATCCATATTAAATCCAGCAGCCTCCCACTGGACTCAGCACAGTGCTGCCCTCGCAGGGACACGGGGGCATCACGTTGTCTGTGTCCGTCAGTTTCTTATTAATGAATTCATGAGTGTAAAACCAATATCATACTACTGGCACAAATGACTGGAATCCTGGTTACTAAATTGGGGAGTAGAGCATGCCGCTTTTATTTTGAAATAACGTGCACTTTATTCACATGTGTCTGGTATGATATGCTGACAGTCACCTGTCTGGGTGGTGGTGTGCAGGGGAGGGCCCATTAGGCCGACTTGCCCCCCCCCATGTTTGCGTGAGGTCAGCTGGCCCAGCTGGAGTCCACGGGGATCTCGGGTCAAGCAAGGACATTTGAGGAGTAAAATCTGACTGTGAAGTTTTTCTCTGGCTTATTTGTTTTGCATTCATTCAATTTTTTTTCTTTTCTTTTGTTGTGCATTTACTCACAAACACACTTCATTCTGCAGATTCCTTTCCAGCAAACACCCACATACTCTGTATAAAACATGAGCTTTCATAACAACAGCTATGCTTTCTTTCTGCACAGCAAATATTTGTATTGTTTGCAGTTTGAAATAAAATCTCTCGTGAAAATGCAAATGTTCTCAAAAGCACCATCATTTCAGGTCTTCATGCTTTCAAGTTGATTTTTGCTGTGCATTGAGATAAATGATCCCAATGTAAATAATGATGCAGAAACTGATTTAACTGCATGGATAAATATAACTGAACAAATGGAAAAGCGGCTTCCATGGATTGCTTTGTTTTTTGCAATAAACTTCTGAAAGCATGATCTTCAGGGTACATTTTGTTTTCTCTCCTTTACCCCTCCAGGTCCTTATGGTTGAGGTGCTGTCAGGTGCCCTATGCCATGCCTCCTGCCATGACAGACCTCCTGGACATATGGGCGGCCCACTCGCCCCTGGCCGGACACGCTCCGGACCAGATCACTGTGGACTTTCTGCTGCCCACTGGAATCTACATCCAGATGGATGTCCCACGCGAGGCTACAATTCAACATATCAAACTGGTGAGTTGGTCGCAGCATGGATAAATACCGGAACGGGACTTTTAAGCATCAGTTTCACTTAAACCGTGTAGTCAGGACACACAATAACATTAGCGTCTTTCTATGTTTGACAGGTTTAAATTAATTTCTTTGCTTGTTTTATTGTCATCTTTAAATGCTATTTTCATCTTTAAATGCATCCCACACTCAGAGTTAGACAGTTGATGACGAAGTCAGACATGATCTAATACTGTTTTTCACAGAATTGATTGCTGTGGTGGGTTTGGTGTCTTTTTTTTTTTGTTTGTTTGTTTTTTTGTTTGTTTGCGAGCGTCTTTAATGGTCAGCATGGCTGTAGATAATGACGACATTTGCTTGTTTAAAGATCGTCTCTTCTCGAGAGCTTTTCTTTAGTTTGTTGCCTTTACTGACTTCTGTCTGTGTAAGGTTTGTGGCCAGATCAGTTTTCCTCCTTTTTGAAGAGGATGTCGTCTACAGACTTGCCTAAAATCTAAGATTCGGGGTGTGAGTTTGAGTTGGTATGGATTCAAAAACATCAACTCGTAAGATAATGTTTCCGCTGTTCTCAAGTCTAAGCTCATCTGAAGCTGTGTTGTGTGAGTACTGGGGATCTGATAAAGACATTTAAACTTAGTAATACCTGCCTCCGTCACTGATGCTGTAACCAGATTGTGTCACTTCACATGGCAAATGAGTAAATCGTGTGCACTGTTTGTGTGTTTTTCAGAAAATACACTTCTGACTTTCTAAGTCCTCCAACATAACCAGATATACAGACAATTTTTATTTTTCTGTGGCAAACTGACAAATTAGCCACTAATGGTCGGCGTAGACGGGCACGTATCAAAGATGTCTGATGACGAGACATGTGAGAGATCTTCTTTCTCTGAATTGGACATGTGCTGAGGCAGCAGAAATGAAGGCGACTAAGTGTCTGTTGTACTTTTCTTCTAAATTTCAAAAGGAGCTGGTGTGGATTTGCTTTAGCTCTGGGGTGGATTAGTTCTTTGATCGCTGATTAAATGATCAAATTCTGTTTGCCTGTGAAGGTCAAACAGCCCTGACAGGCTTTCTGTGGGACTGAGTTTTGTTCATTCATAAGCCTGCATTCATTCCGAACAGATCCTATTACCCAGAAATCGGACTTTTTGAAAACATTTCTCGTCCAGACTGCCTGCTTATTTACGTGTACAAGATGAAAGAAACTTTGTGACGAATAGTGGCATGAAAATAAAAAATTGTGACAACGTTGCAGGGCTAAATGAATGAATCCTCTGTTGCCTGTGGTTTGCAGAGAAATGTGAACAACATAAAACCACAAGGGCTCCTGGCAAACATTAGACAAGCTAATGTGTCTCATTGCAGTGTGCACCCTCAGACGGGATACAGTACTTTACTCTCAACCCACTGATCATGCCGTGGGGCCACAGGCACGTGAATCATGCCATCGCCGGCTGTTAGACGTAGTAGTTGGTCACTCTGAGTAGCTGTGAATCATATTTGTTCCTGATCATGAAGCATACAGTACAGGCTGACAATTATTATAAAAGCATTACATGAAAAAAAACAAAAAAGACATATTCATTATTTAACTCAGTGTTCCTCAGTTTAGCTCCTCCAGGGCGTGTTTTGTTTGTTTTTCCGGGGCAGCACACCTGATTTAAATGAATGAATCACCACCGGCTTGTTATCGAGGTCTACGCAGGATAGTCAGTGATCCACTCACTTTCATCAGGTGTACTGGAGCAGGGAAACTGAAAGAAAAATGACTAACGGAATCATCTAAAACATGCAGGAGGCTGGCCTTGAGGGTTGGGAGTGGGAAGGACTGATTTATTGCCTTTTGAACTGCTGGATAGCTGTTTACTCCAGTTGCACATGTTCTAAATAGGATTTATGTAATTTGATCTCATCTAGAAAAAATGAATCCTTTCTGTGGTTTTCTGGTTCTCAGTGAATTTTCTTTTGCTTTTTTCCAGCTCTTATGGAAGCAAGCTCAGAATTTCCCTCTGTTTCCCTCCCTCGGGGAAATGGAGAGCCACATGTTCGAGTGTGTCAACCAGGCAGCCGTACACGAAGAGCTGGAGGATGAAACCCGCCGCTTATGCGACGTTCGCCCTTTCCTGCCAGTTCTCAAGCTGGTGACGCGCAACTGCGGACGAGCAGAGCGCCTGCTGGACTCCAAAATAGGTGTACTCATTGGCAAGGGTGAGGCAGCATCACGTTTGAGACCCTTTCTGGTTTCGAGTGGGTCTTTTTTTTTTTATTCCTCGGTGATTGATTGGTTGGGTCTCTTTAACATTTCCATTAAGAAAATCACTTAGTGGTGCTCAGGCCTTCACCAAATACCTTACGTATTTTGTTTCCATGTTTTCAGATGTTTATGCATCAACATAAACTGGAAGATTTCATGTTTTTGAATTATGGAAAAATTTAAAAAAAAGTAAATCAACATTCTGGAAATTACAATCATACTGATACAGACCTACAACTACAATATGATGTGGCAAGTGTGCTTTTTGCAAATGCATGCACTTCATATATGGAAATAAAATTTAGTACAAATAGAATGAAAGAACCTTTTTTTGAACATAAGAACACAAATATTTATAAGTTCCCTGGGTTTGTCAAGGATCTTCAGAGGATGAACAACAAAACAAAGATCTTCTGACTGAAGGAAAATTGTAAAATATTGATATTCTCTGTGACTCAGAAAGAGAGAATATTGCTATTTTTTGATCTTTTGAAGGCTTTTCTCAGAGTGAAGTGGAACCCCACAGACATGCTTGGAGAACCACTCTTACGCACGTTCCTGCCTCATGCGGTGCACAGTAACAAACAAACTCGCACGGCTCACTGTGGGTTTTTTTTTTTTTTCTCCCCCAGAAATGCAGACACACAAACTGCTCTCCACTTTCACAGTTAATGATGAGCAGAGGTTTTCTTTTTCTGTGCTTAAGGTCATATGAATGTTGAGAGGCTGTAAATGTCAACATCTTCTCGTTATCAAAGGGTTATTGTGCAGCAACCTTTTGATAAATATTTGGCAAGAAGTGGAATGATTAGTGGGATCACTCAAGAACTTCATTTATGATAGACTTTTTTTTTTTTTTTTTTTGAAACAGCTTTCTTTCTTGCAGTGACGTCCTTTACTCGGTTCCTCTAGGTCTCCATGAACTGGATGCCATAAATGACCAGGAAGTGAAGGACTTCCGCAGTAAGATGCTTCGAATTAGTGAGGAGAAGATGCTGCGACTACAAATGATGACGTTCACAGAGTGGCTGCAGGCCTGCTTTTCCCCACAGCTTGAGTCCGTACCAGAGACGGCCACCACAGATGGAGTCAATGACCAGCCAGTCGACTTGAAAGTCAATATTCACTTTGACCAATCCCAGGTGAGGACCCTTAACCCAGTTCTGAAAAGGCCGCAGATGACACGCTGTTTAGAGTACTCAAGTCAGCAGAGATGGGATGGATGGCATCAATTTTACATCTACAATCTATCAAATCCCAGCCAGGTTCTGGTATCTTAATTTGGGTGTCAACATATTCTGAAACCGTATCTCCTTTAACATTCTAGTGGCACGTTTTATTTTTGTTGTTTGCTGTATGGTGTGAATTGTTGTAGGCATTGCATAAGGTTATGTTAGGTAGTTGTGAAAAAGAAAAGTTTAAATGTATTCAGAACCTGTTAATTTGAAGAGCCCTGTGTTTCATGGCAAACTAAGGATGCCTTCATATGAAATTCCTAAGTGAATATTTAAATCTAGTATTTCAGATGCCAAATTGAGAAATATTTACAGTATCAAAAAACCCTGTTACCTTCTTAAATCTTGATGGGTACTGATACGGTAATTCAGCAGCACACAATTGTTTTTTTCCAAAATTAGTATTTAAAATGTTTTACTAGTTTGCAAATTTTAGCATTCCCGACTACAGATAAGTAGTTGATCATTTCTTGTGAAAAAATTGAAGAACATCTGTGTAATTTCTTGAACCTTCATGCCACCAACTAGATGTTCACTTCACTTCTGGTTGTTTTTTTTTTTTTAAGGTTTCCATGCGAACATGGTAATAGCGTACGTCTGTAACAGAGGTGTTGGACTTCAGTCCTCACGGACCGCTGTCTTGCATGTGTTAGATGTTTCCTTGCTTCAACACACCTTGATCCAAACAACTGTGCCATTAACAGAGTTGTGGAGACCTTGATGAGAAGCTGATCAACATTCATTTGAATCAGGTGTGTTGATGCAAGCAGACAGCTAATACATGCAGGGCAGCAGCCCGTGAGAACGGGAGTTCGACACCTGCGGTATAAAACAGCATCCCACTCTAACACTGACACAAATGAAGCTGAACAAAATGACTTAATTGGATTTCTTTTTCTTTTCTTTCTTTTCATTTTTTTTGATGTAGCTACCTGATTTAATATGGCAAAAGCTAAATGTTTTATTAAGTGACTAATGGTGAGCGAAGCAGGTGTATTGCCTCTTTATTGCACTTTTGTTTTGTTTTAATTTACTCTTCTCTCCGTTGCTTTTTTTGAAAGGATGAATTCATTTAAACAGGTATCTAAAGGTGTCATCTCTCACATCTTTTACACTTTAAGAATGTCATTGAGATTATTCTGAGGTTATTTAAACATTTGGCCTGTTAAATTGTGTTCCTTACTTTTAAGTGGTTTTTACTTATAAATGAGAAATGGAGAGCAAATACTTTTCTTCCCTTTTCTTTTTTTTCAAACCTTACTAATACAAAAATCAAGCCAATATGGTGGCTCTAAAACTGTGATATGGTTGGAAGTATATGTGTTCCATGACTGTCTGGTCTTCTGTTGCTGCTTTGTACAAACCCATTACACTACGTGGTATCACAGGACTCATAAATGCTCCATGAAGTTTTCTTCCTTTTCTGTTTTTCAACACAAATCTTTCTCCAAGGGAAGGACATGCTGAGTTGGCAAACTGTATTCACCTCTTTGTAAACGGTTGATCCCGATGTGCTGGTGGTCCAGATGTTGTATTGTAACATTCAACATCAGACTATGGAAACTGTGTTGATATGTGGCTTAGTGATATTAACACAGAGATCTGACTGAAGAATGGCATCAGGATAAATATGAATTATTTTACAGGTGATGTATTTGGTCAGTACCTCAGAGTGAACGTCACAAAGCTTTAATGAAGACACATTTTGAAAGTATTTTCTTGTGTTTGAGAGCATACAATGTTTCTACCACCTCAAAAATTCCAACGTAACACAAGCTTGTTACTTTGACTCAGCTCCAGTCTGGTTGTCTCATTCAGCTGTTTAGATCTGAAGGCTAGTGTGGCATCACAGACTGAGCTCAGACTCAAGTTATGCAACTTCCCCATCTGTTACTCTACCCAACTTCCTATCATGCTGCATTCCCGGTGCCTTAGACTTGGGTTGTACAAAGCTGTAAGACCCCTTTAAAAGAGGAATGTCCAGTGCCGTTGTAATACTAATTGCACCCTTAACACCAGGTGCTATAAAGGGAGCTGTAAAGATGTAGTTGAAAGTGGTGCTCTTGTATCACTACGCCATTTGACCACAGAAAGTCACGAGCGTTTCATTAATACATGAATCACCTTGCTAAGTAAAAAGACCATGATCAACCTCCTTTAGTAGGTTCATGTATTATCTAATTATATGTTTTATACTATGTATAATGATGTTTGCAGAGATGGCATTATGCTTGGAGCAGTACTTTTTTTTTTTCTTTTTTTTTCCCTTTGGAGTCAGTAATAGTAAATGACAAGTAATTTATATTCTGTAATTTTGCTCAATTTGATAGAAAAAGCTAAAGAGGAAAAAATGAAACAATGGTAAACCTTTTAGCAAGATCTGTTATATGTTGCCTGTTCAACATCTTCTTGCACAATGAATACGAAACCTTGTCTGATTAGGAAGAGTAGCTGTGTGTTTCCACCAGCTCGTGCTTGTGTTATTGTACATTACTGATTTTTTTTTTTTTTTTCTCTTTTCACATTTGGCAATTTCACTAAAGTCACGTGATTGAGCCCAACTAGTAAGACATGTGACAGCACTAAGTGGGTCAAAACCATCAGTGAAATTATGCCATTCTCTCAAACACTCAACGCATATTAGCTTCACAGCTCAAGGGACCAAAACGCTGATTATAATGAAGCTCTCCTCTCCGTCTCTTCGCCCGCCTGGACGTGTTGATGTCCTCCCATCTGTCTCACTGCCACTCTTTTGAAAGAAAAAAAAAAAAAGATATTATCTAATAAGAACACAGATGGTCATGTCCCTCCAGACTCTTGTGTATCAGCTTTGATCAACATCACAGACACACACGTGCACACGTACAAAGAACCATCTGTGCCACTGTGTTCAGGTGAACATTAGCAGGAAGTCTTATTTAAGAGGTTAGACACAATGAGCTGCACTGCAGACAGGAAGTGTGGTGGTTGAGTTATTGTTCAGTAGAGATTATGACTAAGGTCAAACCTTCCCTTCAGTAATATCATCAGGACATATTCAGTTAACCTCCAGATTTTAATTGCTTTAGAATCCCTACCAAATGTTTTTATCTGACGATTAAAATAAGTTTTCTATGGTTCAGAGAAATTGTCATGCATTAGATGAGTAGCTCCGTTTGTACAAGTGCTTTAAATGTTCCCCAATAATATAACTGTGGCCACGTTTTGTTAATTATTAACGGATGACATTTTTATTAAACCTCCAGGAAATTACAATTCCATCTCTGGTATCAGGTCAGCGCGGAGCTATAAATGGCATGAGCCTCAAAGCAGATGAGACCGTCAGGGATAAAGTGTGGATAACAGGCTTTACAACAGTGCATGTGTTTGTTTACTCAAGTCCTCTCTGCTCATGGTCATCGATCTCCGATTCAGGGGGAGAATCAGAATTGTTGTCCGGGTTTGTTCACGTCTACGTGAAATTTACCTGGGGTTTATTGCAGCTTTCGATGCACCTGCAGTTCCAGGTTTTGTGTTTGATCACCAGTGTCCCTCTCCACAGGTCACAAGTCCAGCATTTTTCCTGTTTTACCTGTAGGTGTCTTGCATTTATATCTTCTGATTAGACAACATCATAAAAAAACTAGAAGGCACTGTTCTCCTTTGCTGTTTTCCGCAAGGGTTACAGTCCAAGCTCTAATTATCACTTGACTCGATCTTCTGTCTGTGGTTTCCATTCCTCTGGTGTAGGACTCAACCAGCATGAGAGTGCCGTTGTCTTGCACCCCCGCTGAGCTTATGGAGATGGCTGTGGGGAAATGGCTGACCACCCACGCCCCTGAAGAAGAGGTGTGGAGAGGCCAGTATATTCTGAGAGTGAGTCAGTGCCTGGAGTTCCTCTGCGGAGATCATCCCTTGATTCAGTACAAGGTCAGTGGCAACACATCAGACTTCATCCATGAGCCATCATCACATGTACTGACCTACACGCATCTCTTCTGGTCTTTATGTGCAGAACCAGACGTCAGAAACACTGTCTAATTCTGAATTATCAAAGGCTTAAACCTAATTAAAACTCTTCTATCCAGTTTCAACCTGCAGATTAGTTAACAAGAAAGAGTTTAGGGAATACTCACAAGAGATCACAATAAACAGCATCAAGTATTTAACTAATATGTTCTTCATCAGAAGTTATCAGTAGTTTGATTGACAGAGAAAACGGGTGGCATATTCTCATGTTTAAGAGCTCTTGAATAAGGAAATATGTATATAACATATGTGTAGTTTAAAACCTGTGTACCAAAACAAAGAAAAGCAATTTAGCTTTTATATGTTGGCAAATGTGTTTTTACTTTCTTATTAAAAGTTACTTACATAAACACATTCTGCTGTTTAGTGTAATGCACATCATCAACCTAAACCAGCTTCCTTGCTAGATAAAACGGTTAAATCAATCACTCCGACTGAAACATTAACAGTCCCATGAGATTTGTCAGCGATGACTCAAAAATTCTCCGCAGTCCAAGGATGGTCCGCTGTCGTCTTCCTCGTCAGCTGACGGTGAAAATTTAACTTCTGTGTTTGTTCCAAACCACCATGCAAACCAGAAGGAGGAAATCACTCCTCGGTCGCTGAATCAGTGAGTTATGAGCTATCACCAGAGTGCATTCAGACAGCAACATCACGTCACCCGACTGTGCATAAAAGCATTATGGGTGAAAAAGGAGTAAATCATCAGCACTGAAAACTATTTCTCGTGGTAGCAGTGACTTCACTAACGTCTGGTGTTACTGCAGTGATGGAGCGAGGGACATTGAAGTGACTCACAACATTTAGATAGCTGTTTTGCTGGAGCCTGGGCCAATTTAGACACTTGTTGTAGGTAATCTAATAGCCTGTGACTGAGTGCATTTATCGTGCGTAAATTTTCAAGATATATTGTTAAGAAGGCATTTGTGATGAATTTGTAATCATTTATGCTTTTATAGAGTGAAAAAATTAATTGGAGTTTAAATTTTTAATCACCGAACAACCCGACTGAATAATTTTGCTTATTTATACTTATTATTATAATGTGCTGAAAAACCAATTCCTTCCTTAGTTGAAACGGCTTCATCGTGCTCATACCTAAAACTTACTCCTGTCCTGTCTTGTCCGCAGTACATCCGCACATGCCTTCAAGCCAAGGAGCCTCCACACCTAACCCTGGTCCACACCAGCAAAGTGAAGGCCTTGTTTGACAAGGAAATGTCTACCATTGGAGCTGTGGTTTGCCGCAAGTCCTCCAACCCACCTTTACCGTTGCCTCCAAAGCGAAGACCGCCCACGGTCAGTCCAGTCTCATGTATTTGATGCTTGTCTTTTCAACACCTGCTTTGCTTCAGTGTAACCGTCCTCTATTAACATTTACATGAAGGTCATCTGACTGTTGTGGGTCAAGCCAAGCAAACATCATATACTGATGGAAATTCATTTCACATAGGTATTGTTAATAAATGTAAGTCAATTAAATGACAATGTTGATGCACAAACTGCTCTTATGTACATTAGATAACACTTAATATCCGCCAGCGTCTGTGCGACTTTGCCTTTGTTGCACCAGAATAGCAGAAGCACCTGATTTACCTCCACAGAACAATGCAGGTGTGGAAGTTTGACAAGTAAACATGAGCTTGGCAGCTGCCACCTGTCTTTTATGAGCCGGTCTTCGGTGTGTCAGAGCAAGCCCACGGTACCCTGCCAGCATTTGCCACGTCGCCAGAGAGCGTTGGCAGCTCGTCGCTGCAGCTTCCAGGTGCAAAAGTGACATCACCGCTCAGTGTGTTCACATTTCAAAATGCCAGGCTCAGTTTAATTGGCCTTTGCTTGCGCATCTCCTGGTGTTTGAATTGCATGATGCTGTGCAGAGTTTTTATGTCCCTTTTGATCTGTGCTTTGGAAAAGTGATAAATACTGAATGACAGGTGTGGCTTGTGGCATTAAATTAAACAATCTATATTTTTTATAATACTGTTAGAACTTTTACTCATTACTGTGTTCTTAGTGTTCATATCTTTTAAACTTTACCTTATCGTGAATTGTAAGTTAGTTAGATTTCCACTGTTCTCTTATATTTGTTATAATTGATTTATTAAGTTAATGGACTAGTTGTTTCAAAAGCAGTTCCAGCTCTCTGTATCGAGTCCAGTTTATCTCATCTGGATTTAATCAGCAGATAAATATTTTAGATTGACATAACAAATGATGTTTTCTGGTAATTGACTTGAAAAATTATTTTTTATTCTCAGTTTCATTTCTTACACGGAGATAAACCAGTTTTATTAAATAACCCAATGACACCAGGGCAATAAATGTTTTTTTACAGCAGTTTCTTTCTGATTTTGGGTGGTGTATTAGTCATTAACAGATTATTTGATGCCTATTGTGTTGGGGACACTTTGTACGCTTTCTGAGAAGTAAAATGAAGGAAGTAGACACAAACTGATGCTCACCAGACAGTAAAAGGCTTGCTATTGAAGTGAGGCTATCTGTGACAGGAAGTGAGATTTATTTACATGAAAGGAACTTGGATTGCTTTTTTGTACTGGAAAAGAGGTGCCTGATAATTGGTGACAGGGAGGCAAAGAAAACTACTCCTGTTATTGTTTTCTCTTTTTTTTAATTGTATTTTTATTTTACTATGATACAGTTCAATACATAGAATTCTAGTTTCTGACGGCAGTTTTAGATACAGACACAAATATAAACAAATGATAAGAGGCAGTAACATCAATGACATACGCCTCATTTGAGCTTTTAAAAACTTTAAAATAAACATGCACAGAGAGAGAGAGAGGCAGCAAACGGCAGCAAGTGTTCTGGTTAGTCATTTTCATAGTTTCTCGATGTCATGTGATGTTGTTTGTTCTGCTGACTGCTGACCCTTGCAAATCCACTTGGCTTGACATCACAGTGACCCGTCTGACCTTCCTCATTGTTTGTGTGTCTATGCAGGGAACTGGTGGGTGTGAAGAAGCAGAGTTTTGAGCATATTCTTTTTTTCATTGTGCACAATGCTAATCCTGCTCACTCATAGCAGCTCTCTCCCTACTCTCACTTTTTTCTCTTCAGCAAGTACAGACATGTGTGTGGGACGTGTCTAGCCCATTTAAAATAGTCCTTGTGAAAGGCAGCAAGGTGAATGCAGAGGAGACGGCCAAGGTAAACTTTTGATTTGTCTACATCTGTGAAACGGCGTTTTTGTTTCCGGTAACATTGTCACTGCATTTATAAAACATGGAAATCTGTGTCTAACACATAGTCTTTATTTAAAAAAACAACAGTATTTCAGCACAGGATAAGAAATAAAGGCGTATCTGCACACACACACAGGTCCAGGTGAGGGCGGGGCTCTTTCATGGGACGGAATTGTTGTGCAAGCCAGCGGTGAGCAGTGAAAGTAGCGGACGCTCCGACCACACCTGGAAAGACAACACACTGGAATTTGACATCTCTGTCTGCGATCTGCCACGCATGACCCGCCTCTGCTTCGCTATTTATGCCGTCATGGATAAGGTCAAAAAGCAGAAGTCCACGAAAAATGCTCACATAAACAAGTACCAGACCATCCGCAAGGCAGGGAAAGTAGTAAGTGTCCCTGTGTTATTAACAGAAGGCCAAAGAAGGGCCCAAGGCTTTCATCAGTCTCCAAACATACCATTCTGTACTGTTAACACTGCCTAATAATTACTTGTATGATCCAGCACTACCCCATAGCTTGGGTCAACACCATGGTGTTTGACTACAAAGGGCAGCTGAAGATTGGAGACATCATCCTGCACTGCTGGTCTTCCTTTCCTGGTACACAAACAAAATCACGCTTAATCACACTGCGTTTAATAATTAAACTCTACTTTTATGTCAACAAAGTTTGTGTGTCTTGCCCAGATGAACTTGAAGAGATGCTGAACCCAATAGGAACTGTTCAGACCAACCCGTACACTGAAAACGCTACAGCACTGCACATCCAGTTCCCAGAGTACTTGACACACCCCATCATCTTTCCTCCCTTTGACAAGGTTAGACGCTGTACATTATTCTACTCACTCAATCTCACAGAGGCACTCTGGTGCCAGCTAGAAAGCTTAGAATTGTTGTTTAACATTTGAACAAGTAACTTCTGCACACAGGCCAATGGTCCTTTCTCAGATTTTACTTGAATATGGAAAAGTTGATGTGACCGAGGGGGGCCTTTTTCAGAGCGGTGGCTGCAGCAGTCACCTCAGTGGCTGAGTGCTTTTCGTAATAGTACCTAGTGATTGGGTTGAAGTAGCTATTAGCATGGGAGGATCAGGACGTACTTCTCTTCCTTAATGCACTCTAGCTGGAAGTGATGTATCACTGTGGGTTCATCCTTACAACATGCACTTACTTTTTTTTTTTTTTTTTTTTAACAGATACTGGAAAAAGCTGCAGAGATTGCCAAAGCAAGTGATGGTGTACCCATAGTAAGTTATTGTACAATGAGCCATAATTTTGTGAGCATGCTTAAGTGATTGTATTCATTTGACGTACTTTGAAAGCCATAACATTTGAAAATGGACTTCCCTGTCATTCAAGCATACAGCGCAAACAGAACAGGCACCTACCACTAGTTTTCTTTGAAACCAATTGTAGTCATTTGGCTCCCTGAGACTAAAGACTCTTATCAGATTACTTGTCCATTTTCCTGTCTCAATAACCCCTCAACTAAAAACTCACTCTTGGGTGTGTTGCAGCCGGTTATGCAATCCAGTGCTACACAGAGGGCATGTCTGCACAGAGCGCTTTACTATGACTTTTATCTGTGTGAAACTCTGGATTCCCACTGACTAATAGCAAGAATTTATTTTTCTTGTTTATCTTTTTTTCTTGAGCTTTAATATTGACCTTCATGTAACTCGACACCCATCACTGTTCATCTGTGAAGCAATTTGTCCACTTAAAATCCCAATGTAGATTTACACTTGGATTAAGTCTATCCCTGTTTAATTAGACATCAAACAAACAGTTGTTTTGAGGGTTTTCTTATTTATTTATTTTTTTCAATGTCACAGTTTTCATACCTGGGTTAAATTCAATGCAGCTTGTAGGGATTTGGAGTAGTACATTGTTTAATGTACTACTGCCCTCTAGTGGTTCTTTACAGTCACTGCCGCAACTCGACTGCAGACTCCCATGTCCTTCACCTCTAGACTTGTCTTCTAATCTATCTTCATCCCTACTTCTTCCTTCTTCTTTCACCATGTATCTCCCCCATCGTTGTCAAACCCATCCTGACCAACTGTTCTTCTTTCCTCAACCTTGTTCCAGGGCCGTGGTGGTAAAAAGTTCCATATCGAACTGAAAGAGATCATGGAGCGTGATCCACTCTCTCAGCTGTGTGAAAATGAAAAGGATTTGATCTGGACACTACGCCACGACTGCTGGGATATTTTCCCTCAGTCGCTACCCAAGCTGCTACTCTCGGTCAAGTGGAGCAAACATGAGGACATGGCCCAGGTTAGCCACCGTGGCGAGTACTGCAGATGTGATGCTTCATGAGGCCCGTGCCTGAGTTAACCCCCCCCCAAAAAAATCCAATTTTTATATATATATAAAATATGTATGTATATATGTATGTATACACACACTATACTAAACTACCTTTATTATCAGCACTCAGCTATTCACATACTGTATCTCTGTTGCTTAGTAACTGTGTGTGTCTCAGCTCCAGGCACTGCTTCAGGTTTGGCCCAGACTGAGTCCCAGAGATGCTCTGGAGCTTCTTGACTTCAATTACCCCGACCAGTATGTCAGAGAGTATGCTGTGCGCTGTCTGGCTGATATGAGGTAAGAAAAAAAAACATGCATTCACACGCAAATATTTGCAATGATTTAAACCTCACATTTTCAAGTCTTTACATTTTTTTCTGCTGTAATTTAGCACACTTAATCAAATTACTACTTCTTTCTGTCTAGTGTGTTTGACAGTAGATATTGCTGTCTGTTGGCTTCTTTTCCTCCTGTGAAACACTCAGGCCATTTTACATGTCATGTTGAAATCATTACTAGAAAACAGTTTTTTTTTAAACTTCTCTCTCTCCTTTCCTGTTCCCGTCAGTGATGAGGAACTGTCGCAGTACCTGTTACAGTTGGTGCAGGTCTTGCGTTATGAGCCTTACTACGACTGCGCCCTCACCCACTTTCTGCTGCAACGTGCCCAAGCGAATCGAAAGATTGGACACTTCCTCTTCTGGCACCTACGGTGTGTGAGTCTTTGTGTGCAAGTGAGCACGTGCAGTGAACAGCTGTGCCTTTGAAAGAAAGGGAAAGAGACTGGATGCTGAACTAAAAACTGCAACATTTGAGAGTTGTTTTATTTTTGTGTGTCTCTGCTCTTTCCAGGTCAGAGATCCACATGCCAGCAGTTTCAGTGCAGTTTGCCCTCATCCTGGAAGCCTATTGTCGAGGCTGCATTCCTCATATTGAGGTTCTAAAGAAACAGGCAAGCAAAAAAAAGATCTTATCATTATTATTATTATTTATTGACCCTCATTAGCATCTTATTCTACAAGCTCTAAATAAAATTTCTTTTTTTTTTTTCTTCTAAAATATCCTTTGCACATCCCCAACTCCAGACCCATAAGTCTTAAAGTCTTGAAATATTTCCGCTAAATCAAAATTTGTCTCTTCAATACTAGAATTTTTAGTAGATCCTTGCTTTTTTTTTCAGGTCCAGATCATGCAATATGAACATTTCAGAATACTACTGACTTATTGTAAACTCTGACGAGGTTCAGTTTTTGATTTTCGTTGTCTGTCATTGCGACAGCATTGTCACCTTTCCTGGCCTCTGACCTTTGCCCTCTGAACCGTTGGTTGTGGTAGTCACTCCTTCAGACACATCCTCCCACTTCCTCATCTTTTATCAGGGCATTTTCCTGTTGTGAAGAGCAGGCTGTCGGTGACAGCAGTGCTTCATTTGCGGTGCTATCAAATAAGCGGTAAAATGCTTTAGCAGTTTGATCATTTATATGGTTCTCTTTATCAGGTTGAAGCCCTGAGTAAGCTAAAGTCAGTCAATGAGCTAATCAAACTGGGAACCATTAAGAACGCTCGAAGTAAAACCAAGGAGGCCATGTTGACCAAGGAGGCCATGATGACGTGTTTAAGACAGAGCGGCTACTCAGAGACTCTGTCAGACCTGCACTCCCCTCTTAACCCCAACGTCCTGCTGTCCGACATCAAGTAAGAAAACACCTCGACTCTCTCCTCTGACAGAAAACAGATCGGGCCAAGTGTTGGATCATGAACTGTTATTTATATGTCATCCTTCCATCAGTGTGGAGAAGTGTCGGTACATGGACTCAAAGATGAAGCCACTCTGGATTGTTTACAACAACAAGCTGATGGGTGGAGACACGCTGGGAATCATCTTCAAAAATGGAGACGGTAGGAATCGGCAGGAAGGAAGGGTTAATAATGAGAATATTCATGGGGAGGGAAGCGGGGGGCAGCCTCTTATCTTGGAAGTAAATATGTATTGTCCTTTCAAATGAAGGCATCTTCTCACCTTTTCTTCTTCACTTTCATTTTCTAGACCTGAGGCAAGACATGTTGACCCTTCAGATTTTAAGGTTAATGGATCTGTTATGGAAGGAGGCAAATCTGGACCTCAGGTGAGCATATCTGTACATCTGTGTGTAGGCTTGTTTGTTCCAGCTCTGTAGGACGAGAGGAAGCTCTGGTAGGACATACCGGAGCAGGGGATGCGCTCAATTACCCCCCCTGCTAGTTTAATCTTTGGCCCTTATACACCTCTATACACACACCAACAGTCAAACAGTGTCTGAGTCAGATCTTAATCATATCCATAGTTACAAACCCTGTTTCTGCCACCATCATACACTCCTATATGTGAAGCTGAGCAGTGGAGAGGCTTATTTTGACACTAGAGCTTATTGACACTGCTTCTCATGGCATCAGCGCCAGCTCAAAGTTCAGACACAGTGATGAGGATGAATACATCTCATCTATTCTCCACACTTAACCTTCCCTCTCAGCTCTCCATTTTTCTCATTTACTTAAACTCGCCACCCATTTAGCTGAGTAAAAGTGCTTTTTAGCCATTTGATCACCATTAAACCTCTGTTAAACTGCAAATGTTATCTAGAAACTGAGCCCGCATTAAGTGCTGGCTCATGGCTGTTGGTGTGTACAGCTGGGAGGCTCCATATCTATACATTATAACAGAAATGGAGTTGTAAATCTCCAAACGATTCTACATCCCACAAATGGAGCTAATGACATCTTGTGGGGAAAAGAATAAGTTAAAGTAACGTAGGAAGACAATGCACCAGTTTACCACCACATGTTCCTCTCTGATCTGTGTGCTGCTGATTCGCTATTAAATGTACAATATTCTGCAGAGTCAGGAGAGTGCACCCAGAGAGTTTTACATAGATTGATTTCCTTTATTAAACCACTCCTTAATAAGTCAATTTTATAAGCTCAAAGGGGCTTGAACATTTGTAAAAGCTTTGAACTTTCTACCTATTTATATAAATCTGTTGAAATTCAGATTATTTTAATCCCAAGTGCAAATAAGACAAACTATTATACTTGATGGAAATCACATATCTGTTAGTCTTAAAGGTTCATGAGTCTTTGGGAGTAACAGTTAAAAATGACAAAGACCAAACACAATGCTTCAAATCAATTCACTAACCAGAGCAACATCATGCTTGCTGTGTCCGCTTCTTATTGACTGAACACAGTCACTTTTACTTTGCTGGCCAAGACAAAAACCTAGACTTAACCCTTCCCAGTCCAGTCCAAACAAAAATGCCCAAATGAATGATAGGAATCAGATTTTAAAACAGCAGTTTGTTTCTTTCAGAGCTGGTCAGGGCTGAAGAAAACAAACAAAATGTTACTATACCCTAAACATCCGTAATTGAGGAAAGAAAAACAAATCAACTCTAAACTCAGCTCTTATATCAATAAACAGGGGGAAAGTTGTTTGGGTTAAGCAACAAGGTCTCTCACTTCTACCAGAGATGTCATTTGTGCTGCTATTTTAACATCAAAATATTTACATTTTTCTATACAATTTTAACCCAATTCTCTCACTTCAAAACAATCACTGGATCTGAGTTTGGAGTGACAGAGGAGAGTAGCGGAGAAACTGATGGTGGTTCCGATTTAAGAGCTGCTGCTTCAGTCACAAGGAAACAGGAGGACAGGCCAGTCATGGAGCCCCAGCTGTCTCAGCTCAAACACAACCACTCCACCTCTGCAGAGATATCAAAAACAAACACATTCGGAGGGAGGAAGGAGAAGGGGAAAAAACATTCAGGACCAATCTGACCCAGGGTTAGAGCGATCAGGATGAGGAGCCCAGGAAAAGTGTTTGGCCAAGCAGATGAGACTGAAAAGAGTTTAACATTTAATGACTCAAATCAAAATGTTTTGAAATAAAATAAAGGTAATATAGCTGTCATAGTTGTGATCTTAATCCAACATAAGTTGAAGGACCTGAAGTGAGATTTCAAAGTGGGGAAACCCACCAACATCCCAGACTTAAGTCTGCTCTTTCAAAAGGAGCAGGTCAGAGGTCAAACAGTATAACCGATCAGCAGTTAATAAAAATGTTGAATACACTGATTGTTGCTCAGGATGCTCGCGGTAAACACTGGAGGCCAAGAATCATCTCACTGTTGTGCTATTGATAATATCAGAATGAAAGATGAGAGCAAATGTTTATCACTTTGCATGTTACTGCTGCTGCCTTCTGCAAGGTGCACTAGACCACAGTTACTGTACTTTTTATTGTCACATTATTGAAACTGTTTTGTACTAAACACCGTTCTCACAACATGAAGAGGTTAGAAACGGAAGCTTAAAAATATTTTTTAAAAATAAATAAATAAACAAGGACACTGCAGTCTCAGGCTGCTTAACAAATTATACCATTTTTATCTGTTTTCATTCTTTTTTCATACAGAATAGTACCATATGGTTGCCTAGCAACAGGCGACAGGGCAGGGCTGATAGAGGTAGTCTCATCAGCAGACACAATCGCAAACATCCAGCTGACGAGCAGCAACGTTGCAGCAGCTGCAGCATTTAACAAGGATGCTTTGCTCAACTGGCTCAAAGAGAAAAACTCTGGGTAAGATGCTGATTAAATTAACTGCAAGAGCATATTTTGTTCTCTCTGACCACTTTGTTAGGTACACGCAGTATACCTAATAAAGTGGCGAGTGTACACATGGACCCATCTCTTTATTATATATGTTTACCATATGTTTTCTGTCATGTGCATATTGGCCTCTAACAGTGACGCTCTTGATCGAGCCATCGAAGAGTTTACTCTGTCATGTGCAGGCTACTGTGTAGCAACTTACGTCCTGGGCATCGGAGACCGCCACAGCGACAACATCATGGTCCGCAGCACTGGACAGGTAGGACATTTTTAAAAAAACATCGCCATGAGCCAGTCTCCATCTTTATTTTTCCTCCAACCACGTGGCTGACTGATGGCTTTGTTGTGTGTTAGCTTTTCCACATAGATTTCGGTCACATCCTGGGCAACTTCAAGTCCAAGTTTGGCATCAAGCGGGAGCGTGTCCCATTCATCCTCACACACGACTTCATCCATGTTATTCAGCAGGGCAAGACGGGATACACAGAAAAATTTGGCAGGTTTGTGTCAAATGTTGTGTTTGGGTTTTTTTTCTCCGTTTTCAGTGTCTATCACTGTAAATATATAACCTGCTTCAACTGAATTGTTTGAAAGTGTAGTCAGATTTTCTCCCTTCCCTTTTTTCTTGAAACCTGGGACCAATGCATCAGAGGAAGAATCAGATTGTAGACAATAATTTAAGCTTTGTTTTTATCACATCTGATGTTTTGCTACCTGATTTGAGTATTGAAGAAAAAAAAATCAAGAACAGGTTATTTTGTAAAATGCAAATTGGCAGTTTTATTATTTTGTTGGAAACGCATAGGAAGAGCCCTGCATGAGTTTTAGACAAAAGGGGAATAAATATGAAATTATGTTGGACTTTCGGCGATGAAAATAAATACACAAAGGTCAAGTATTAACATTATTCCAATCAGACAACAGGATTTTGTGCGGTTGTTGATGCATTACCCTTTCCCACCAGCAGTTGGCAGTAGAGATTCATGCAGGAGGAGACTGAACAAGTTCATGGACAAGTCTCAGTTGCTTCTGTTTGTGTCGAGCTCAGTCATTGTAATTGCAAAAGAAAACAGTAGTTTTCATCCAAAGGAAGAAATGATTGATTTATAAGGACTGGTTGACTGCATGATGGTTATTCAGCATATTAGGTCAACGCAAAAATCAGCACCAGTGTGACAAGTTTTACCCACACAGGCCTACAGAAATGCAAGCAGGTAGACAAATGGTTTTATATCTCCTTATTCTTGTGAAATTAACAAATACAAAACCTGAAGATAAAATCCATGACTACAATGATGCTTTGTTGTTAGAAAAATCTACTGTTTGTCGATAAGTATTTTCATAGTGCTTTCTCAAACAAGTTGGCCCTTTGCAAAACAGCCATATGTTGCTGAGTTGCCACCTCAGTGGCAACTCAGTGTGTCAGGGTGGTTTCACACCTGCCCAAAAGACATGAATATGGTTCACTGGGGTCAGTGTGAACACAAAAACAACCGTACTGAGATCTCTCTGAAGAGGTGATTTGGTCACTGGCTCAAAAGGCATAGTTGTTGTGTCGCCAGCTTTTTGTTTCAGGCTACCATGGAAACATGATGCTCCACAAAGACAGATATTGATCAGTGAGAGCTCAGACTGTTGTCATGTGACTTGTGGTGTGGTGTTCACATATGAAAACACTTGTGAACATGGAATAAACTAACTGAAAAATGATGCAGCGTTATCTGATTTGCACCGACTCCCCACTCTGTATGTGAAAATGGCTTAAAAAATATTTTTACCATTTATGATGAGCATGTTCAAGTGTTGAGTGTTGTTTCGAATATCACAACATGAGTGCAAACCTCAAAAGCGTGCATATCTGTTGACATTTGAAGGTTTGAGCAGTCCTGCATGTGCAAGGGCTGCGTGCAAAGGCTTCATAACACGGCAGCACCAGGGTAAACATTTAGTATCATCTATACATCTGTAATGGGCAAAGTAGTCATTCTGTGAAAGTGGAAAAACCCTGTCTTACCGGTACTGTCTTATGGCCTAGATACATGTCTGTATTCATATTTGCATCACAAGAGAGCAAACTTTTGTAAATAAGTAAAACATCAAGTGTTTGTGTTGTCATAGATGAAAAATAATACATCTAAATACCTCACCGTTTTGAGGTGTATGACGGTGAGTTTAAATGCTGGTTTGTTGGGCTTCACAGGGTCCACCAGCCCGTGATTGTGAAACATAATAAGGGATTTAATGGAATTATTCAAGTCATTTAATGTATGTATGTTTGTTTGCATTCACTAAACGGCTTAATATAAAATACTAAGTACTCTCAGGGCTCAGGTGACGTTAAAACTGCCAACACAACTGCTCAGCTTTAGCTCAGGGTGCAGCTATTGGTCAACTCAGATATATTTAATATCCCCATAGAGATTATCTGTAAAAACAAAAAAAGAGAAGTACAGTGATATATGTTGCTGTGTCAGCTAAAGCGGTTTGTGTGGGTTTCATATCGTACACTGTGTACCAGGTCAGACGGGGCACGTACACAAATGACTTGGTGAAAGCAGAAATGAGCAAAAGTGTTTTTCTGGATCAGGTGCCATGCATTCATAGTGAAACCACAGGAGACATTGTATTGTTCGTGTGTGTGTGTGTGTGTGTGTGTGTGTGTGTGTGTGTGTGTGTGTGTGTTAACTGATATATGGATTTAAGTACATTTTAAGTAGACATTGATTCCACCTATATACCAAATGGGGCTTATCCCAACTGTTATCAGGTGAAGTGGGCTTACACCCCTGACAGGTCAGCAGTGCACGGGCAACAATTCACACTCACACTTACAATCAATTGACAATCACTCATCAACCTGATATCCACATTTTTGAACTGTGAGACGAAGTCTGGGCTTGGAGTAAAACCCATACAGACACCAAGAAAACATGCAAACACAGGCCAGGATTCAAACCAGGAAACCTCTGGTTATGAAGTAACAATGAATTCTTCAAACTGTAAATCTTTAAGTTAGTTTGTTCAAGCGATTTCATGTCTCCAGAAGAAAATGGTGAAGGTTTGGTCCTGCCTGAAGTGTTCTGAAATCATATTTTCCTTCTGCATTTAGCTTCAGGGTGCTCTGCACTGCTGGGTGGTAAAAAGTGTTTATTGGTTTATTGGTTATTTTGAGTTTGCGTGCAAGTGTATTTCGCTCAGTCATGGATAAACTGACTACAAACAAACTGTAAAAACAAAACTTCTAACAAAACCATGTAACCACATGGATTTCCTGTACTTCCTGTAGACGTGAGCAAAAAAGGTGCTGCTGTAGCACTTTTTTAAGGTGTGGCTATTAACATGCACCGAAACCATAAATATCACTATTGAACTTACTGAATATTACTTTTTTTCATTTAATGTGTAATATTATTTCAAACCATGTAAGCCTCAAAAAAAAAATCTTTGATGGGTGCAGCAGATTTCTGGCAGCCATCAATCTGTAATCTTAAGTGGACAAATTATTGTCCACAATCTGATTCTTTATCTGATGTATTGGTCCCAGGTTTCAAGAGGCACAGATCTGTGAAAAAAATAAACTCACATTAACTCTCTGCATTTACGGTGGCTGCTGTCATTGAGTTTTTTAATGCTGGAGAACCTTTGTTGTAAAGGCAAGTAATTGTCAACAATGTTTTATCAGACAAAAATAAACACTGTCCCTGTCTTTTGTGGTTCTTGTAGTTTCCGTCAGTACTGTGAGGATGCTTATCTGATCTTGAGGAAGAACGGCAACCTCTTCATCACCCTGTTCGCCCTCATGCTGACTGCTGGATTACCTGAGCTCACCTCAGTCAAAGACATCCAGTACTTAAAGGTAGAGCTGCTAAAGATCCGTCCATCTATTATCTCTCTGCTGCTTTTTCCTACTCGGGGTCATGGGGATCTGCTGGAGCTCTCTTCAGGTGAAAGGCAGGGGTGCACTCTGGACAAGTCACCAATCCATCACTTGGCAACATAAAGACAAACAACCACACACACTCCCGTGGGCAATTTAGAGTCACCAGCTACAACAGTCACTTTGGACTGTATCTCCCTAACACTTCTACTTTTACGTATAATTATTACTTCTAATTTCCTTATGTTACATTGTTGTTTGATGTAAGTAATAAATTTAATCAACAGTGATACATGGACATGGAGTTGTAAGAGACATAACCCCCAATGAGTCGTGCCAAATTTCAGTTTTTGAGGACTTTTTTTTTTAATTAGCTGATAGTGTTTGTTTTTCTTCTGACTCACTGAGAGAGGCTGAGCTTTCTTACGATGTGTTGTGGTGTGTTATGTAACAGACTGGCACTGGTTGTAACCACAGCGAGTGCACCCACAGCTGCGGCTGTTGGGGCTCAAGTCTGCATCGGTGCACTCGGGAAGAAAACCAGAGGAACTGGTTTACCGGTTCCGTCGCTGACCACTGCTGTCACGCTGAGCACCTCTGTTTGTGACTGTAGCCTGTATTTGACCTCGCTGCGATTGTGCCTGTAGACATGATTGTTGTTAAGCTGTTACATTTCCAAGTTTGACAGTTTTGTTTTTAATTGGTGCATCACTGATTAGATGCGGCAGTTGTGCGCCTGCAGTTATGGTTTCCGTGGCAGAGCATTGTATTGACGTCACTGAAAGCTTGTGGTCTGTCACAGAAGCACCAGTTATCAAACCACAACAACAGTCCAAGTCTGAACAATAATCCTGTCCAGCAGCAGCAGCATCTTCTCTATCACAACATGGAGAATAACTGCAGCTGTGCTCAAAGGCAGCAGCCAGACCTTGTTTTAAGATTTCAGATGAGATGCAGCACTTGTTCTTTCCAGGACCAGTGGAGGAGGGGATACATTCAGAGATTGCACCAGTAAGGAGCCAGTTGCTAGGCAGCCAGATGGCTTTAAAGGAAGTGGTTAGCAGATGTTTACTTTTTATTTTTTATAATTTTTGAAATGTGGACTTGGAAGCAGAGTCTCTCTTTCAAGCTGTCGGCAAAAAGCTCCATCTTACTGAAGAGGAGGAGATGAGATGTAAGAATAAACAAAAGGGGTGTGTCCATGATGTCCTCAAACAAAGACAGGATTTTTGGAGAGCTTATTATTTTCCAGGAGCCGCGGCTGTACTGACCAGTCTCGAGTGTATGTGAAACTCAGTTGGGAGCAGTTTGAGAAACCTCCCAAAAGTGAGGACAAACCTCATGGAACTGTTCACTCCAACAGAACATTTTTACTATGAACATTTTTACTATTTTTTTTAAAAAATCCTGTTTCTTCAACTCTTTTTATACAACTCAGCCCAAGTACTGGAGATTCTTTCTGCACCAAAGTTTTCAACCTTGTCTCAGTATGTCTTTATTTCTTTCATTTTTTAAAAATAACTTTCTGCTTATTTATGATGGGTTTGTGAGCTTTTTATACAATTTGACCTTACAGCAGATGTGAGTTGTCTTGTGTGTATGTGAGGGTGAATATGTCCTTCACCAGCCCTCTTGACAATCTGATCTAACAAACTTTATTGGGACCTGAGGCTAATTCTGTAAAAGAGGAATAAAATCACTGACGGTGAAGCACAGAAAGTCAAAGACAGAAGACAATGATGGATGTGTTTTTGTGATAATGCTCAATCCATTCTGCCTTTAGACTTGTAATGTACGTCTGTGGAAAGTGGAACACCTGCAAAACGTCAAGTTCTCTGTGATGACACCTCAGTTCATGTAATTGCAGAGAGGCATGCTCAAGTTGATCACCAGTGTCCTTGCAAAGAGCTCAGCTCAGCACATGGCCAATATATGTTCTTGCTCCACACAGATTATAGAAATGAATAGGTTTCATAGCAGAGTGTAGCCCCCACCACATCCTGCCTGAAAGCCCCTCCAGACCCTGGCTTTTAAGCATGAGTAACAAACACTAAATTCATCCCATAGCATGTCACATCATCTCTCTTGTTCAGCATTGGCATAATGTGTCTTTTAACTGGCAGTGCATGAAAATTAAGCTGGACCAGTGCAGCCATTGTTCATATGAAT
This sequence comes from Zenarchopterus dispar, assembly GCA_028564865.1. Lineage (NCBI taxonomy): Eukaryota > Metazoa > Chordata > Actinopteri > Beloniformes > Zenarchopteridae > Zenarchopterus > Zenarchopterus dispar. Next base: position 17,367,707 of record JAOWBL010000005.1, on the reverse strand, counting down.
CAGAACAATGTAGAGTATCTTGTTAGGGTAGTTGATTTGTGCCATGAGTTCTTAAAGGTACTGTTCTAAATCTTTATATTATGGCCAATTACAAAGGAATCTTTTTTTTCTTTTCTCCTCAATCTACCTTAAATCCTGTCTTTTAACACCATGCTACTCCTTAATCTGTGCATGTTATTCTACCGGTTCATTTATCACAAAAACCCTTTTCAGACATGCACTGCTTTCTTTTACTTATCTGGTAAACAAAAGTGTTTGTATCATGGATAAATGTACCCCTGGTACATTTCTGCAGCAGACTTAGTAGCATGTATGTATGACTTTCAACACAATTGCCTGAATTTCTGCGCTAACATTATGGGGCAGATTAAAGAACAACAAAAGGGGTTAATTAGACTTCTGTTCAGAGGAATTCAACAGATTGCGTTAGTGAACAAGTGCAGCCTGTCTAGGCTTTGCTCCTCCCTGGTTTTACCTGCAGCATTAAGTCACATGATCACAGCTAGCTGAATTGATCACACTTATCTACTGTTACCAGAGTTTGAGCTGCAGTTGAAACTTGCACGACCTGGTCAGATAGGATAGCATGATCTTCAGTTCCTTCTATACATCCCTGTTTTAGCACACTGCAGCGTGGTTGCTTGACATCAATTTTCATAGTAAAATGTCATTTTATGAGAAAACTGTAGCTCTGTAATGACTTCCAGTGTTTTGGGTGGTGGTACTTCTCTCCTGATTGAAATCTCAATAGTATGACACTGTCGGTTCAAGAGTCCCGAATAAACAGAAATATTATGAATGAATCAAAGCCAAAAATAGCTGCATTTTAACAGCAAGAACTTTTTTCTAGGAACTGAGGTCAAGGAGGTTGTTTACTCAGTCCCATTTAAATCACAGGAATCGGGGTCTGAACAGAACCCTGGGGGAGATGTTGACCCCTGAATTGGACCTAAGATTGGGCTTGAGATTACCTGGACTCTTTGTTGATTGGGCTTGAATATCTTTAACATCTGTTGAGGTTAACCAGAACCGTTGAGAAGGCGCAAGTACTCTGAGCTGCAGAATAAATAAGAAGAAAGAGCTCTGATCTCGACAAGAGATGACTGCATCTAAGCAGTAAAATGTAAATTAAGTAGTGACTTACTCAGTGGAAGCACACATCATATCATGATGCTAAAGTTATGTTTACAGTATAATAGCTGCAAGTGATATGGATGGACTGAAACATGCCACATTTCAGATATTCCAGTGTTTGATGTAAAATGGCTGTTCTGTTTGTTTTGTTACTTCCTCTCGGTCCTTCTCCTTGAGGCTGATCCCTCTCCTCTTTCTCTCCACCCTCTTCAGGACTCTCTGGCGCTGGGTAAGACAGAAGATGAGGCCCTGAAGCAGTTCCGCCAGAAGTTTGATGAAGCCTTGAGAGAAAGCTGGACAACCAAGGTGAACTGGATGGCCCACAATGTGGCAAAAGACAACCGCTCCTAGAGCCGATTTCACAACCATCTCGAAGGCCAGGGACTAAGAGATACCAGGAGAGAACATGTGGGAGGGATGAAACATGCCGAGGAGACAGGGTGATGGATACCTTGATTCAAAGAAGGGAATCAAGCTGAAATTTGAATCAGGAGCTTACTCACCCCCACTCCCCATTTGCTGGTCACAGACTAAACCCACGCTACGAAACAGTTTGGTTACCTGGCAAACCTTGCTTACAGGATCCCTCCTCATCTTGCACCTCCCTGGCATGGTGCCCCATGAACATGGTGGAATCACGGTGGGTGACGTCATTGCACGCTTTGCACAGGCACAACAGCTGGTGCAGGACACAGCCAAAAGAAGGGAACTGAAGCCACCACTTCATCCACACTAAATCTTCCCAGATGACCTGTCCATACAAAGCGGAAGGACCCAACAGTGAACGAAAGTCGCTAAGTGGACTTGAAACTCTGAATGAAAGGGGCACATAGTTTGACTCCCCTCTCCCCTCCCGAAGTATTTCAGACAAGAGATGGATGGGTGTGGAAAGGCCAGAGCAGAAAAGACACAAACCTGGGACCCTCATGTCTTAAAACAATGCGCATCATGACTGCAGGAAGTGCACCTTGATACTCGCTCCCAGCCCAACTGTCCTGATGTGTGCCTCAAACTGCAGGAAGATTGTATTGTTCGTGAGCTTTTTTTATTTTTTCTTTTGCAGTTCAGGAATTAGTCATGTGACGTTGACGTGCCAGACTACTTTACTAGTCCACACAGAAAACTTGTGAGGGAAGTGACAATAAACAGATGGACTCGTAAGAGAAAAAGATGCTCTGAGCCTTTTTGGTCCACTGCTTGATTCTTAGTTTATTTGGACCTTTGAACACTGGAATGTTTTTAGAGAGACATATATGAATAATTAAAAAAAGATCTTTTAATAAACTAAACACCTTAGTTTTCTTTTTTTAATTGTTACTTTTAATGTTATGAAATCAAGAGCATTACTATCATTACCCCATGTGTTGTCTTTTAAAGGGCCATCCAACTCCATCTACCAGATGTGTTTGACTCAATGCAATTGATGCTTTTAACATATTAAGACCAAAACGAAAAAAAGTTGTATAATTATGTTGTTTCATATTGTTTTTAATTATGTTTCCAGAGTTAATGTGCAAATATGTGCCACTCTGTTAAGTGTATTTGTTTTTTATCCAAGCAGATGTGGTGGAGTCTTGGTCCTATGTGGGCTGTATTTATCAGTGAGGAACATGACACAATGATGCAACACAACTTCATTGTTTTGACATAAGGTGCTCTACCGGCATCTGCATCTGTTTGATTTTTGTGCAATATCCAAGTATATGACCCCTTTTATCATACAAAACCTTGGGCCCAGGCCTAAGCCTATAATCGTTTTGTCTGCTGGTTTAATTGTGATGCAGCTGTATTTTGCACCAGTAGCCTTCAGAAGTCTGACACTGGATATTGTCAAATGTACAGGCTTTTCTTGTTTTGCTGGCTTTTGTTTTAATAGGAGTTTTATTAAAGTTATTTTCCACCGTGCTGCATTTCCGCCTGTGGTTCTTTCTCTTGCTCTGCTGTGTTTGTGGGATGTGTGGCTGTGTGCACCCACTCAGGCCAGCTGCGTGGCTTTTGTTTCTGCTTCAAGGGCTATGACTACTTGTTATTGATTGTTGGAAGACAAATGTAGCTGGAGCTATTTTTTGTATTTTGAAAAGGCTTTGCACCAAGTGGAAGTGGGTAAAATCCGTAGATAAGTTTCTCTATTCAAAAATAAACGTCTCAGAAAAAAAAATGAAAGGAACAGTTTTTTCTTCAGAGTATAGCATCAACTCAAACTTCTCCAGGAACGCTGGTCAGGGCTCTAGAAGGTCCTTAACCTATCAACATGACCAGTATCTGCTGCTGCAGACCAGCCCTACAAAAAAAACCTCCAGCAGGCCACTAGTGTGAATGTCTCTGACTAAACGATCAGAAACAAACTTTGATGGTGACCTGAAGGATCAAAGTCCTGTAGGGAACCCGGTTCACTGCCCAGCGCCGTGGAGGTCATTTGGCACATGCCATGGAACAGCAACACTGGCAGGTCCATTACTGGCGCCCTGTACTTTTCACTCATGAGAGCATGTTCACACTGAGCACCAGTGACAGATGTAAAAGCGTCTGGAGTAACCATGGAAAATGTCATGCTGCCTGTAACATCACTCAGCATGACTGGTTTGGTGGCAGGTCAGTAGAGAAGTGTAAAGACTTCTACAACAGTACCCTGACTCCCAACAGGTATCAGGATGAAATCCTTGGACCTGTTGTTTGACCCTTACTGTCATGCAGTGGGTTCTGGGTTCCCGCTGGTGCTCCACAGTGCCTGGCCTCAGGTGAGAAGACTATGCAGACAATTTCAGATGGATGAAAGAATTGATACCATTGAGTAGCCTTCACACTCGCCGAAGTCCAACACAACCCCTTTTGGACAATGTGTTTCCATCCATTCAGGGCTGCCAGGTTGTACCTCTAGGGGTTTAGTGATGCCTCGGTCCAGATCTGGGAGGAGATATCCCAGGATAGCATCCATCGTCTCATTAGGAGCCCTGGCACTGTCAGGCATAGATACAAACATGGGGCCAATAAAAGTACCCCTTTTTTAGTGGCTCCAATGAAATTTCAGCAAAATACATTAGCCTGCTGCATCAGTTTTTCCACTTTGATTTTCAGGGTGTCTTTGAATTCAGCCCTCTGTAGATTGATCATTTTCATTTCCTTCAAATGATGAGGCGCTTTTTTTTATGCCCAACACATGTTCCAGTCTATGTCAGTATCGATATCCATCATCATCAAAATGTTCCTTTTTTCATGCACAGCTTGTATATGTGAAACTCCCATTAATGTGATTATCTGGAGAACTTCAGGTGTTATTTGATTTTGATGTCACAGGACGTTTTGCTTTTGGCAAAAGAGGTTCAGTGAAAGTAAGTGAACAGCTACAGAGGGGAGACTACATCAGAGGCTGGTAGACCTGATTACCTGCACACAACAGTGTCTCTAAACCTGACACAAACACATGAAAACTTTAGAGCAACTCAACCAAAAATGAGTAATGGTGGAGTCAGAGGATGTACTAATACAATAAACAAAAGAATAAAGCATACCACCAAATGTTAGTTCTGTATGAAAAATATCCATTGTGTAAAAGAATTAAGTTGTTATAAGAAAAATGAATATCTCAGTTATATGACAAAAGGTGTCAGATTATCCATTGCATTACAGCTTGTTGCACAGTTGTGGATGGTTTCTCAACAACAGCTTCTGCACTGAAGTTGTTGAGAAACTGGAGCTGCTGTTGTCAGAATTGTACTGTGGAGAGAGTGGCAACAAGAGGTCTATGTGATTTATCTTTATTTTATTCATTTTTTTCTTAACCAGTGGTGGATGGTCAGATGCAAGCAAAAAAACTCTCCAACGGTTTGCCATGTGGTTTGGCGAAAATTTATCTAAGGGTAGGACTACACAGCAACTGAATTATTTGGGCTTCCTTGTTCCTTTCTTTATTGTGTGAATTTCATTCGAGTGCATTTTGTGGCTTTACACATGACTCAGGTCGTGAAGACTTTTCACTCTGTCAGAAATGTCAGGGAAGTCTTTACCCTAAGCAAACCATCATTTATTTATTTATAGTCACACAAAGCTACAATCAATACTCAGTGTGAACCAGGTGTGTTGATCTTCACTGAACTTACATAATACTGTAACCGGGAGGACAGTTCCTTATACCATGTGGATATGGTGATAGATATCCTTTTTACAAACTAAAAACAGATATATCAATCAAAAATAATCTGAAAGAAAATGCTGTATTGATCTAATTTGAGATATGTAGATTTAGAGCAGCGGTCTTCAGGACCCAGTGGCCTTCAAGTTTTAAATCACATGTCAAATTCAAGGCCTGAAGGCCAAATCCAGACATCCCTCTCATTTTATCTGACCTGTGAGAACATAATTCTGTAGTTAGAATACTATTCTGTACTGTTGGCGAGATATATATGGACCATAAAGACATGTCCCACAATACATCCTGTGTGCCATGATGGCATCTATACACTGGATGGGGGTATCTCAAATAAAGCTATTTTATATATATATATATATATATATATATATATATATATATATATATATATATATATATATATATATAT
>JAOWBL010000005.1:17303990-17361350 GCA_028564865.1 Zenarchopterus dispar | reverse complement strand
TATATATATATATATATATATATATATATATATATATATATATATATATATATATATATATATGTATATATATATAATTTATCACTGAATGAAGAGACACTCACAATCAGCCTTTTGACATTTACCATAATGCTGATATGGCTCGGGATGGAATAGATGGAATTCGGGGTACCAACACCCCAAAGGTATGTTGGCAAAATATGGTTGGTAAAAATATCAATTTCTGTGCGTTTTTAAAAAAAAGATAAATACAACAAAATTAGAACAAAATATTAGGAATCATCAAACATTAAGAAAGTAATATGGTGTATAACTGCTATAGCAAAAACATGCATACATTTTCTGTTTCATTAAAAAAAATCTGGCACAATGGTACCTTTCATTCTCAAATAATTTAAAATTAATAAATGTCTGACCACAATAGTTGTTGATTAATGACAGTTGCTGATGCAGCATCTTCTCAGTGACTGGAGATCACAGATCTGCCCAGTCTAAACTGGGCCCTCTACCTTCTACAAACTGAAATTCCACCACATTCCTTGAACTGGTAAATGATATTGTGCACTTCAAAAAGAGAAATGTACAAATCCCTTCCAATCTTTCTTTTGACGAAGAGTCAGCCTTTCATGAATATTGTTATTACATCAAACTGTTATTAAAATCCAGAAAGCTTTCTCTTCCACCTCCTTACTAAGCCCTATCCTGCATTTCTATCTTCCCACTGATGCCTTTATATTGTTTTATTCCCAATGCACACTTGAAGTATGTTTTTTTTTGTATATTTGTATATATTCAGTATTGATTTATTGTCTTTTAATGCATCACTTGCATCCTCTCTTACAAGTACTATCTGTTTATGTATTGATTACGGTTACTGCTGACTCAGGGACACGCGCAAGAATTCCCGTGTGCCTGTTTTAACTTGTGGATGGTCGAGAGACCTGTCCGTCGTTTTATATAAATAATATATAAATAAGTCACCAGCTGCATGTGGAATCTCATGTTGTGTGGAAATGTTGGAGCCGGACAGTTATGACTGCGTGGGATGGCTATTCTATTCTATTCTATTCTATTCTATTCTATTCTATTCTATTCTATTCTATTCTATTCTATTCTATTCTAATCTAATCTATTCTATTCTATCCACCAACTTGTTTTGTAGTTGTAAATCCAAACATGTAGGCTTGTTTGGTAATCAGTTGTGCACAAAATAATACTCCCCACACTCCCACTCCCCTCAGACGTGATCATTTTGAAAGAACGTGGAGTATGGTTGGTTTGTTTTTAGGTGTGCTTGTAATTTGGTCAAGGATTTAGTTATGTGTGTGTGTCTTTTGGGGTTCTTTTGAGAGACAGAAAAATCAAAGCAGTAGGCTGACATCCCCCCAGTCTGTGGTGATCTAAGAAAAAAAGAGAGGCTCCTGCCCTCCGTGATGCGACATGTCGTCCCGGCTCCCTTTCAGCATTCTTGTCCCAGTTTTGTAACGCAAGACGCCTTCTTCAATACATGTTTAAATGTTCAGGACACGGATTCTAATACAGAAGAGTAAATAATCAAATAAACCCGTTCAACTCTATTTCATTCATTCATATTCGGTTGCATCTACAACTAACATTCGGATGATTTCTGGTTATGTAACTATGATAATGACGACCACTCTCGGGCTTTACAAATAAACCCACCCACACCGTGACTCATTGTATAGGAAATTCCGCCCACCAGAAAAAAAATCCTGCAGCCTGATATTTGCAAATGAGGTGTGTGATTTGGGAAAAAGAGCAGAAGGATCGTGGTGAAGGGAGTAATTCATGAATCAGTCTGATATTGCTTTCATTAGAAGTCGAGATCCACATCGCCCACGCTTCCGAGGGGTACAAAAGCTTGGTAGAGAAACACAAAGCATGCGTGCATATCAGGGAGAAACTCTACCAAACATTAGGTGTGCACTTTTTTTTAATCATTTCAAAAGAGCTAGGGAGATCGATGGTGGACGTGACACACTTGTCCTTCGCGTTTGCTGCTGAGTGGCGCTGTTGTGAGTGGAGCGCCATCTCAGCAGGGGTGTGACGCTGCCACTTGAAACTGGCACTTCACTGAAGTCCAAGTGCCCAGATTTGTGTTCATAGATACTCTTTCGAGGATCTTGGCTTGAGAACAGAAACTGTGTTGTTTTGGCTGCCAAATCTGTTGGTAGTAACGATATAATGTGAGCTTCCCAGACTCAGTTGTACATAAACAAACTGAGATGAAAAAAGTGCTGCTGGACAAAAGGAAGACCAGCTTCAGATTGGGAGAAATATGTATTATTTCTTGCTAAATTAAAAGCAAAATCCGCTAATTTCTTGAAGCTTTTCTCATGTCTCATCACTTTGTTTAGGAGCGTTGTGGGTATATATTTCTCCTTTCTTGGAGGAAGACCACCATAGAGCAATAACACGTGATGGATGGATGGATGTAAACGTCTATGTGTGGGGAGAAACCATGCTATCCTATGAAGGAACAGTCTTTATGAAGCTGTAATATGTCATTAGGTTGACATGAAACTTGGAGGTTTTTTTTCGTTGAAACTAAGAGCAAATATCATATGAACACGTTACGTTTTGCCGTTTTTGCCTGCTCAACCATTTTACATTTATGTAATTTCAACACTTGATACGTTATTCTGAGCTCTCCCATCCCATGCAGTCGTAACTGTCCGGCTCCAACACTTCCACACAACATGAGATTCCACGTGCAGTTGGTGACTTATTTATATAAAACGACGGACAGGGCTCTCGACCAATAAGCGTCTGTTATTACTGTTCCGTAACAATCTCCATGGGAACCGTAAGCTTACAACCAATCGAATAACGCCAGGGGAGGAGTTTATATTGAGGTCGCGCGCCGAGCTCGCTGATTTGCTGCTAGGCTACAGCCGGAGAAAGTCGGGGAGGAACCGAGGAATACTGTGTCAACCAGTCTGAGGCTCGACTCCCATTGAGGACTACTGGACATCTTAACTGACTGTTTTACTCTCGCTTCGCTTTTCACGAACGAACAGAAAGTGGATTCTTATTCTAACTGCACAGGTTGGTGCTTTTTCTGTTTAAACCTTATCGTTTTAGTAAGAATAAATACTAGAGTGCAAAAAATAAATTGCATAACGAAATTGCTGTGTGCGCATGCGCGGAAATTGTGAATGCTCTACTTATTGTACTTTTATAACCAAAAAACGCCGGTTGGAGTCCTCTGTCTATATTCATAGTATGGAGAATGTATTGTTTTATTATATGAGCCGTCTGTGGGTAAGAAACGCTCGCGTGAACGCAGTTTTTTAAGGGATTTCGGTACTTTTACATAACTGTGTCAGTGTACCGTGCAGTGGATTGCAGGTCAACGTGTGTGTGGATTTTGAATAGCAGGTCAGTGGGAGCTGAGGGAGGAGCGAGGGTGTTAATTCTTATGTTTTTGTCGGTATTTCCTTTAATTACACCGTCCTTTCATATACACTGGCATATCTGTTTAATGTTAACATAAGTATTGAGTCAAAAAGAAAGAAAGAAAAAGATTGGCTGACCAGTTGCTCTTTTTAACTTGTTCATGACAGTAACAATAATGCCATTATAGTATAGGTATAATCTAAGTAAATGCTTTCCCCCCTGCATTTTAAGAGGTGAGCTTATGTCAGTGTCTTTGGACTGACGTTTTTTTAAATGGTGATAACTTGGAATTAATGAGCAAGTGGGTTTATTTGAATCTCTATAACCTGCTATTTAGGATCCTCTTATACGCCTGTTGTAATCACATACACCCATGAAGAAAACAGTTTGCTGTGCATCTTTCTGTCTGTAAACAATATGTGAATGTAATAATCTCATTTAGATTCATTGATTCAAGGTTCTTGTTGGAAAGCCAAATGTAAACCCAAAAACCCAAACTGAGTTTGACTCTCAGTCATGGTTGATATGTGCCCTCATATTTACTACACAGAAAGTAACTCAGAGATTACAACAGTCAGTTATTCTTGGCAAATTATTCTTAGTTTTATCTGACACATTATGATATATAACTTGCTTGGATTGTATTCTGCAAAGTGTTTTTTTATATTTGCATGTACAATTTTACATTATAACTATCCATTCAAAAATGATTAATTTGCATTTAAATGTTTCTAGTAATCCATTCAGCTCTGCGTAATACAGATGCAGTGATGTAACTATGATGTCATTTTGCTGAAATACTGGGGTTGGCTTTTATGTGATTGTGCATGAAAATGCTATTTACCCATTATTTAATCCCAGAAGTTTAGCTTCTTCCTCTTCATTCTTTTTCAGGAACATAGGGAGTTTGTCTGTATGTGAGCATGAGGTGCTTTACCCTGTTTTTTGTTTTGGTGAATGATTAGGACATCTATGTAAGAAGATAATATAGTATATATAATATAGTACCTTGAACTTTGTTTGCCTTATTTCTGTCTAAAGTGTAATGATATATCTCAGCCCAGAGTTGTGGGTAATTAGAAAAGCATGTGGTTTTATGAAACAAGGCTGTCAGCTACGTGCTGCACTATAGCCAAATCCATGTGACTGAAACAGGGTTGTATAATGCCCAGATCTGTGCTAGTGTGCTGGGTGTATAGCAGCTCACTCTGAAACAGAGCTCAGCTGGAAGCAGAAGGACTTCACTTTCATTATGTCATTCTTTTGCTGTCTTTTGAGTTTTAAGTGTTTATTCATTCTTAAATAATATTGGCTACTGGTGTTCCTTGTAATGTTCATGGAGGAAGGGGTCACTGGTGAGTTCTGATCCAATCTGCTTGCACTTAAGTTTTAAAGAGTCTTGGAGATTTGTTAGTGTAGTTTGATTCTGGATTTATCGTAGCAGAATTCCCATGTTTTGAAGAAGCATGTGCCAGCTGTAGTCATGGTGTGAAGGGTTTATATTTTTGGCTAATTTGTGTGTTACTTTCATCCATAGTGCACAGTTGCCACATGTTCTTGGTGTTAGGGATGGAAAAAGTTATATGTGGGACAAGAAAATATTTGCAATGCTACATATCTTATTTTTATCCAGTTAAAAGGCTTATTTTTATTATATTGACCTTGTTTTTAAGGGCTCTGTAATTGTTTGATTTATTTTATACCTGCTGAGTATCTTAAATCCTGGTCCATGCAGTGTAAAATCAGAGTAACAACAAAAATCACTATGTCTAAATGTAAATAAACCTAGTGATTTTATTTTGTGAATTTGTGTGATAAGTGCTCTGTCTTGAGCTGGACCATATTGTTCATTGAGTTTGATTCTTTTTTTTTTTTTTTTTACAGAAGGAAAAAATAAATCTGAGTGTCTGCTAACATGACTGTAACATACTATCATCCCCTTGAGTCCTTCTACTAGCTGATGTCATATTAACCTGTTGTCACGCCTCATTCCCCCCTGATTGGGCATTTGCAGCAGCCAATAGAAAGTCCTGTCAGACTGCTTGGCTATTTCCACAATTATAAACCTGCTAGTGGGTCATTTCCAGACTTGGCATGAATGTGTCGGTGGTTAAAAGACCTACTAGGCCTTTTGAAGATCTTAAAAGACAAAAAACTTCCCTTAAACTCAGAAGTTACATAAAACTGCTACTTATGTAAAGAGTGAAGAACAGACAAGCTGCTGAATGTGCACACTTACATAAATAGCTGCAACCTGATGCTGGATAGCAGGAAAAAGTGAAATAGCTTGGATTTGGCCTCAGTGCTGGTTGCAAGTATTTCCTTTTTGGCCTAAACAGCCATAAATAGCTCTAACTCCAGTTATTCTGATGTGGAGGAGGAGGTGGAGGAGGCAGTAGTGATAACTAAATCAGTTGCTCTTGTACAGTATTTTTATTAGGTTTCTTCTCAAAAGCAAATATCTGCTGCCCAACAGATCTCCTCAATAGCCTTTTTCGAACTCATAGCAGTGGGGTTTTAAGCAGGTAAAAATAATAATAATCTGGCATTTACAGAGTGGCCCCTCTGCTTTCCAGTGTGTTGTGATTTGACTAATAGTTGCACAGGTTATCTAAAGCCCTTGTGTAAGTGTAATATTATTAAAATGTAGTTATTATGTGTAACCATGGTTTCATATTTTTTTATTGAGTCTTTCATTTAGTGTTGTATTACATAAGGCTAAGTATATGGTTTAAAAATATGAGTGGCTGCGGCTCTGGAGGTAGATTAAATGTCTGCAAACCTGAAAGTCGATGGCTCGATTTCTGGTTTCACAGTCCATATATTAGAGTGGGCTTGGCCATGACACTGAACACCTAGTTGTGCATTTATCAATGTATGATTTAGACTCAGTAGACAAAGGTATGTGTGTACATCTCTTTAGACTAAGAGAGACCTGGTGAACGTGGCTTCATGTGAGGTGTTTTGACTGGTCAACATGACTAGAGTCCAGTCCATTTACAACGGGAATTGATAAAAACATTAACGCTTCACCTGACTGTGTAGGATCTTTATTGATTTATCAACTTAAATATTTAACATTTCAAAACATTTTGAGTTTCCAACACCCAGATTAGTCTCAATGATGTGTTTGAGGTGCTTTTTTTTTGTTTTCTTTTTTTGGTTGGAGGTGTGTTATCAGAGCGGCATCTTTATCTCTGTAGATTCAGCTTTTATGTGCGGCACCCTTTGAACATTTGAGATGGACCACAGGCATCTAAGGCTTAAATCCTCATGGAAAGGGCAAATAAAGGCTTGTTTACTGTGCAGCCTCAGCATGTGCGTTTGTGTTTGTATGTGAGAACAAGTTCACTTTGCCTGTGCTGTTGAGTCTTTTTTACAAGTGTTGAATTCTCATAATACTGAGATGGAAGGCATGTCTGATCACATCAAAGTGGTGGCCACTGTAGTTTTGATGTCTTAATCCACATTGATTGTTTCTAATTTTAGAACCATCTTTTTTTGAACTATTGATCAGCCTTTTATAGAGGTGCAATGTATCATAAAAGGTTTAGTATGAGTAATTTCCTTTGTTCTATTTTCCTTCTTCAGACTGCGACCCTGCACCTGAGACATCAGCTTCATTTTTGTCCCAGCTTCATGGTTCTCGTGGTATAGGCATGTGGAATATAACTTAATCTTCCATCCTTTGTCCCTTGGCCCTCCTATGTCTGACGACAGCGATCAAAAGCACTACCGGTTCTCAACTCTGGACGGGCTCGAACGGAACCGGGAAAGGGTTGGCTTTCAGGCTGAGGAAGATCAGGGCCCACTCCGTGGCTCCATGAGCCAGCTTCACCGCATGGCCAGCAGTTACGACGAGCGTTGCGGTGGGCAGGACGGCGTGGAACTCGAACCTGAGTTAGGACTGGCTTCTGAAGGGAGCGACAGCAGCCATGAGCACACAGCCTCGCTGGGCTCCCCCCATGATGACAGGAAGAGACAGCGACCACCTTTACATGAGGATGTAGAGATGGGTGGAAGTGGCTCGAGTGGGAGCGGGACAGAATCCCATGGTAATGAGTCACATGGCAATGAGTCCCATGGAAATGAATCTGTGGGCAGCTCAAACGGCAATGGCAAGGATTCCGCTCTTATGGAGTCTTCAGGGAGCAACAAGAGGTGAGGACGCATAAGGTGCACTGAATCATGGTAAATTGAGTGGGTTTTTCTTTTTTCCCTCCACAGTCGGGGATCATACCATCTAGGTCACGGATGTAAGTTTCATTGGAGCAGTTGAAGAGTCATTTTCTCCTGTTTTGAGTCCTGGTGGATTGAGTCATTCTCAGTAGGAGAGTGTTTCATGTAAATGGTAAATAGTCCGCATGTAAATAGACCTCCATAACCTTACGATCACATTCTATAACAGTCCCTGAAATACCCAGTACTCAGATTACTAGAAATGTTGGAGTTACTATGAGATGTAATTACATGATGATCAATTTTTTTCTACAGTTTAATTTGGTTGATTAGTTGTATGTGATTCATCATATCTTATTCAGAAATATAAGGGTGTAAATAACATACCATATACATCAATCCCACTGTTACACACGGAGAGAGTTCAGTTTTTAGACAGAACTACTAATTCGCAAAACAATGAAAAAGTTCCAAAAACTGAAGTTACTCAGATGGGCCACCTAGGAGAAGTCTGCTAAAGTAAATGAAACTTCAAACATCTGCATGTTAAAATCTGGAGTTTGTGCAAGTAGCAGACTCTGCATAGAAATGCCCCAGTCATTTGAGAAGCAAGTGAAAAAAACCACTGCACTGCTGTGCTGCGGTAACTGCATATGCTGGATTATTTTAGGGAAAATGCTGCAATGAAAGTATGAGATGCAAAGACCCTTTGGGCAGGTGGGAGCAGTTGATTGATGTTCAACATGGTTTCAGTTGTAGCATTCACACATGACCATGTCAACTGCTCTTTGTGTCACATGATTGCCAGAAAGAAATCACATAGCCTTTCACTAATCAACTTAAGTTCTCTTTTTGTGCAAAAAAAAAAAAAACATGAAAGGGAGTGAAAAAAAAACTGTGGATACCATTAAGGAGCATGTTTCTTGCATCTTTCCACCATTATTTCACTTAATATGTCCTTCATGTATTTGGTTTTATTGATGCTGCTCAGTGGACTTTTTCTGAACACCGACTACGTTATTAATCATTATACTTATTATAAGAAATGATATGGCTGCCTAATTAGGTAGCGGGATAGTCATTTATCTACACAGGAGCATTTTGGTGTTTGGGAGAGCAATGATAAGAACATTTTGAGGGGGACACTGTCGCTCACATTAATCATACCTGTCCCTTGTGGTGTCATTGAAAATCTCAGGCTAACGTCTGGATTCTGATCTTCCTATTTCTCTCACCAAACCTGAACAGTGAGTCTCTAAAAATAAACAATGTCTTTGATCTTAGAATGACATGACACACTAGTCAGGAACAACAAGTTTAATGTCTTTATGTTTTTATTATTTCAAAAGTGAAAAAGCCCTTTTTTTATAACATTGATTAAAAAACACATACAAACAGAATATGTACTACCATATTTGTGTTTTCATCCATGATTATTATGAGTACTTGAACTTATTATAGACAGTCATGTAAAAGATCGGGTTTTTATCCAAGATGGATTTAAACTCTGTCAGCTTCAGTAGTCCTGGCCTGTGACGGATATCACTCCCCACTCACCACAGGTGGTTCCACTGGTTGGAGAAAGCATCAGGTTGATATGGTCTTAGCCTGTCTTGATTTAGAGGTGGGATGTCAGCTGGGAGATAGCAGAGTATATTTTGATATTTAAAGTTCTATTTTGAGCAACAGCCAGTCAGCTCATCCTGCAGCTCTGTGATCAGTCTGGAAACAGAATCACAAATGGAAAAAAGGCTAGATGGTCTGAAGTGTCTTGTTTGTCCAAATGAGTTTGAATATTGGCAGCATCACTGAATGGTCCCTTCTGCAGTGTTCCAGACAGTTAAATAAATGAGTTTTGTATCTGAAAGCAGTGAAACTGTGCTCAGAGATGATGCACTCATAGAACAGAAAATTTCTATGATCAAACCCTGAACAATAGACTGCTACATGAAGCGAATGTTTAAGAGAGCTAATATGGATCAAAAATTCAATTTGCTGTCAGTGATAAAGTTTATAGGACATGCTTTAAAACCAATTTTTATGAGGTAAAGGGAAAACAGATGGGACAGTTGTGGCATTCTGCAGCGCTAAATCCTGGGCTCATTTGAAATGTTTAGTACTACATTTTGTGTTTGCATTGTAACTGTTCTTTATAATGTTCTTGTGGTTCCCCAACCACTGTCTTTGGTAACATCACACTTTTTTGATGGTTACAGCTCCAATTCTCACAGCCCCTCCCCACCGAGCAGTTCCAACGCCTTCAGCCTCATGAGCTCCGAGCAGGACAACCCTTCAACCAGCGGCTGCAGGTTAGTATCATCAACGTTGCACCATTGGGAGCCGGAGAGAATTTTGACTTAAATGTTTTAGATCCTCCCCGGTACCTGCCCCCTTGTGCTCTGCTCCCTATTCTGGAGAGCAGAATGTGACATCACTGGTGAGACCTTGTCATTTTGAGGCATGTGTATCTGTCTCTGTCACGTCCCACAGTAGCGAACAGTCAGCCAAAGCTAAGACACAAAAGGAGCTCTTCAAGACCCTCAAAGAGCTGAAGATGCACTTGCCTTCTGAAAAGAGGAGCAAGGGCAAGTCCAGCACTGTCAACACACTCAAATATGCCCTGCGATGTATCAAGCAGGTGAAAGGTAAGGTTCCCTTACATTGGCTTTGTTTTCATTTTCATTCACAACATTATAATGTATACTATTAAACTGCCTAAATATAGGCTGTTTGAAAACCTGGCCATAGGCTATTTTTCTTTAAAAAATGTGATTTGATAAGCGTAGTGATCTATGCTGTTCTGGTTTTGCAGCCAATGAGGAATACTATCAGATGCTGATGATCAATGACAGTCAGCCATCAGGTTTTGATGTGTCATCATACACCATTGAGGAGATCAACACCATCACTTCGGAATACACCCTCAAAAACACTGTAAGTGGCACTAGTTTTTATTTGAAAAAAAAAAGCAGTTAAATGAGTTGATTTTTTTGTAGTTTTAAGGTCACTAATGCAGCAGTAGCAAACTTAATCGATTATATTCATTGCTTACATCGCATTCACTTAGTTTTATTTTTTATTTTTTTAACCCTGATCATCCCCATGCTACCCTGAAGCAGCCCCCTCGTTTAGAAACCAGTCTTCACTCTTAATAAAGATTTTGTTTTGTAACACAACTGAAATATAAAAAATTTAGTTTCTGAATTTTTGAAGTGTTAAAAGGGACATTACATCAGGGACAGGTGATGGACAGGTGTGTCCATCACTGGGACGGAACAGAAGATGTTCAGACTTGGTCCTCACCTGGACCTGGGTGCTCCCACTTCCAAAGGGTTTTCTGTTGACACTCTTAAATGTAGTGAAGACGCAGTTTGTTCAGTGCATTGATTCATTTAACACTTACACCCACAGAGTTGCTAAGCTGTCAGCGAAGAGCAGACGTTTTAAGCAACTCTGCAATTCATTTTGTTACTGGCAAATACAGAACGAAAGACAGACATGAATAAATGAGTAGAAATACCCACACTGGAATGGCAGTAGAGGAAAAACAGATAGCATCAGATTATATTTTCTTTAAATGGCAATGCTTAATTTTACATCTGTATTGATGTAAGTTCAAGTGTTTTTATATTCCATTCTCAGCACAGCTGACTGTGCCACCGGAGCTGTGTTTATTTTACATACAGTGTGAATTGTAATGGAATGGAATTAAATGTGATCAAATGGAATTGCAATACTCAGATTTGAATACATCATTGCTGTAACTCAGTTCTGAGCACTATGCCATTATATTCATGCAGTGAATTGTTAACATATATCTCTTTTTATATTTATATCTGTAGGATATATTTGCTGTTGCTGTGTCACTCATCACCGGGAAGATTGTTTACATCTCAGACCAGGCGGCGTCCATCTTGAACTGTAAGCCAGAAGTTTTCAAAAATGCCAAGTTTGTGGAGTTCCTGACTCCTCAGGACGTCAGCGTGTTCTACAGCTTCACTACACCCTACCGCCTGCCCTCATGGAGCATGTGCACCGGAGCAGGTACATACCGTCACGGGAAATGTGCTTTTTCTTTAAGATCATAGACCTCCATCTTCAAAAGTGGGCACGTTTCAAATCCACATGAAATATAACCCATATCACATGGACATGCACATGAATCTATTTTCTTCATATGACCCAGCAAAACACATGCTCAAAAACACATTGCACATATTTCATTAACATGCTCAGTCACACATTAATTAGTGCTCGCCTACGCACCATCCTATCAAATATTTGCTGAAGATCCAGTCACATATTGTGGTGAGGAGAATGGGGGGGCTCCAATTTATGGTTTTCTTAGTTCCATCTGTTCATTTCAAAGCAAACTGGTGCAACAACTCTGCAATTACATCTGGTTTTTATCTCTTTTTGTTTTAGAGTTTCATCACAAAAACAACATAACAGTTGAATTATCAAATGATGCATCCCTTCAGTCATTCTCTTCATATCTATGCACTATGTGCTGTGGTTGATTACATAGTATCACTTACACTATCATTTTGCGATTGAGCTTATTTCACTTGTATCAAAGCAGAGGTGTGAAAGGTCTTGAAAGTGATGAGCAATTATATTTTTTACATAAATTCATTCCTAGTGGTTGAACAACTCTAAATCACTAGTTCCACTTCATAATTTTATAAATCCTCTTTTAGCATTCATGTGTCTGGTTCTTCTGGATGAGAGACACATCTCTCAGGTCCACTGAACATTGTTCTGAATGTTAATGCCGAATAGATCGGAAGTGGTCAGGCTAAATCATCTGATGATATATTCATCACATTTTCTCCCCACGTCTCTCTCAGAATCGTCTCCCACGGAGTGCATGCAGGAGAAATCCTTCTTTTGCCGCATCAGGTGAGTAACAGTGGCTGGGACTTTTCTTTGATCCTGAGTTTCCTGCTCAAATCATCTCTGAGTCAGCCTAGGGCTGAGAGCAGGAGAGGCAGGAGTAAGGGGAGGGAGGGAGCCAGTCAGTAGCTGGGGACTTCTGAGCTGTATCTCCATCTAGTGGTCAGATGGTGTATGGCAGCTATGTGTGTTAACTTTCATTTGCTGTTGACAATCCAATATAATATTCCAGTTAACATGGTAGGCAACTTGATTAAGATTTAAAACTAATTTATATATCAGAAACTGTTGCTGTAAGTTTAACTTTAACTCAGGTCTTTTCTTGTTTACATAGACTGAAAAGACAGTGTATTAATTGTGAAATTATTGAATTAGAAAGAGTTCTTTAGCATTATTTGTCTCTTATGTGAAGTGCTGAACTTGTTCTTGTTCTTTTTGTTTTACCTCAATAAACATGAGGGTTTCTCTATTTTTATTAAATATATTTTACTTTATATGGCCAATATATTTATTGGTCTCAGAAGAAAGGCACCTTTTATTCTTAAAGCATTCAAGGAAAGCTGCTGTACTATGAGATGGTATTACATCAGCGTGTTTGTGTTCCAGCGGGGGTAAGGAGCGTGAAGGCGATCTCCAGTACTATCCTTTCCGCATGACTCCTTACCTGATGAAAGTGCAGGATGCTGAGCTGGCTGAGGAGCAGTTCTGCTGCCTCCTGCTGGCTGAGAGGGTGCATTCTGGATACGAAGGTATGTAAACATGGCTTCACACATATTTTTAGTGTTCGTTTCATTTGTCTGTTTTATGAAAACATCTTTTAGTAGATATTGAAAGCTGTATTTATTTAGCTTTCCTGGTAACCTGTGAAGGAGATAATGTATTAACACAGGGAAACTACATTTTGTTTGTATCTAATTGCTTATAATAGTGAGGTCACAAATAATAGTGAGGTAAAAAGAACATATTTTTAACCAAAGGGAGAATCCTTGATCAAGAATTCAGACTCTGTTTTGAATCTTTAACCTGATTAGTTTGTGTAAAGTGTAGTTATGGTTGAGTTATTATGCTACTAATGAGTGTGATAGTGAGACTCAGTACCTTCTGTTCGAAAACACCCACTACAAAAAGTCCTTAAGACCAAGGAATTTGACATAATCCATAAAAATATTTAAGCAAGTATTTTGCGTGTCTTTTAATTGCACACCATAAAAGATTGAAAAATGAATTTTCTGTTTATGCTTTGGTACTGCACATCCATAATCATATCTTTTTCTTTATTTTTTTCTCTCGATTCAGCTCCCAGAATTCCACCTGACAAACGGATCTTCACCACCACACACACACCTAATTGTGTGTTCCAGGATGTGGATGAGAGGTGGGTGGATTCAGTCTGAGTAGCCCTAACAGAAGCAGTTTTGCATGTTGCGTGAATTTGGGCTGCTGTTCTGCTTCTTACTAAAGTAATTGTTGTTTGTCCAACAGGGCTGTACCTCTGTTGGGTTATCTCCCTCAAGACCTGATTGGGACACCCGTACTACTCAACCTGCATCCGAGTGACCGACCTTTAATGCTGGCTGTTCATCGCAAGAGTAAGAACCATTTTCATTTACCTGGCTTGTCCTATATCTTAAAATATGCTCTGTTAAGCATCTGTCTACAAAACAGTAAGCTAATAATGTAATCTTTTATGTCATGCTCTGTCAATAAAATATTTTACCTTCTGTTTTGAACAGTTCTGCAGTACGCTGGTCAGCCGTTTGACCACTCCTCCATCCGTTTTTGTACAAGAAATGGCGAGTACATCACTATTGACACCAGCTGGTCTAGCTTCGTCAATCCCTGGAGCCGCAAAGTCTCCTTTGTCATTGGCAGGCACAAAGTCCGCATGTGAGTATTTCACACTTGTTTTAGTTACCGAGTTTTAGTTACCATGGCAGCATGATAGATGACAACTGTGTATCTGTTTCAGGGGTCCTGTCAATGAAGATGTTTTTGCAGCGCCGGCTTTCCACGGAGGAAAGATGATTGATTCAGACGTCCAGGAAATCAGCGAACAGATCCACAGACTGCTCCTCCAAGTATGAAAACACACTCGCACACAAGTTCATTGCTTATGCACAGATGAGATCTGTTACCTTCTCTAATGAAATTTTTTCTCTCCAGCCTGTCCACAACGTGGGCTCCAGTGGTTATGGCAGCCATGGCAGCAACGGTTCTCATGAGCAGCAGGTGAGCATCAGCTCATCCAGTGAAAGTAATGGTAACACTACAGCTGGGAACGCTCCAGAAGAAACAAATAAGACAAAGCCCTCCAGGACTTTCCAGGAAATTTGTAAAGGAGTCCACATGCTGAAGAACCAGGACTCTCAGGCCGGTCTGCGCTCCTCATCACCATGGCCATCCAAACACGAGCAGAGGAAGAACACTGACAGTGAGTTCACTTTAATTTATGATGTTATGTTATGTTATGTTATGTTATGTTATGTTATGTTATGTTATGTTATGTTATGTTATGTTATGTTATGTTATGACAGCTTAATGGATGATTTCC
Source organism: Zenarchopterus dispar (assembly GCA_028564865.1). Classification (NCBI taxonomy): domain Eukaryota; kingdom Metazoa; phylum Chordata; class Actinopteri; order Beloniformes; family Zenarchopteridae; genus Zenarchopterus; species Zenarchopterus dispar. Next base: position 17,346,304 of record JAOWBL010000005.1, on the reverse strand, counting down.
ATATTTAATTAGGGCTGAACTCAAGCACAAGACTGAGACACAAATAGAATAAAAGCTACTTTTCATGTACATTTCCATTAAAAAAAATCTAGTACACAAATTGTTCTACATATGTTTGAAAAGAAAGATCCTCAGATGAGACATGCCTGGCTTCATGTCTGTATTCTGACATTTTCCTTCTCCCTGTCCATCCACCACCACCAGCTCAGAGGAGTTCAGCAGCACGAGTGAAGGACTCAACACCTGCTGTGCAGGGCAGAGACAGCACTGCAGCCAGCATGGAGGACTTCAGCTACAAAGACCAAACTGTCTGCTCCTACCAACAGATCAGCTGCCTCGACAGTGTCATCAGGTAAATGCTTCAGTTTTATTTTTGTCAATAATGATCACTAATGGCTGTATGGAAACTTTTGATCTCACTCTGATTTAAACCTTTTTCTTATTTGCAGGTATCTGGAGAGTTGTAATATTCCTATCACAGTGAAAAGGAAGTACCAATTCTCCTCAAATACCACTTCATCCAACTCAGATGATGACAAGAGGGGCTCTGAGGATGGTATGCATGTGCCTCAAGATACACACACAGGTAAGATTTATTACAGCTCAGGTTCATTGGCTCTACTCAACTAAACTGTAATCATTCAAAGCTTATCGCTAACAAGATCATCTTTCATCATCCAGACTCTTTGATGCTGGACACTCAGCCTGGCATGTCAAACATAAAAGCACCTAAGAAGCCCCCATCTGGGGCAGCTGCTGCTGTGGTGGGGGGCACCCTAGCACCCCTCACTCTCCCCAGTAAGGCTGAGAGCGTCGTGTCAATCACCTCACAGTGCAGCTACAGCAGCACCATCGTCCATGTGGGAGACAAGAAGCCTCAGCCAGAGTCCGGTGAGTTACTAAAACTAGTCCTTTACAAAAGGTGGTACAAGATCACCGATGGATTTTGGATGTTTTTATGTATACTCATGGAACAATAAGTTTTGTTTGATGCTCACTGCACTGCTTCATGTCACAGAGATCATCGAAGATGTTGCCGAGAGCCCGGCGCCCCCCGCCCTGCCTGTCAGTATGGTGTCTCCTCCAAGCCAAGAGAAAGAGGCCTACAAGAGGCTGGGGTTGACAAAGCAGGTGCTGGCAGCACACACCCAGAAAGAAGAGCAGGCCTTCCTGAACCGCTGCCGAGAGCTCCGCAACGCAAGGAGCTTCCAGAAGGAATGCTCCTCGTATCTGCACAAGCAGAAAGCTCCAGCCAACGCTGAAGGTACTGCAGGTTTCAGTGTTAGCATGCAGCTTGTACGGTTTTCACAACTGATTCACATTACGTGTTTAACTTCAAATACTCATCTTTCTTTTTGATGGTTTCTGCTGCGCTTTAATATTTTAATGCATAAACTCACCCAACCTGCAGCTCATAAATAAAACTCATCTGACTTCAATGTACAAATGATAACATGGAAAGTCTTTGTAATAAATGTATGTTAAATGACAAAAAGTGTTAATGAAGCAGACACACTATGTAACTGAACTGATGGAAATTACATAGATGAACTATGTTGTTGGTAAAAGGTAAAACAGGTGCAAACAAGTGATTTAACATAATTGTAACTAAATGTCAGGGAATTTTGAACTCTGGCTTCAAGTTCACCCACAACTATATACATGTCCATTAGTTAAAAACTGTTTCATCACTTCTGCATGTTTCCTCACAGAATCATCTGGACTACGAGATGCAGTCAAGCAGGGCACCACCAGGCCTGAAATGACCGTGAAGAAGGGCGGCCGCAACAGGAAGTCCAAGAAACCACGAATGAAGCATCCTGACTCATCAGACAGCGCTGTCTCTAACCGCAGACCTCGGCCCCCTCTCCAGGGCCTCAATCAGACCTCCTGGTCCCCATCAGAAGCATCCCAGTCAGCTTTTAACGTCTCCTACCCCACCATGGTGCCTGCATACCCACTCTATCCCCCAACACCTGCCGCTCCAGCTCAAGCTCCTCGCCCTGATCCCTCTCTCTCCACTGCCTTTGGAGAAGTTCAGAACACTCAAGCCCCACCCACTGCCACTCCATTCCCTGCACCAATTGTTACACCTGTGGTGGCTCTTGTGCTACCAAATTACCTTTTCCCCCAAATGGGACAGTTGGGTCAGATAGGCCAGCTAGGAGCTGCACCGAGACCAGCATTTTACACTGAGCAGACTCAGACACAACCTGCATACTCTACCCAGCAGCCATTTCAGACTCCCCAGCCAGCCTACGCCATGCAAACACAGCCAACCTTCACAAACCAGCAGCCATACCCTGTGCAAACTGCCTTTTCTTCCCCGCAGCCATTCCAAGCTGCTCAGACCCCCTACAGCACCCAGCAGCCTTTCCAGACACCTCAGACTCCATACACTACTCAGCAGCCATTCGCTGCTCAGCCTTCTTTTACACTGCAGACTCAGTTCGCAGCTCAAGCCCCTTATCCACCTCAACCTTTCACCTACACCATAGCCCCTGATCTCCCCAAAAACCCTGCTGCTGAGCCAAGAGAGGGTGCAGCCTCACGATCCTCCACCCCTGCCTCTGGAGCACGGGAGCCCACTACATCACCTCCACTGTTTGAGTCACGCTGCAGCTCGCCCCTGCAGCTCAACTTGCTGAGTATGGAGGAGGGACAGCGATCTGTGGAACGGCAGGACAGCACAGCGCCCTCTGCTGGAGGTCAGGGCAGTTCTGCAGGAGTGTCAGGCGGAGTGGGGGCTGCAGGGGAGAAGAATGGAGTTGCAGCCAAGATTGATAATCACCAACAGGTGAGAGCCACAGTGAACTTACTGATAGCCTGAGAGACTAAGACAGACCCCATATAAAACCAGCCGCTGATTATGAGGAAAGTAACGCTACTTCTGGCTGCGTTTCAGGTGGAATCTCCAGGTGATGGGGTTCACAGTGATGGTAACTCTTCATCCTGTGACCTGCTGGACATCCTGCTGCAGGAGCAGGAGGACTCCCACTCTGGCACTGGATCCGCCACCTCGGGCTCCATGGGTTCAGGATCGGGGTCAGGGTCAGGTTCTGCATCAGGCTCAGGTAGCAACGGCTGTCGAACCTCAGCTAGTGGAGCCTCCGGCAGCAGAACAGGTCAGCTAAGGGACAACCAAGTGTGACAAAATGTTTGTCTCACTGAGTAAACCTCAGTCATGTTGCTTAATGTTACTGGTTAAAATGAAGTCTGTAAAATCTTTCTGTCCCACGTCTCTGTCCTTCTTGAACTGTAGGAAGCAGTAACACCAGCAAATACTTTGGTAGTGTTGACTCTCTGGAACATGACCCCAAGGAGAAAGCCAAAATGAGGGGTGAAGGAGGCTCTGAAGGTGGCAAGTCACAGTCCAAAGTCTCAGCTCAAGGGGAAGGGGAACATTTCATCAAATATGTTCTGCAGGAGCCCCTCTGGCTGCTTATGGCCAATGCTGATGACAAGGTCATGATGACATATCAAATGCCATCTAGGTGAGTTTTAGATGCTTTTGTGTATGCATTTCTGAAAGTTCTTGTTTTAATTCAGCTTTTCTCCCAAGTGTCACCACTGTCAGTCAACCATTATCTACCTCTTCTAACCACCTGGTAAACAGGGACATCCAGAGGGTTCTGCGAGAAGACAAGGAGCGGCTGAGGCAGATGCAGAAGAGCCAACCTCACTTTACCTCGGACCAGCGACGAGAACTAGTGGAGGAACATCCCTGGATGAGGAGAGGAGGTCTACCAGCAGCTATAAATGTGAAGGTAAGGAACGCACACAGTCCCAGAGTGTGTCAGAAGACAGAAGGACAGTAGCACACCAGCACCTTTATTTAATGAATTCACTTCATTTTTTTTTCTTTTCTAGGAGTGTGTTTACTGTGAAGATGCAGCAGCTGCACCCATTGAGGAAGACCTTCCTGACATGGACATGGGCGAATTGGTCGAGGACCTAGCCAGAGAGGGTCAGAGCAGACACCCGGATTCTGGCTCCTGAACATTCACTCAGCCAATAGATGGACGTTCACCCAGATGTGGGGTGTTATCATACACACATACATGCATACTAATGGATAAACACATGATGGATGTGTGCCTGAGCATCTCAACAAACACGCACGGAACAAGCAGGGGTCAGTGTTGCCAAAGTAATGATTATGAGCTGGTGTGCCAGTGGTGTGTTAATTGTGTGTGTGCTGGTTGGTGTACTGTTCAAGCACAGTTCTTTGTTAATCCTTAGACAGGACAGTAGTGCTTTATGTGGGTTTTGTAGGAATGACTCACATATAGTATTTTTGCCATTTTACACACACACACACACACACACTCACACAGACAGTCACCTTGTACAGGTTTTTAACTAATAATTTCCCATCCTCTGTCAGAAGCGGATCATCTCTTAAAAGAGATCAAGTTAATGGCAAATGTACGTCCTCAAAATAGGTTATTAATATAATTAATTTTTAAGAAAATGTTATTTTTTTACAAAACAACTATCATAAAACTGTCTAGAAATATTCTTATTGAGCCATCCATTATTGCTGTTATAAAACTGACAGTCAGACAGGTGTTTTTTTTTTTTTACTTGCCCCATCACTCTGTTGAAAGCCTTCAAATCCCAGCATACCTGTTGTTTTCCCATCAGGATTTATGTGGAGTGGTTGTTGTGCTCACTGGAGGATGTGAGCAAGGTCAAAAGGGCGGGGACTCAATCTTTTGTTTCGTGAATAGGTTTGAATGTCACCACTCTGAGGGTTCAGAGTACCAACGTGTACAGCAGTTAGGATTCGAGCCGACAGCCAACAGAATCACACCAAGGCAGACTGTTTTTTTTTTTATTGTAAGTGGTGACAATCTGATACATAAAAAGCTAGTCATCACAGTATATTATTTATTTTAGTAGGTAGTATATCTAGAGAATTTTTAAAGGTGAAGCCAAACAAGTACAGCTATAGGGTAATATATGAACACTTTACACACTTTTACAGTAAGCTTTATAGGACATTTAAAGTCACTTTCAGGCTGAAGCTCACTTGTGGGTTTTCTAGGATTACATTCAAATGTTGCACAGGTGTTATGGAAAAGTGGGCATCATCACAGTTTAAGAGGCTGTCGAAATATTTTTGTAAGTAAATTTTAATGTAAAACAATAAAAATCAGAAATGTGTTGCACAAAAATGGTATTTGGACCTGTGTTTATAAAAAAAATATGAGGCTCAAAGCTGAAGATTTATGAGAATTTTATTCTGACTTTTGAAATTCTGAAAATGTTTTTTTGTTTGTATGTTTTGAACTTTCAGTTTTTATTTTACATTTTTTTAATTACTTAAGAGAACGTTGTTTCCATTCAGATTGAAGCATATTGCAGAAACTTTAGAGCATCACCACTACATCATTTTTGCTTTTGGAACAAATCAGTGAGAACGTTAGCAACTTTATAACGTCCCCCTTCACACCATTCAGATATTTTTCACTTATTTTCTCAATCTATTTTTGGAGGGAAATAGATTAGACAGTAGCACTTCATAAATTGCTTTGACAAAACTTTTTTTTAAAAAAAACTTTTATAATTAGCATATTTTAGGCACCAAGTCACAAGCCTCTGCAGTTGTGCGTGTGAAGCAATAAGGATCCTTGATTACTGTGAAAGCTGTTGGTCAAAGCAGTGTTTGACTCTGAGGTCAATTTTGGGCATCCACACTGAAATTTGCAGCGGTGGGTAAAAAAAAGATTACAAGTGTAGCATAAAAGGGGATCATATTTCCTCAGTAAGCCTCTAACGAATGCTAGCTTAGACAGCACATGGTTGTTGAAGCATCAGCGACCATGCAAGCCCCTCTCGTCATCTGACACGAAGGTAGCCATGATCCACGTCGTATAGGAACTAGGATCAACTCTGGTGCTAATGCAGAGAAACTAGGGCTTGTGAATGTAACACAGACTGGACCAAGAGCATCTCACTGACTTTGATCATTTTCATGTTTTGTTTGTTTTTTTTTCTTCTTCTTCATTTTCTGTTTGAATTTCATGTAATCTTGTCAGAACCTTTTTTTTTATTCTACTTTTTCTTTTGTGTGTGTTTAATCTTATTTGTAAAGTGATGAAGGCAAGAGCTTTTGAGTGTCGTCGGGGGACGAACCCTACCTCTAACAAACCCAGGTCATGTTACTGTAAGCAGAACATAGCATGTGTGTGCATGTGGGCAATACGTAATGGACAGAGCAGTCAGATACTTATATGATTCCAGTGAGTGTATTGAGAGTGTTTGCCTTAGACTGGCAGATGTGTTTGAGCTCCTCCTGCCTAATTTCTGTCTCTATGAATGAGTGCACAGTGCACATGCTTCCCTCACCACCTTTAGCAACTGCAGTCTTTCTGTCTTTTATCTATTTCTGTGCAAAATGCCTCCAAGGGGCCTCCAACACTTAACTGTGTATAAAAAGAGCACTAGACTGTCATCTTACCAAACATATTTGGTAAGAGGTCATTCAGTACACAGAGTTTCTCCTCATCTTATAAAGTTGTGCAAATAGGAAAACAATTTTCAAACAAGTTACACACACTGGTTGACTGTTGGAGGCACCCAGACCTTTAAATGCATACACACGGTACTGGCACATTATGTATGTAAATTTGTCTCCTTGCTACTGTATGAGTCTACAGTATATTCAACTCGCACAGTTCTGTGCATTTTTGTAGCTGAGAATATGTGTGGTTTGTAACTTGGAAACAATGTTGTAATAAAACTTAAGTGATATAACCAGTCTTGTATGTCTTTTATCATTATTAAAACTAAAACTCACAAAATTTTGCACAGGCAGTGTTTTATGAGTGTGCCAACATGGCCTCGATAGCGCCACCTGCTTCATGTTTCTTGACAGGCCCCACAGTATGCTTTCACCTATAGATGAAATTTATGTGACTCATGCATCAGACAAAGACCTTCCATCCATCCATTTTCTGTACCCGCTGAATCCATTTCTGGGTCACCGGGTCAGACAAAGACCTAAAAAAGAAATCTCTTGGACCCATGCTCTAACTTACACAGGAAGTCTGGCGTTTTGAATAGAATGTCTTTTTTTTTTTCTTCTGTATTTTGGTCATTTCCAAGCCTTACACATGATCAAACTGCCCCAAGAGATTTGATCAGATTGACTTAAAACTTTTTTGTACAATCCAGACATGTGGCTAAATTGTAAAGCTTACATCTTTAATCAGAGGGTGTGACCGTATAGTGATACAGGAAAATTTAATGTTTCAAAGTTTCACCACAAATAAGAAATTGGCTATAACTGAGCCATACATACACTTCATTTCCCTTCAAGGATTAATAAAATATTTTTGAACTTGAATTGAATTTGGATATAGGGTTGTCTGTTTTAATGTTTTATTGAACACAGGTCAATTACAAGACAGGGTTTAAATAACAGAACTGATCATACAGCCTCCTTGCTGGTGCGTCTTTGTTTACATCAACATGTCGCCAAGTTATGAGGTTCTGGACTAGCAGCAGTGAATTTCCTCCACTATTAAGAAAGGAATCTGACCACCATTAAAATTTTATAGGTTTATTTACAACAAAAAATCCACAGCAAATGAATAATCAGGAATAAAACTGTGGAACACATGCACACACACAAAAAAAATGAAAAGAACAAAAACAGAGAGACTATATTCATGATATATCAATCTAAAGAAGGGTAGATCTCTAAAACCAAAAAAATCCAACCAGCAATGGGGCTAGAGTTAAGTGAAAGTCCTTGTAGCAGCCCTAGTCCAAACCCCCAGTTTAACCCAGTATTCCCACCTCCACACATACATCAAGGTCAGGTCCTCTACCAGAGACCTGGGACCTTACTCCAACTCCCATCAGCACCACTGCTGCCTTCACCTTCCACGTCTTTTCCATTTCTTCCCTCAATCCTTGGTACTTTTCCAGCCTCTTCTAGATGTTGCTGTAGTTTGGGATTGCTGCATCTGTCACCACCGCCTTGCTCTGGAGTTTGTCAACCACCACAATGTCTAGCTGGTTAGCCTTCACAAGTTTATCAGTCTGGATTTAAAGGTCTCTTTGGACCTTTGCTCTTTCATTATTCATCACTTTCACTCGTATCCTCAAGGCCTGTTTTTGAATTTGAATTTACTGTCCTTTTTGTTTCTGATGTCATAAACATGTCATAAAAAAAAATCAAGGTTCTAAGTTCAGCCAGAAAGAACTAACATTGTTCTTTTTTTCCAAAAAAAAAAAAGTAATTCACTGATGCCTCAAAATAATTATAAAGTGGTATTTGTGAATTTATTTTGCATGGAGCACAACTGCTGTTGTTGCTGGTGTCCAATAAGAGCTGACTGTTGTCTTGGTCAAACAGTTGAGAAGCGCTCGAGGATGGCAGTGTCCCCCCAGGGATCTGTTTCAGCACCATATGCTCCCCTCTGCCATTGAATCAATCTCACACCAACTGTTGCACTTCACTGATCTTTAACCTCTGAATTTATATGCTCAGTCACAAACTGATGCACTTAGGTCCACATGTCCACCCTCCCGTTGTTTTCTTTCTTGACTAAAGCAGCAGCTTGTCATCTGTCATTTTCAATCAACAGAATGTGGCGTTATGCTTGAGTCTGATGGAGTAAAGTGCTCCCATAATCACTAACTGTCTGTTTGTACACCATCCATCCATCCACCCATCCATCCATCCATTATCTACACCTTTTTATTCCTATTCAGGGTCACAGAGATCTTCTGAAGCGTACCCCAGGTCTTTCTGGGAAAAACACAAGGGTATATCCTGGACACAATCAATTGCAGGGCCACTTACATACCAGCTTTGATCTATAATAATGCACTATATTTTTGATTTTAAAGATTTATTTAAAAGTTAGTTGCAACATTTTTTCAATATCTCTTTGGAATTACATTTGACGTGACAAAATTGTGAGTTACAGCAGTTTCACTTGACCCAGTGTCCTTAAAATCATAACCCGGTCACACACTCAGGTCCTCTCAGATGTGCTGAGTACAGAAGCTGTGTAACTTTCCAAACCAACAAATGATGTGTTTAGGTGCTGCATATGTCATGAAAGGATCCATTTCTTGCAGCCCACAATGCAAACTACTTAGATAAGTCATTTGTCAGTATACAACCATGTGTTTGGACAAACTGATTTTAGAGCAGTTTTTGATTCTTTCATTCAGACTTAAGGTGTAAAAAAAGCTGGTATTTTCTTTGTTGTTTTAGAGCTGTTACAAATGGAATTTAGTTAAGCTTATTTCAGAAGAACATGTACCTTTCTTTTTTTGCTCTACAAATCCAACTAACTAACATCATATCTTGTAAAAAGTGGCTTCAGTTCAAGTCTTAATGTTTTATATTTCCATATACACATGATAGCGCCTTAAATAATTGTAAATGAAACATAACTGTTTTAATGTTGTGACGTGATTAAAAGAAAAATAAACTGATAAGGAAATCACTGACAGCCATTATTGAAGTGTGAGAAGTTCATGATAATTAATAAATTACGGGAAATGAGAGCTCTTACTGTTTGCTACTTTTGATATATCTTCATTTTCTTCTTGATATATCTTCATCTTGAATTCTGTATCAGTCACTTTTTTAACAGTTAACATTTCAACATTCTATTGAATACATTGTACTCCTTTGTTTTTATTAATTGAATTGTTTATTGCTGTTGCTGTTAAAAGCACCAAATGTTCTTGGCAGGTGACAGTTCTGGACTGCAGGCAGACCTGTTTAGCACCCAGATCCCTTTCTTCCAGAGTAATGGTGTAATTCATGCAGGATGTAGTTCGACCTTCTCTGAAAGACATCACTTTGGTGGCACCATGTGGTGCTTCAGACCCTAGAATATTTACACCACTCAGTAGTTTACACAAGTACAGAAAAAAACTATTTACTATTCAGTCAGACATACACCCCTATACTTACAGTTCAGTGTGACTCCTGGTAAGAACAATTATATGATTAATCAGCAAGTAAGTTGAGAAAAAATTGGCAAATATTTGAATGTATTGTTCTGAACACCCTACAATACATATAATGATATCAAGAACAACGGTGGATATTTCTTTTAAGACTGGGTGATCATAATGTTACTTTTCATGCATTGCTTTTTCTTGGCTGGTTCAAGTGAACTACACTTGTGTAATATTCTAAAAACAAACGACATGCTTTTGTTACATTGTCAGTGAGGGATGAACTTGTACAGCGTGAGACTGGTAAGTTGGCTTGAATAAAGGATCTGAAAGGTTCCTCCAGAGGTCCAGATGGATTGTATTAGCAGTTTGAGTGGACCAAAGACACCTGGCATGCCAAATCAGCCAGCAGTTACCTGAGAACTTTGCTACTAAGCATCAGTCTTGGCATAGACTAAACACAGGAAAGAAAGTGCTGACCTCATACTGACATGAGGGTGTAACTGCAAAAAGTTAACAAAACTGATCCATGCATATGTACCTGGTATACCTAATATAGTCACGAGTGTGGATACACTCCAGATAACTGAAATTAAGTGTGTGTGGATTATAATAAATTGGATTATAATTGGACTGAAATGGATTGTATTTAACTGGACTGCAATATGCTTTGAATTCTGGCAAAAGGTCATCTCACTATGCATGAAGATGTATTTTGGAATGAGGTCCTCAAAGAAATTCTCTTTTTGTGGAACATCACTCTTGCCCTGTTTTTTAATGGTCTGATTAAGAATAAACATAAAACTGTAGCTTATTATAGCGCTTTGTTTTGCTTTAAAAATTGCTTTTTCAGACCAACATTACTCTCTTAATGTGTAAAATGCTTTCAAATTGATGTAAAATCTTCTCCGTTTGCGTTAGAATGAAATTGACACTTGGCGCAGAGACGGTGAAATGACGTCATTACACAGGTTTTTATTTATTTATCAAATTTATTTATTAGCGCTTGTAAGTCTGATTTCAGTCGCTCATGAGCTAACCTTTTTCGGCCAAAATGTCTAAAAAAAAAAAAAAAAAAAAAAAAAGCCAAAACATCAAAAACTACTTGACGGTGTTTATGAAGGAGGTGGAGGCCTATATAATTTACTGTAAATTCTGCAAAATATTCAAATTACCTTTGCCTAGAGATTTTTTTTTTTAAATCACATCAAAGGTCGTGATTTAGTTTAGTGGTTTAGATCGCTTTCATCGTGGCATGGCGGTTAACCCCTTTGAACCTAAATCCGTTTACCGTCTATTTACTGACTTTAGTCGCGGTGGTACAAAAACGTCCTTCATAGTTCAAGTCGTCCTCTTTCCACGGTTTTCCAAATAACTTAATATAGTGACAGAAACGATAAACGTGTGATTCCCAACAAATCCCTAGGTTATTTGCCAGGGACAAATAAACTCTATCGTGACGTCAGACACACGTGACTCATCGAGTCGTTTACTACGTGACATTTCACCACAGGAGCCCGAGAGGAGGGGCGCTCGGTCCAGACAGGATCTAACAAGACCTTGTTAAAGGTAATTACAAAGAAGGTGAGAAGGAAGACACTATTTTAGGTAGGTGTCATGTGCGCATGCTCTTGCAGCGCTTGTCAAACACAGTAAGTACATACTCGAGACTTTTTCTCCATTTTTTTCCAAGTTACTATACATTTTAATCTTCTACCCGTCGGAATAAAGACTGAACAGTGGAAAATGCATAGGCTACAATACAATGCCTGTCGTTTTACTATTTCATAACTTTTATTCTAACAAAGGTTCGACTTCAAACATTTTCACCCTGTTTGAGTTCAGTAATAAAACTCTGGATACTGACTATACCAGCCAAAAGCACTTCAGTTACATTTTATTTAAAAAATTCAGACATTTTACTTGTACTCCTAAGCTCAACATGACATACATTTATTTTAGGGAGGCTATGTGTCCAATAAACTACACAATTGTTTGAAATTCAAGACAAATATTTATATTAATCAGACTTGTGGGGTACTAAAAAAGAGCTTTTCTTCTTATAAAAATCCCATATACACAGATATACACAAAACAAGTGTGAGCATCTTGAATTAGTCCTTTTCTGTCCTTTGTTGTGTAATGATTATTGAGAGGGGAGGGTTTTTCTTCCTCCAGGTGTGAATAGAAGTCTCCAGAGAGAACTCAAAGCCATGCTGCTATAGTACGAAGAAAGAAGCGGGAATCCTTTCAGGGGGTCCCATGATGGAGAGGCCTATGAGAGGCCCCGATGATAACATAAAAGAAAATTCCACTCTTCAACATGCTACTAAACTGTTTTTGTGTTACAGCCACTGGACTCTGTGGGTGTTTTCGAGTGAAATGTTGTTTGATCAGCTTGAACTGTCTACTCGTTCAGTTGTTTCCTACATTCCCCAAAATGTATGAGATTAATACAAATTCTCAGTTTTGACCTCTGGGCCTTTCTTTAACAATTAGTAGTCCCACTGCTGATTCTTCAATTGAGGCTTTGGTCAGAGGTCATTTTGGTCTCCTCATCTCTTGAAGAACACACTTAAAAATCAGAAATTAGAGTGGGGGAATGTAAGGGTCCTGAAGAAAATTAGTGCATGTGATCAGTCTCAATTGGTTTAAGTCCATAAATTATACAGAAGCAAATGGTACTCATGTGTTGTGGGATGGAGTTTTCTTTTCATCAGGAGCTCAGTGTCACATGAGGAAAAGCCCACAATTGCTGTTTGGCATATCCTGGACAACTCACTTCCAAAATTTCCGCCTGACCCTACCAAGGCCTCCACATGGAGCGAGGGTATGTCATCGTGGGCATGCTCTGAGCCTCTCTGCTCTCCACCGACTCTGTTGAGCTCTGGTTGTGTTCGCTGTCGATCTCGTCCAGGTCGGAGCACAAGTCCTCACTGGAAGTGGTGGAAAGGGCTGGGGAGAGCGCCGAGGTCTCACCACTGGATGGACTCCTTCCACCGGCTGAGGCTGGAGTCTCACAGAGTTCCTCACCCCCTCTGAGCCATGTGCTCCCATTACTCTCAGAAGTATCCGTGATTAGGTCCATCAGCATGTCCTGGAGGTGGTCCTCGTTCACGGGCATACACTCCAATAGATGGTTGAGGAGCTCTGCTGCCACTGTTGCATCTATCCCTGGACAGCTGGACACGAACATGTGGACCTCGTGCATGCACTGGATGTATCCGGCTGCAAATCTCTCACTGGCCTCTCGGCTGACTCTGTCTGTCTCTATAGGGAAAAAAATATAAATTATTGGATTTTTTTCGATAATCTGCTTCATCAGCATATAAAATATGCAGCAACAATCAACAAAGAAGCCCACACCAAATCTTATTCCAACTAACATAAAACTCCTCCCAATGACCTAATATATCATTGCTAATCTTCCATTAAAAGGACATTTCATAATATTAAACTGTGAAAGAAACAAACACAACAACTTTTGTAAGGATATAATACAGTGATGGATCCAGGTATGAAAACTGAAGATTAAATTTGAAGTTTCAAATGTGCTGTTTTTGGATTTGTTTTGCTTGTTAACTGTTTATTTCCCTCCCGTCTGAGTCTAACTATTCTGCAGATTCGCAACAGATACTGTATCATGATGATCATGGCCTCTTCAATATTATTTCATTTACTTATTTGCCTGCCTTGTCAAATCAAAATACCATAGGACATTTGTTAATAGTGATGTTTAGAGGAAAACTGCTTATTGTAATGTGACTATCTTGTCAGGGTCGCCTGCTCCTTGAGCTTGCTTGAAGGTGGGCAGACCTTGGTCTCGGGTCTTCAGTATCTCTTCCACTTTTTTCACTGTCACCTCCAGCACTTCTGCGTTCTCCATCTTGGAATGAAACTGTGGAAGCAAAAAGATCAACTCCATCAGATCTACAGTCTGTCTAGAAAGCTCCGTACATATATATCATACACACACACACACATATATACACATGTATATATGTATATATATACATGTGTGTATATGTGTGTGTGTGTATGTATATATATGTATATATATCTATCTATATAGATAGATATAGATATATATATATACACACACACACACATATATATATATGTGTGTGTGTGTATATATATGTATGTGTGTGTGTATGTGTGTATATATATATATGTGTGTGTGTGTATATATATGTATGTGTGTGTGTATGTGTGTATATATATATATATGTGTGTGTGTGTGTGTGTGTGTATATATATGTATGTGTGTGTGTGTGTGTGCCTTAATTGGAGGAGCTGGGGATCCACACTCACATCCGAATCTGCCAGCAAAGTCCGCAGCTCCTGCAAACTCTCGTTGATTCGAGCTCGCCTCTTCTTCTCCACCAGAGGCTTCCTGGTCTGCAGAAATTCAGAAAAGATCGCACGTCAGTGACTGACCGCATCATGGAGTGCGCCCTACACGGTTCGAGAGTGCGCAATGAAAACCAGCGTTGAGTAATTCTCTTTTTTCCCTTCATTAAAATTGCACAAAGATGATTTGATCCATTTATAAAATTAGGTTTCCGCTCAAGTGAAACATCCCCCGCTTTCACTTCTGCAGATGCAGCGCGACAAGTGCGTCACAGTGCGTCCACAAAGTGCCACCATCGCCCCCTCGGTACTGGTACCTTTCTGTCCGCTTTCTGAACCCCGCAGTAGGACTCGTCTTCTTCCAGGCATACTCCAACGTTGTTGGGCCGTACCGAGGGGGCCATGTTGGTCGGATCCGCGCTTCTCTGTCCTCTGCCGCTGAGTCGTCCGCAAGCGGCAGCTGGCAAACGGGGCTGGTTGAGGACAGAAAAAAAAAAGAAATAGATAAACTCGCAGGCGAGGCCAGGCGCCCTCTTTTTATTGTACAGTCCTATTGAGGAGTGCTGCTGGCGGTGAGTGGCTGTTGTTAGTATTTATAGAGGCTTATTAACATGTGAATAGGAGCCGAGCTGCTCGCGCTGGGGGACAACAGAGCGCACATGGCCGGAGCCAATGAGCGCACAGTCCCTTTGTCTGTGGTCAGCCCCGGTCTGCGCCCCCAGGTGCTGGACTGGCCTCCATCAGATAATGTGTTGGGTTAAGGCAACGCCCGCGTAGTTTTTTTTTTTGCTTTCCATGAACCAATAACCTGTACTTTTATTCCAGTTGCACATAAATATGGATGAAGACCCAAAATGATCAACAATAATGCTCCGCTTAGAGTTTTAAATTTGTATATTTTATAGCATAGTGAAAATGTCAGTTTAATCTGAAACAAAATTAATCCTTTAAGAATTACCCGTATAGCCCTATTTATTAAATTGGTGCGCCTCGTTCAGAGATCACTTTATTCATAACACAGGCTACAAGTTGCTGTTGCGACCTGTTGATATTTTCCTATCTCGAGATTGCAAACCTGCACACTCTCTTTTCCACCCTACCTTCCCCTCGTTCCTCTGGATTTCGTGTCCGAGCCTCGTCAGATTAACGCGACTGTTTGGCGGATGTAACGCGATGCCTTCAGTTGGCAGCTGCTGCTGGCGGCCCCTCAGCCTGAACTGAATCAACCGAGGGAATTAAGGGCCCTTCTCCAAAGAAAGCGACAGGTGTTGGCCTGCGCCTCGTTTGTTCTCCCCGTTGTTTGGTGACTTCTTATTGGTGCGCAACTGCATTCTCACGTTATCTGCCCTGCTGTGTGAGAGAAGAATCTGTTAATAACTCGCAGGACTCACGGCGTCTGGGATGTGTGCAGACACGACAAATATGAGGCTGTCATGTTTTAATGAAGTACCGTTTGCATCCTTGAACATTTTGTGACGCTTTCTTGAAAAGTTAATGTGGGTGGTTTATGCGCTCGATAGCCCTTTACGCACAATGACTATTTGTCTTTGCCTAACGAGAGCCCTCAACCCTCTGCCCTCGTTATCATACGGGTTCTGTACACATTATTATTATGCTAATCATCCCTACAATAGAACAGACCCGTCTGCTCAAAAACAACCAGCATGCATTTGTGCAACCCTGCAGGTAAATTTGGCGTTTCAGAGCTCGATATTTTTTACAGTTGGGAAGCATTTTTGGAAACTCCACTAAACTCCCTGACATAAGCAGCGTTGCAGAGCCTCAAAGAAAGGACTTTATTTTTTGGCACCTTGCCACCTTAGATCGCCGCTCCCCAGCTTTAATGGTGTGGACCAGAAAGAGCAGCTGTCTCGGCTCGCTTTTGTTGGAGAGCTCCGCTGAGGGACCAGGCGTCTCCCTCTCTGTCTTTCTCGCTTTTTTTTTTCCAGACCCACCGCCAGGCTTCATGGAGTGGCCAATCATAGCGACATCACCAACAGGGCCATATGTACTTTTCAGCTGCTGCAGTCCCATTGATGAATTACATCTACATGAAAGGCATCTTTATCTGAGCAGCTATCCTGACGGTTTTTTTTCTTCCAAATAAGGAGGACTTTGTTGCTGTAAATTTCCCTGTGCTGTCTTTAGAAAAAAAAGGCACAGTTGAGTCTCAGAGACATTTCACTTTTTCCAGTTAACATTGACTTTTTCCTCTCATAACACAGACAGTAGTTTTGAATTCTGATTATCACAGTTATGTTGGCTGTGGGTGACATAAACTTCAAAGACGTGTCATTAGGCAGCCTACCAATCTGTCAAGGAAACAATTGTTTTTACTCATCATAGTTAAAAGTTCCAGATTGTAGGCAACTACAGCCTCAAATGAGCAGCAACATATAACTTTTCTTGCTGTACCAAAAGGAAAAGCATAAAAAATCCTGGGCAAAGCCAAGTGCCCTCCCCATGATTCAGTAGCTTCACTAACTTGAAGTACCAATTTCCTTTAGAACTTTATGAGTCTCTCACATCCTTGAGGAAGAAAATTGTCCCATTCTTCTTTACGACATTGCTTCAGTTTATTGAGGGTTTGTCACGTGCTTGTACACAGCTCTCTTAAGATCTTTACCACAGCAATTCAGTAGAGTCTGAACTTTGATTGGACTTTTCTAAGATACAATTTTGACCAAAATTGTGCCTTAGAATAGGCAATTTTTTCACATTTCTGGAGACAAATGTGGACAAATGGCCTCACTTTTGCCTCCAGAATACTCTGGTATACAGAGGAGTTCATGGTCGACTCAAGGGCTGCAAGGTGCCCAAGTCATCTGTCTCCAAGACAACCCGAAATGATCAACCTCCTGCTGCTTTACTTAACAGCTAATATAAGATCTTTCTTTAAATTCATGTCTTGCTTTTGTAAATGGTGCATCAGACATCAAGGTCAAACTTCTCCAGTTTGGTCCTTGGGACGTTGTTTCAGAATTTCTTTGGGACTTTTCAGTTAAAATTCTAGTCCATAAAGACTTTAAGGTTCTTTTTATACAGAAAAGTCTTTTTACTGGTGACCTTTAACAGTAAACATGTACTTATTGAATCTCCTTTGTCTTGGTCTTAAACAATTAACACGCTCACTCCACTAGAATAGAATAGATCTATACTGTCCTTGTACATTGCAGTAAAAAAAAAAAAAAAAAAGGGGGGGGGGTGTCTTGCAGAGCTGCTGTGCACCTAAAAAAGACATATATACATACATATACATACATACATATATATATATATATACATATATAGAGGAAAAATGTATAAAATAAGATAATAAATAAATGAAAATATAAATTAATAAAACCTGTAATGTAGAACAAAAATAAAAAGTATATGTACAAATGTATAATATACACAATATACAGAACTAAAGGGTCTATTTTAAACAGTATATTTTTAAGGAGGTAGGCAGTGTTAGTTGTTGTTCAGGGGATGGAAAAACGAAAAGACCAACAACTGTTTTCAATGCCTTCCATTTGAAAATAATCTTTTTCACTGCCTTGAACTCTAGATGGTTTGTAAATATTTTATAATCCTTTTCAAATTGATGTACACTAGCAATTGCTTTTCTAAGAGCATTGTCTATCTTTCTTTCTCCTAATGCTACGTGCTAACACACAACTGAATATACCAGACCACTAAAACATCTTTGTTGTATGAAGTCTACACAACTATTGATGATCACTTTTATGAGGACTTGTAGCATCTGGCTGCAACATATTCTATTCAATCCAAGGTTGTACGACTACTTAGTGTTGGTCTTTTTTTTTTGGCCTAATTTTGTGTAAAAAGTCAGTTTTTCTGAGGTTGTTTTTACCCAATAGTAAGACCCACTAAGATCAGATGATATATGTATTTAATATGTTTCTACTCAGAAAAACATAGCATTAAAAGAGGAGGTAAGTAACTTTTACATATAACTGGACCTGAAAGTCTTTATTGATTAGAATCATTGCTTTGACACACAGAACAAGAGAGAAATGTGTTTTGTTGTTCTCAAAACATCTAGCGACGCTTTGAGAGCTACAGTTTGAACAACTCAAAGGCAGCATGCCTCTCTAGAGGCAGAGTTGAAGATTGTGCATCTACTTTCTGAAAAGGAAGATGTAAATATGTGATACAGATTCTACAAAAACAACCTTTAAGGATGGCTTGTGTGACTTCAGTTATAAAGTGGTTCATAATGTTGTTTATGCAGGTGTAGCTCTTCTTTACGGAAGCTTTTGAGATCAGTGGAGAGCTCGGGTGATAGTGTTAACATTAAATTCACTGAATTTGGATGAGCTGCTTCCAGAAAGGGACGCTGTGTTGCTTCCTCCCATATGTCAGGCTCTCTGAAAGACTCACTTGGCTTTAAGCTAGACAAGCAAACACCTACTTCTACTACCTGATGACCCTCAGTTTATCACCTGAAACCAAACCAAAAAGAGGCACTGAGCTTCAGTATGATGTGTTTCGTTTGATTACCATCATAGCATTTATTTATTTGTTTTGCATCTCAGTGATTAATAGGCTGTAATAAAGTTTATGCTCTGACCTGATTTTATTTTTTCAGTTATAGTTTGTCAGCCTTTTGTACAGTAAATATTTTTGGGTACAAATACTGTTGCAAATTTAATGAAAATGAGATTAAGAATCCTTGTATGGAGGTGGAAAGGGAAACATGCTAAAAAAAATTTTTTTTAAATGTGTTTTTTCTGATTATGATCTAAATGTTTGCTGGAACCTTTAATGTTGAAAATACAGACTGGTTTTCCATTATATAATTATGTGCCGAACACATAAAGGCCTAGTTTACTATTTTGAAATTAAAACTGTAAGAGTCAAGACTTTAGAAAAATAAAACATTGTGGCTTCTTGTATTACCAAATGTTTTTCCCGTCCTTGCTCAGCAAAGCAAAAAAAAAAAAAAGTCAAAACCTAACTGGAGCAGATTTAAGTGAACTGAACAAACACTTCACAAATACAAAACCAGAGTGCATAGATTTTATTATCATTAATGTTTAGGTTAATCATTCAGCAAAGAAGGAAGATATAGAAATCTATAACAATATCAAGCAAGAAGTCTAAGAAGCAAAGACATAATATAAAATAAATAAAGTGGTTAATTAATACAATAAATATAAAAAAGGATTAATAAAAGCCTTCTATAATGCAGGCTACAAGAAGTTAACTTCTGAAGGGAAGTACTGAGAAAAGGTCTGTATAGAATCTTTATAGGACACCTACAGTAATAATCACTGGAACAAAACCGCCCCACGTTTGTCTTCTGAGCAGCATATCTATAAGATACATAACACCGGATGGTCTAACACAATGGACAGCCAAGATTCATCCACCATTTCACCAGGGCCTCCACATCTCCAGCATCCCCAGGTGGGAGCTGTGGAGTTCTGGCCTCTCCTGCCGGCCGGCCACTTGGCAGGTGGGCCCCTCTTTCTGGAGCGGCCTCCCGGACAGGCGCTCCCCTCTGATGGGTGTGCTTGAGATGGCTGGACTGGCCAGTGCAGGAACATCGTGTCTGAGAGTGGAGCGGGTTAGCGCACGCTCATCAGTGGACCTGGGCAGGGACTTGAGGAGGTGGTTGAGAAGGCGAGACCCCAGGGTTTTGTCCATCCACTCGCAGGTCAGGAGCATGTTGTGGACCTCATGCATGCACTGGATGTACCCTGTGCTGTATCTCTGCTGGGCCTCCAGGCCTAATGTTGGATCTGGGTAGGAGAAAAGCAGGAGGCATGAGAAGATAGACCCTGCAGGGACCCCTGGTGGTGAGTGTGCGATTAGCATTCAATACATTTGACGTCACCTCAGAGCTTCTTACACTAAGCATCCACACGCAAAACAACTGAAACCATTCACATGTCACACGTGGCACACGTACAATATACATCTGAGGTTGTGACGCTGCCCTCTGCTGCCTGAAGCCCTGATAAGATTCAGACAACAACTAGATAACATCAAGAGTAAAACCACTCCCACATACAAGAGAAAAAACACGTTACTTACCGTTTATCTTGTTACTCTGAATATTCTGCAGATGTTTCACGGTCATCTCAAGGATATCAGCTTTCTCCAGTTTGGATTGCTGTTGGGAGATGAGACGCCTCAGTTCATTTGCCTCAGCCTCCATTGTCAACTTGCAGAGGAGGAAGACACGTGTGTTGGTACTCACATCAAGCTTAAACGCTCCGATCACAGTTTCTTTCAGCTGATCCAAACAATTGTTTATCCTCTCCCGTCGTTTCCTCTCAATGAGCGGCTTCCTCAGCTGTAAACCCAACAACATCACGCTCAGGTGAAGGCAAGTAAAGGCTGAGACACAGAAAACACGCGCGCTGAAATCTAAAAAAGCATGGCTCTACAGTATATTCAAGTGTGAAATACCTTTCTCTCCTCCTTGGCAGTGGTATGTTTCTCCACGTTGTGCGCCATAGACGAGGCAGTCATGTTTTTTTTCTCCCCCACACAGATATACGCGCGCTTCTGTTCCTTCTCCGAGTCTGAGCGCGTCTCTAGGGCCCTCGGCGCTGCACAACCCTCTTATTTATAGGGCGCCATTAGCATGTGAATGCTCCTGCTCTTTGCTTGCAGGATTTTCCCACGCACGGGGTCCGATCAGTCAAGACTGACAGGTCACTGGCTCCATTCAACAAAGAAAGAAAGAAGAAAAAAAAAGTCCACAGGCGACAGATGTCCGGCCTGAAACCACGCACTGCTCTCCCTCCACCCATCCATCCAACAACAGAAAAGCTGCAGTTTCCTCTTCTCCCTGCGATGAACAAGAGTGTGCAATTACTTCACCCCGGGGAGCCCCTGGTTCAATCTTTTCTGGAACACCAATACACTACACTGCACAGAAAAAAAAGGGGGGAAAAAAAGCAGAACCTGCTTCGGAGAAACTTACAGGAAGATACAATGGGGCGGAAAAACACTTGAGAATATATCAGATCAGATTTCTCTCTTTTTTAATCAACACTTTGTTAAATCCTGTAAACCTCATCACCCAGTTCCCCCTTTATCGTGCTTGTTTTGACTATAATTCAAGTTTTCATCTGTCAGACAATTTGTTTTTAACTCCGAGCAGATGTCAGATTGACCAGATGTCGCCCGCGCCCTCCTCACCCCCACCACCTACCCGGGCCCCTGTTTCAGAGCCACGCGACTGCCAGGCGAATGCCGGGTCGTGGGAAACGGGGTCAGTCAAAAGCCGCCATTCATGCAAACCAAATGAGCATGAAGTGGAAAGAGGGCGGACAGTCCGGCCGAGGAGGAGGAACAGTAGGAGGAGGAGACCGCGGAAACTTTGGCAGGTGACCAGCGTGACTCCAGGTGTGAGAGCAACAATCCTTCAAACATGCAGCCCCAGCTCAAAGGAAAACGTGACAGAAGCCGGAAACGGAAGACTTCCCGCAGATAGACGTGTATTATGAACCCACGCGTGCCATACTGCACGATTTTCACTCAACAACAGGACGTGCGGTATATGTGCGGCTGCATACAGCAGGTTTTGTATCTTCAGATGGAGGACGTGGCTTCTTCCGCTTAACAAACAGCTGACATTCATGTTAAATATGACTACAGGCGTCAACAAATGCTGTGGCACATTTGAAATTATTATTCCTGTCCAAGAAGAAAGAAAAAAGGGAAAACACCTAGACAGCTGTTTTTAAATGATGATCTTCAGCAGGGGTCACCAACCCAGGTCCTCAAGAGTTCCTGCCCTGCACGTTTTGGATGTTTCCCTGCTTCTTCACACCATGACACAAATGATTGTGTCATTATCAGAGTTGTTCAGAGCTGGAGGACAATCTGTTCACGACCATTAATTAGAATCAGGTCTGATGAAGCAGGGAAACAACTAAAACCCACAGGATAGTAGCTCTTGAGGAGCAGGGTTGGTGAGCCCTGATCTTCAGCATGTTTGACTTACTGACTCCTTTCAAACAAACCAAGTTAGTTTCAGACTTAAGCTTTGTGTACTTCTCTGGCAGTTTTTCATTGAAATTCTAAACTTAATTTTAAGAATATTTTAACACAGCAACAGCTGAAACCAAGTGCTTAACACAAAAGATAAGATTTTTTTTGAAAGAACTAACTCTATAAGACAAGCTAAAACACAAAAGACAATAAAAGTACAAAACAAGAAATAACAATCAAGTAAAGAGGTTCAATAAGACCAGTAAAAACAGGAGTCTCATGTTGGGTTGAAGGCCAGAGCATAAAAATGGACTCTCGGATAGAGTTTACAAAGGTAATATAGTCACCCTGTTAAAATATTGGCCTAAGTCATATTTTTTTTCAAGTTTTACAGAAAAGAGAGAAAAATTAAACCAAAGATTTGGTTTAGTTGTTTCTGTTGTTTGAGAAACTTGAAAAAATTTTGACTTAGGCCATTATTTTAACAGGCTGATGATATGTAAAATTTAAGAAAAATTAATAATCATCGAGTTAGCCTGCATCTCATGAAGTAAAATCACTAATGCCATTATCGCTTCGACCAGTAAGCCTTAAGTTAAACTCTAATTTTAGAGCACATATATTATTGTATGTTTCACAGATTCAGTGTTTTTAAATTATCACACTATATACGAATATTTGTTAATCTACTAATTTACTTATTCTTCTTTTGTTGTCACTTTTTAGTATTGCAGAAGACAGTTGACATTCAGCTGTGAAATACTTTAATATGTTACTCTCATAAAGGCTCAAATATTAGAACAGAGTTTAACGACTTGGTTCATTTAAACAAACACATAAAATTCCAAACAACTTGTTTGATGAGAATTATGGGGGTTTGTGGTTCCCAGATTTTCCGAGATAAGAATTTTGCTGGTCTGGCCATGAAGTGAACACGCCCTCTAGCGGCCACTCGCAATTCCTGCAAAGCGTTGGCGCTGGTGTTGTCGTGACAACAGACGGCCAGCGGGGGGCGGTAGAAGCCACTACCGTGACAGCCGCTCTGCTGCAAGCGATCCCAGTAGCGCTTAGAGAAAGAACTAGGAGGTAACAGGGACTGCACAACTATCAACAGTAGAAACAAGGGGAGGCGACGAGCACGCAAAAACAAAGCAGTTTTTGTTCCAAGGAGTACCTGGATTGTCTGCTTCTGTCTTCATAATTCGCGTGAAATTAGTGAGCACACCATTTGCAAGGTATCGTGTGGTTTACATGTGTAACAATGTGAATTAATATTTGCAAGCTTGTCTTGGTGGGTGGCTCTCATCGAGTGGAGTGGGTTTATCTGAAGCTAGGCTGCTGCTGATGAGGACTGTTAAAAGACAGACGTGGGTTTGAGAGCAGGAGCGCGAGGAGACACTGGAAGGCCTGGCTAGCGCGAGGCTAACCTAGCTACTTAACCTCCCTGATACGATTAATAACTATGATTATTTGAATTGTAGAAACAACATATTCAAATAGCTTAAATTACACAGTAGTGTCTTTGACACGTTCACTCCCAGAGGCCTTGTGTCGACAGCACACTTGCCTCCCATGAGCGAGCCAGCAGTAGCAGTGTTGTGATTGTTACAGGCCACGTTGGCTTACGACGTCCTAAAGTTGACCGTTAACGTGATTAAATGTAGCTGCATCTGTCATTACTGCAACTCAACTGTAAAATTAAGTCGCAACTGCTTGACTTTGTAGCGGTAAGTTGCCTTTTTTATTAGCATTTCGCGTCACACCAGGCGTGGGGTAACCAAGATGGGCGGTGCTCGTCGTCAGGTTCGCGTCGGTTCTCTTAATAAGGCCGTAGGTTTTTTGGCTTTTCTAAACATCAGCGTTTGGTGGTGACTCTTTTTAAACGTCAACTTGCTTTAAGGCTTGTGAAATGAAGATAGCTGGATGACTGGAGGAGCGACAGCTGGATGGAGGTAGCAGTTAGTAGCATATGGTCAGATGGTGGTGGAGCATCTGCTGCTGTCTTGGTTGGAGGGGAAAGGTGACGCTTGAGAGTTCTGTTGGGTTTTTTTGATGAAAGGTGAGCCCGTTTAGCCCATTCTGAGTTGTTCTCGGGTGAACTCCCCCGAATTGGGTTGAGTTCCGCTAAAGTTGGAACCAAACAGCACCGTTCACGTTTGTTTGCGTTGCACCGGTGTAACACTCAAATCCGTGACCTGTGAGATTTCGTTCCCTGTCTGAGAATATCCGCAACTTCATGTGTTTTTTTTGTTGTTACTTTTAATACGCTTAAAAAATTGAAACCACATAATATGTAAATATTCGGCATATTCTTACTTTGGATTTTTATGGATATTAAAAGTCGTTTCATCTTCTTTAATACAGTTTTAGTTTGGAGTAATAATGTTTCCTAACATGTTGTTTTAGCAATAGTTTTCACCCTAGCAGATAAATGAAATATAAAGCCATTTTTACGTAGCATTAACAATTACACCACCTTTTTGTGACAGGACACTGGTTTTGTTTTATCTTTATGTCACCATGATCTGATTAGTAATGAAGTCATTGTGTGTTAGCTGTGACCTGCAGATACAAGTCCTGCCATATGTGTAACCTTCCTATCTGCGTCACTGATACTGAAGCTGCTCGGGAGGAGAGTGCTGCTCCTGCAGCCTGCTGACTACATTAACAAGCTTTAGCCTGCGCAAAAGACGGATTTGACCACCTGGTGAAGCTGAGGTGTGTCAAGTTTAGTAGAGATGTCTGCTGGCAGACTGGAGAGCATAGGTCACCAATGAAACACGGTTTTATATTTCAGCTTAGTCACACATGACACATCATATATAAATGGAAGACTGCGCCTCCCACTTGGCTGCCGTTTGGT
The DNA here is from genome assembly GCA_028564865.1 of Zenarchopterus dispar. Lineage (NCBI taxonomy): Eukaryota > Metazoa > Chordata > Actinopteri > Beloniformes > Zenarchopteridae > Zenarchopterus > Zenarchopterus dispar. Next base: position 17,321,190 of record JAOWBL010000005.1, on the reverse strand, counting down.
TTATATTCCTGTACCCAACATTGCTTTCTAAATGCGGACTCTTTGCCAAGACATAAGTGGGAACGTGTGACAGCTCGAGGGTTTATGTGCAGAGTTTCGAGGATCACGGTAGGACAAAAGGTTGTTGTTAAGTGGTTTTAAACTTTTAGTACATAAATAAATCATGTTATTGCTCTGTAGATATTCATACCGAGCAGTCTAACAAACACCTATAATGGAACTTGGTTAATTCAGTTTATGAGACAAATTATGATCTCCTGCTCTGCTCTTCTTCCTTGGGTTCCAGCTTACATCTTGTTTGTTCTGAAATATTTGGCTTTTGCCCTGCAGTGCATGTAAGGTGGTTGGGTGGGCCTGAGACTTGAGTGAATAAGGGTCCTCTTTGTCAGTTTCTTATGAAACTGACAAAGTTGTCACATCTGTCTGGTTGTCACATCTGTCTGGGGCAGCTTATCCTGGCTTATTGGTTTTTGAATAGAGAGAAGACCAAAGGCTGTGTTGACTTACCTGAATTTGTCACCTGTTAAAGTTTAGCAAAGTTATCTGTCTACTTAGAAATGTTAGTCGCTGCAAAGGGAGTGGGGCACACTGAGATGATGTCACAGTGTAATTAGACCTGTGTGTCATTGTAAATATTACATGGTTAATAATTTACCAATGATGACCACATTTTTCACAAGATTGTACCACTGCTCAGTAAAGTGTTAAAGGTCCGATTTGATCATGTTCATGTTATTTTCATTTATCCGGTGCAATTTTATCAATATCAAATATCAGCAAGTGTTTGGTTGTTAGGATGTAACATATTGTCTTAAATCAGGACTAGCTGCCCTGCTGCTTTATTTTTTCAAAGCAGGACTTAACAGCTTTTCAGTCGTATATTTGGAGTTTCTGTAAGCCAGTGTCTTAGTCTGAAAGATGGATTGTATCCACTTTTCCTTCCTTAGGTGGACAGTCTGCTGCCTAGTTACTCGTGGTAACTCTCCGCCATGCCTTTCCCCTTTGGCAAGTCCCACAAGTCGCCGGCGGACATCGTCAAGAACCTTAAAGACAGCATGACAGTGCTTGAGAAACATGACATTTCTGATAAAAAGGCAGAGAAGGTAAGCTGAATCTCCAGTGACCTCCCTGTTTTCTGCTGTTTGATTTATTCACCCCACCCTATACTGGATTTTGGACAGAACTGTCATGATCATGAAATTTTAGCTGGCAGTTGAATATCATACCAGTTCTTTTTCTTCTTTTTTTTTTTTTGTGCTGTCAGTTGTATGTCAGTATTAGTCACTTTCGACCACCAGCTTTTTACAGCAAACCTACGACATTACCTCCTGAGTAACTGGGGTCCTCCTTATCCAACATGTTACAACACTGATGTTGTTTGGCTTTGTCTCTAACCCATCACATTAGTGTATTTAAAGGCTCAATAGATATCAGTTTGATATATATTTAAAGTTGTTCTCCTTGAGATAAACAGACCATGATGCAAATGGTGAAAATCACATGGGAATATATCGTAAAATGAGTATTTGCTGTCAACACATCCATTTTGAAAGAACTTGGTTGGAGAAGGTGTTTATTGTTATTTTAGTGCTGCTGTTGATAAGTTTAGTTGTTATTTATTTATTTAAAACATTTTTTTTTTGCTTCATGACTTTATTCTAGAATGACACTGGCGTGTGTGGGGAAAAACTGCATTAGTCACACAACAGTTATGAAAACAAAATCGACAAAGAAACACAGTTTTTTGTGTTTATGACATAGAAAAAGCTTGAAGGCAATGCCACAAAGTTTATCGGTGGTTGTTCTTAGCTATATCACATCATCAACTTCACAAACAGCCTAACGAACCACATATATTCTTAAATATTGCTGTATAGCAATCCATTACATTGTTTAAAACACTAGTTGAGATTGTGTTTATGAATTATGTGCACCTAGAACCTTTGACTGGTATTGTATCTGTACAAGCTATATGTTAATTATATTAAAAACTAAAAACAGCCAGGGAATGTATTATTTTTAGCAATGCATTTCAAAAACTGTTAAGTAACTTACTGACAGCCCAGTGCTCAACTTTGCCCAGCTGTTTGCTCGGCTGTTATTACCTTGTGCTAGATGGACGGTAAAAATGAATTTGATGGGGTCTGTATTTCTGGACACACTACGTGAAAACACCATTTTTTAGTTACACCAAGCAGAAAAGTTATATGCTGACCAGTATATCGAATGGGATCTTGTGGCAAGCCATGTTGCCAAATTTAAGAGTTTGAGGAGACTCTGGAGCTTGAAATAATGCGGTGGCTGATTTATGGTTTGTCTGTATATACTCTCATTTTTATTTACTCAGGCTGCAGAGGAGGTGTCGAAGAGCTTGGTAGCCATGAAGGAGATCCTCTATGGCACAAATGAAAAAGAGCCACAGACAGAAGCCGTAGCCCAGTTAGCACAGGAGCTCTACAACAGTGGCTTACTCATCATTCTGATAGCAGACCTGCAGCTCATCGACTTTGAGGTGAGACTTTGTATTTTTTAGTAGAATATTGATTGACACTGAAAGAAACCTTAGAGGCAGTGTAAGATTTGACTTCATTTAAGTTATGCATGCATTGCAAAATTCTGTATTATGTGATGCACATTTGATAAAATCGTTGTATGAACAGTTGCCTGTTCTTGGCGGAGCTGCCTGTGTTTTTATGTGTAAGCTCATGTCTCCCTGCAATATGTCTGGTTGCTGCTGTGTGTTCATGCTGCTGCAGGCTTCCCTGATTCACCTTATCATTGCATGAGTCATTGTGTTGAGATCTCTCACTTCCTATTTTACATTCACACATCCTCTCAGCTCAGAAGAAAACACTAGCTAAGAACTGCAAATCTTAAGAGAGCAAGATAAAAATGTGAAAGCAATCCTGCAGCTTTCATAAGTCTTTGAAGAGGGACTTGTAAAGAGTGCCTATGTATTTATTTTATATGCCAAAATTATTATTAAAAAAACTTCTTTGTTGGTTTAAGACAGAAATGCTATCATCTCTGAAAGTCATTAGTGGGTGGAGATTATATTTATATATATATATATATATATATATATATATATATATATATATATATATATATCTCATAAAATATTACTACATCAGTGGGGAAAAAAAACCCAACACACTTCATATTTAGAGCTTCATCTTGGCTTTCCACACTGATCTGCTCTGTTGAAAGTCTGGGTCTAACTCTTATCAACTCACTGTTATACTTCATATGTGAATGGTTATTGTGTTTAAAGTTTATGGATTTGTATTTTCCTAATAGGGTAAAAAGGATGTAGCACAAATCTTCAACAACATCCTGAGGCGTCAAATTGGTACCCGGACACCAACTGTAGAGTACCTTTGTACCCAGCAGAATATTCTCTTCATGTTGCTTAAAGGGTAAGGACACTGTTGTTTGGTTCAAAAAAATAATACATTTACTTTTATTAGCAACTCCTCACCAATTTCTTTACATGAAGAGAACATGTGATACTGTTATTTGAGAGTAGAATATTTTTTTGTATAATACACACATGTTAAAGTAGTGTCTTTTATGAATGACATGTGTAATACTGCGTGTCATAATAAACAAGAACGTTGGCTGTTCAGAAGATCATCCCTTCTGTTGTTTCCTGTGAGCGTTTTAACTTTTGTGTGTGTGGTGTACTTCTGAAGGCAGTGATAAATCCTTGTTTTTGTGTTGCTGTTTTGTGCAGGTACGAGTCTCCAGACATTGCCCTAAACTGTGGTATCATGCTGAGGGAGTGCATCAGACACGAACCGCTGGCCAAAATCACGCTGTGGTCAGAGCAGTTCTATGACTTCTTCAGATACGTTGAGATGTCCACGTTTGACATCGCCTCAGACGCATTTGCCACTTTCAAAGTAAGTCAGCCAAGTTGTGACCTGAATGAGTTGAGTAGAGTCTGTTGTTGATGCCTACTTAGAGAAAAGACTCTAAAAGTGTCTTTTCAAAATGATTTAAATACATTGTCTAAGGCATGGAGAGAAGCCTGCACAGAAAGATCCAGCCAGTGTTGTTAACTATCCTACCGTACCATAACCAGTACCATGCTGCCCAGCTTCATTTATGACAATTCAGTTTATATTCCAATAAAAGATTAATTTGCTAAAGAAATTTCCGCAGTAAACCTTTTTCTTGTCTCAAAAACTGCCATTCACATTACTGACATGTGTTATTCTTTTTTTTTTTTGAGGGAATGTCTAAATCTTATGTTTTTATGTATTTATTTACTTTTTTGAAATTCATTTTGAAGAAAACTGGAATACATTTCTAAATGTTATTTCCACCAATATCCTCTGTGTCGGGCCTTCAGTGTCCACAGTATGTACAAATAAACCCCGGGCCAGTGTTCTGCAGTCCAGGTCACCACCTGCTTGTTGTCCAGGTCTTCACAAGTGTGTTGGTGACGCTTTAATATGAACCAGGTGTCTTCAAACATGCAGGTCAAAGGGTCCTGAAGACCTGGACTGAACAACACTGAAAAGCCTAATCACAACCATTAACCTCGGTCAAAACCATGAAGTCTGACTTTTCTGCTATTTATCACATTTTCTGTTTCCAGGACCTTCTCACAAGACACAAGCTACTGAGTGCAGAGTTTCTGGAGCAACATTATGACAAAGTAAGTCCACAGACATCTAAAAGCCAGGGCATGGGTCCATCCAAAGTGGAATAGAAATACTTTAAAGCAATTTGTTTATTAAAGCCAAAAACACAGTTTTTTTTCCTTCATAATTTTTTGCACCCTCTTTATACCACATCAGCGTTAAGTAGTGTTGTAGGTGAACGTCTTTCAGCACCACACAGAAATGGTACACCTGTGTCGAATAGTTGTGTGGACTCCCTTGTCCATCTGAAATGAGACGGTGTTATCAATGTTTATTTAAAGTTATCTTTATAGTTACCTCTGTAGGTGTTCACGACCCTTTACCATTATAGGTAACAGATCAATAATGAAGGTGCTTTTTTATTTTTTTATTTTTTTCCTTTGGACAGAAAGAGATTTGAACTTGGGTAAATGCAGTGAACAAAAACAACTCCAATGAAACTTACATTTTCTGCGATGGTGGTTGTGAAAGTATGCAGTTATCGTTTGCAGTGTCACTGTGTACCGTTATCTGTTAATTGTACGTTTATACAGGAAGTAGCATGTGAAGCAGGTTTAAATCTAATGCACTGACGATTAAAAGTGGTTCCGGTCCTCTGCTGTCTTAAGTGTGTCAATTGATCAATACTTTATCTCAGTATGCAATCAATTTTTTTTTTTTAATATTATTTTTGACCAGTTTTAAATATCTCTGTGTGTGCACAAATGTGCTTTTCTGGTTTTGAGAATAAACGTAACTGATGCTATTCTGAGTTCTGGAGACACAACATCCGGGTAATTTATCACCAGTTCGCTGGGACTAATTGTAAAAGAATACTTTATAATTAGCGAGTAGATTGCAGGATAATTGCTTTAAAAACACGAAGGTAAGAAAACAAAAACAACAAATCTTTCTTTGAGTTTATTGATTATCAGAGTTGGTTGCCGCTACTAACCCCTAGAGAAGTTCAGTCGTCGTATGAACATGCTCTGGCTGACTTTAAACACAGGAAAGATAATATTGACAGAGACTGACGCGCTCATAAGTCTCAGGCACTCTTTGAGACTGATTTTTCCTAGAAAAAAATCTTTACTTACGAGCGAGTATATACGGTACTTCAATGTGTAGTTAAAAGGTAAATGCAGGTAAATACTGCTATTTTTCTTTTGTCTTTGATAACTGGAGTGAAGCCGGTAGGTTGCTATAGGTGGAGAGTCGGGTTGTTTAGTATGTTGTCAGGTTTCCATCCAGTCATTTGGGACGTAATTTGCAGGCTGAGAACACAGTCTGAAGGGAGAATCAATCAGTGTAAAGCAAAAGACATCTTTCTGTCAGTGTGCTTTGATACCAGACCGTTGCAGGTGTGAAAACCGCTAACTTCTTTCACTCATAGCCCAAACTATCATTTTTCCTGCCCTTTCTCTCACTACCTCTTTTTTGTTTTCTTTCTTTTTCTCAAGTTCTTTAGTGAATATGAGAAGTTGCTCCACTCAGAAAACTACGTGACTAAACGACAGTCCCTCAAGGTAAGGAGTGGGTAAATCCAGAAAAAAAAAACTCGCTGCTAGTGGTGTGGCTGTGTTAAGAGAGCTATTTAAAGAGGCGGTCTGGTCTAAGTGTTGGGTTTCTAGCAATCCCTTCATTCCCATCAGCTTGTCTTTACTGCCACCTACTGGTCGAACCACAAACTCCAGCAAAAACCATTTTCAGTTTTCTTCACTTCAAGTGTTGTCTCTGAAATTATTACGAAACTTGGCATACAATATATCTGAACATTGACATATTTATAGATATAATGTCGCAATATTGTAAGTCAGGGGAGCCCTTAGTGCTAAATCTTTACTCTAGAGCTAAATTTGTATGAATAAATTTGTATTCTGCTCTGTTTAGTCATTTGAGAGTGATAATTTTTTAAAAACATTTAAATAGAAATAACAGGGAACTTTATGTCTAAATATCAGTATCACTGAAATTGTCTGGCAAAGACGTGATTAATTTTATGTCTCTTTTCGATCTGAAATATATTAGTTATTGGGAGAGCTGCTCCTCGACCGGCACAATTTCACCATAATGACGAAATACATCAGCAAGCCAGAGAATCTCAAGCTTATGATGAACCTTCTACGGGACAAGAGCCGCAACATCCAGTTTGAGGCGTTCCATGTTTTCAAGGTGAGATGCTTTTGGTGATTTTGGATAACAGAGGGCACGGCAGGAAATAGAAGTTAAAGGGTTGAGAAGCTTGCAGTCTTATTTAGCATATATGTTTGGTTTATAAAAGGCTCCATTTTTAGGTTTATTTCACTATGAGATTTAAATTCTATTGGTTCAGCTTCACTAAAAAGATATCAAAGCCTTGATTGTTTATAAAAATGACAATGATAAGCACGTTCTTTTGAAAAGGTAAATAATTTGCGTGTAAAACTATTAGATTTATTACCTCTGAAAATGTGGCATTCTTTAAAAAAAGCTGCAAGCACTCTAATGCCAAAATAAAACCAGAAGCCCAGTGGATGCACCATCTTACAGCTGTATCAAAGATGTGGTAAATGTCAAAGTGACTCATGGTAATTCCTCTGTTTCGTCCTCTTCATCCACCGTCAGGTGTTTGTGGCCAACCCCAATAAGACGCAGCCCATTCTGGACATCCTGCTGAAGAACCAGACCAAACTCATCGAATTTCTCAGCAAGTTCCAGAACGACAGAACAGAGGACGAACAGTTTAATGACGAAAAGACTTACCTGGTCAAACAGATCAGGGACCTCAAGAGGCCCACGCCCCAGGAGGCCTGAGGGAGCGCAGAGGTGCAGGAAGAAGCCACCAGGACCAGGTCTGGACAACATCCAGACAATGCCTGCTTAACAGACCCATCAGCAGCTGTTGTTCTGGTTTTCAAACAAAAGCTGAGGAACAAATAAACATACACATTAACTCATCTGGAAGCTGCCAGCTCCTCCGCTCTTAAGAATAGTTCTTTTTTTTTTTTTCAGTCTTTTTCCTTCAAAATGAGAAAATGGTAGTTGCTGCTGCTGCTTTCTTGCACATTGAGATGCTGAAGGTATATATGATAATGACGCCACAGTCCACCAAATATTGAGACAGAAAATGCTCATGCATTTTAAAGTAAGGCAGATTTCCTCAGAGACACTCGGACACAACAAGCATCAAAGGTTGACACGTTTACATACATGCATATCACATAAAGAAACATGCATACACACATGCTGCGAGAATGTCAACTCAAACATTGCGATGGAAATGGTACGAGCAAGTTGAACCTTGGTGTGGTTGTTGCATGCCTTGAAAAGTGACAGATCTATGGCCGTAACCAGAGTTGGGTTTCTGGTGGCCTGCCCAGCCTGGCACCCGCATCCACTGACACAGACTTGAACATTCATGCGCAACACAGCAACTGCTACGGTTCGAATCTATGCCTTCATCCAATAAAGCAACAATGGTTCATTTTACAGGGGAGGAGGTGTCAGCTGGCATCTCTTGGAAGCATTTACCTCTTGTGTGCTCTGTTATAACGAGGCACCTGAAGCACATTTGGAGATGTAAGGCATGGATGTGTTAAAACCCAACAACTGGGTCTTTTTTTTTTCTCTTCCTGGGACAGGGTGAACATGTACATACATGTACATATGCCTTTTTTTTTCTTTTTTTGCTTTGTAGATTTTTGTTTAACCTTGACATGAATATATTATATATATAAATATATTACCTTAAACAACATGTTTTTGGTTAATGGTATTCAAATCACTTTGCTAAGGCATAAAAATGACAATTGTTTTTGCATTTCATTTACTGCTGAAATGGTTACTGGTGGATTTTTTTTTTGTTTGTTTTATTTTTCTTCATAACTTATAGGGCCAGCTCACATTTAGCTAACCTATAGGATATTAACAATTTGTACAGCAGAAGAATGTCATTGTAATAGCTCTGGATCTGTTAATCTCTTATTTTGTTATTATTTTTTTTACTCTAGGCCTTTTATTTTGAGCGTCGCTGCTGAAAATGTGCAGGGGTGTGAGCAGTGCAGAAGGGGATGAAAGGGAATAGCAGAGCATTAAGTGAAACATTAAAGCCTGTTTGTGCACTTTGCAAGTTACTGGTGAGTGATAGCCCCTAACCAGAGCTGACGCTGGTCTTTGGTAGCTTCTTGCCTCCTATTCTCATCACTTCGGTGAGTGGCCTCGGACTGCCGTGTGACCCCGCAGTTAATCATGCTTCAGGTGGGAACCCACTATGATGTTGAGAACTTGGTAAATTAACCAGTTATCTATGGTTCCTTCTCCATGTGTTGGAGCCTTTTGTCCTCAAAAGGTCTTATAATTCCAGTACAAAGGTGAGTATGAAGTATCGAGGGTAGCGAGGTTTGGGCTTGAAGATATTCTCCAGGGCACAGATCAAAACTTGATGAAAACGGTTGTATTTTATTTGCAGTGGGTGCCATTCTCAGTGTCAAATGACTGAATGTAGACGTTCAATTAAGAAAATCGGAAGCCATCACAGATATTTAAGAGCCCGCTATCCCTCCATGCACTTGGAACAAGCATGTTGCTTCACTGGCTGTGCATGATGCTGTACTAAAAATGTACTGGAATTGTTGCCCCCCCTCCCCCCCACCCCCTCCCTCCTCTGAGGATTCAACAGCATTCAAATGGAAAACTGAACTCTTGGCTATGTGGCTGTATACTGATTTTGACTCCAGTTTCAGCATTAGGTGTGTGGGTGCTTTCAGATGTGTCAAAGACCTGAGCCCAGCAATCAAAATAAAGAGAAAAACTTTTGGAGTAAAACATAAACCTGTTTTTTTTTTTTTTGAGTTTGAAAATTCCGAGTCAAAAGCAACTACTGAGTCTCAAAGTGAATTTAGCTCTGTTGTAGTTTTACCTTTTTATGGGTAAAACATGAGTCTTAGAAAATCTGAGGGTTATTCCAGGAAACGGGTTTTATTGTTTACCTGCTTTGTGCACCTAATTTGTCATAATATTGCTCCATCCATCAATGTTTCCTACCGCTCACATTCAGTGCAGGATAAAGCAGTTCAGATAATGGATCCAAATGTTCAGTGTTGTAGATTTAACTTTGTAAACTGATTACAGCTTATTTCAGTAATTGCACATCGATGATCTGTAGTAAATCACAGCTAGGTAGGTACTCCTAAAGCTGTTTATTAAAACTTGGATTCAACAGAAAGTATACCTTAAACACATTTAAATCAATCAATTATGGATTAACATGTTTAACATGTTAGCAAATTAAGAAAGCAAAGCAAGAGGTGAAATGAAATCATTTAAAAATGAGTATATTAAGTAGTCATACTATTAATTTCAGACAAAAACAATGGAAGAATAAGGAAGCAAATTCATCTACAATCTAATGGTCAGGCCAACATCTAAAAAAGGAGCAACAGTTATTTGTTGGAAAAATAAAGTGGGATAAGAAGGAAACTTGTCACCTTCCAACTTATCTACAGTGTACTTTTTTCTAAGAAGGAGAGGGAAGACTGAAGTCATCCAACTGATTCTGGGCTGATCTCAGTGTTACGGTTATCTTCCTTTGATGGAAATCGTACCTGGAAAAAGCTAAATGTCGTTCACTACAGTGACTCACTGTGCAGGTGATTATTTTACAGTTGTTACAACTAACTTTTAACTTATACAAATATATGGTTCTGATTACACTTTTGTTGTAGCAAATGGACTCATTCAAACCACTAGTGTTGAAATATATCAAACTCTGATTTACTTGAAACCGAATTAAAAGTAACTCCATTTTTTTAAAAAATCATCCATTTTCAGTATTTCTCTACGGATTCCACAGGAGATGGAGTATATTCGTTGAAAAGTTACTGGGTGAGTGGTGGGTGGATCCTGAACAAGTGACCACTATCAAGTTCACACAGTGATAAAAATATAAGTGTGAGGGAAAAGTGCTTACACACACACACACACACACACACCACTGTTCTGTTTTGATTATACACTGATAAAATAACTATTGTTTCTTTTTTTTTATTCTCTTGTATTATGGACAGATAAACATACGTCTCCATTTTAACCTAACTGACTTTGGAAATCTAGTTAGAGGGCAGTTTAATAATAATTTTAAATTATAATATTCTAAATAAGAAATTAGTGCCCCCTAGTGGACATTTGAGAATAAGACTTCTCACAGTGACGATACGTGGAAGTGATGGGTCACCTTATTTCAGTCACGTTGGTGGAAAAAAAAAATTAGACATTTAAAAAAAAAGACATGAAGCGGGGATGATTTTACACGCACCATATGCCACAGTGTGTAAGATGTAAAACACTGTCACGACATGTGCCAGGATCACAGTGGAAGTGTTTGACCTGATACAACCCACTCGAAAACGTTATCACTCACAGTAATAAACAAAATCAGACTTGAACACAATCTTCAGACGTCCACGCTTCAATCCACGATGTCCATCACACGAGCGCTTTGGTGTGTTTGTCAGAGAGAAACGCACCAAACTTAGTGATCAAGGTCATCTGAAAAACACGTCGTGATTTTGGCCGCGCTGCAGCAGACCACGCGCGTGGATCACCGTGGCGTCCTGGTGTATAACCGAAGAAGATGCAGGCAGGTGTTATTGTTGCCTCCCAGAGGAAACCGTGGGGAATTACAGATGAAAATCCAGTCAGCAGATCCCAGAGCAACACAAATAGGATGAACATTTGAAAATAAAAGTATTTATTCCAAGTATTTGATCATTTTATGTGGCATAGTAAACAGCACTAAATTTTACTGAAACTTTTAAAAAGTTTCCTTAATTATTGCAACAAAATTGTTTGCTTTTCTCTGTCTGTATTAAACATATGCATTAGTAATTTAGCACATATTTAGAAACGTGAACGTTTAGACGGTAGATTGTAATAATTATATTGAGGCATTTTTAACCCTGGAGAACCCAGCAACCCATTTTTTTACATTGGGTATCAACAAAAAATGGTGGTCCAATTTGACCCCGTGGGTTCTCCAGGGTTAAATCTAATGTAATAATTTAAAAGGAGCAAAATACTCATTTATGATTCAAATATTTTCACATCTTTGTACAGTAGCAAACCCATATTTAACCTTTTACATACACTGTACATCATAAAATCTTAAAAATCTTTAAATCCGGTATTGAAAACTAGAGTTATTTTGCATTTTGGAGTAAATTATAAACAAATATTGTGCCGCGTCACAGATTTCCTCTGAAGCTGTACGGAATTTTCAAACCCTGTAACGGTTAGAAGGTAGTAGAAAAAAAACATGTATAGATCATGATTATTTTTCATGATATTTGGAAGGATTGGTAAATCAGTGAATTGGTTCAGATCAGATCACGCTGAAAGCTTATAGAAGCCACAAATCCATTAAGTAACATTCCCAATTTTACCAGCAGGTGGCAGCAAATCACCATCGCGACACAGTCAGGATGCAGTGCCCCAAGCTCAAACTGCTGAATCGCCTGAGGCCAGAAGGTTGCTCTATTTCATGTTCCTCTCTCTCGATCCTACAAAGGAAATTCTTGACTACTTTTTAATGCAAGCAGTTATTAATTTACAACGTATGTATAGCTTGAATAACATATAATTTAGTAGTTTCAAGTAAGTGTTTCTGGTATGCAGGTGAATTCAGACCTGTGCTATGAAACAAGCTTTCTATAAAAGTGTTAATTTTAACCAGAGGTCTGGGCCCTCATTATTTGAGTGTTTTTGCTACATATAAATATCGTAAAAATATAAATTTCATGTACTTTACTGTGAGGACAAAAAATAAAAGAAAGAAAGAAAAGAGGAAATTATGAAAGGTGAGACGGATAACAAATTTGCTTGAGTCTTGGTACTATTGAAATATGTTTTTCTTTAACCTTCAGCATGGTTCAGATAATGTTCCCTGAACCAGACTGCAGGCTGCAGACACAAAAGAAGCTGATCTTCCTGAATGTTCCTTTCTTTCGTGCTCCTGCTGCACCAACTTCAAGACATGCTGAAATAGTTGAAAGATTACATTTGACCTTATCTTGACAGTCTTCAAGAGTGCATATTGTTTCAGTGACCTAACATTTTAGTTTATTTTTGCAATGAATGTGTTTAGTTTGCTATAAATATATTTCATTTGTTGCCAAGTTGTTTCGTTTTCTGCTTTTGACAGTGTGATGTTGAAACTGCTAAAACTACAGAATAAAACAAAGCCAAACACCGCGTTAGGGAGGAAGACTTTCATTCTGTTGCAACTTTAAAAATCTGTGTGATGGCACATCCGCAAAACATTCAGAGACTGACCAAAGTTGAACTGAGTTGAAATTAAGTTTATGATCCAACATGATAGAAAATTTGATGCTGGGATGACCTGAAAGATGTCTAAATGAAGCAGCCGAAGCAGGTTTTTTTTTTCATTTGTACCTTTATTCTTCTCAGTTACAGAGACTCAGAGGAGCCTCCAGAGAGAAGAGTCCATCAGAGCTGCTGACCCCCTCCCCTCCACTGCTTGACTGCCCTCTTGGATTTAATATTGAAGGTGTCAGGCTTGTACCCTGGTCTGCCTGGCTGAAAGACTCTCCATATAATCTGGAGAGGTGAGCTCCATATGCACACAAGGACACATAAACAACTAACGTCTTGGTTATTATCCCAAAAATCTTACCACTAACTTATTTTTAGGCTAGGATTTAGTTTTTGATAGCAATTTAGATTATATATAACTTTGGAGCTGTCTGAAGTTTTCCTTCTTTTTCAGTTTTATTCTTTCATTTTCTTCGTCTTTCAAAAACATCCCTGTCAGTTGTCTGGGTGGCAGGTTTTATTTTATATTTTGTTGAAGTTGATGGCTACTTAAGTTGTAAAACATATTGATATGAAAATACTCCAGGAAGTGTGCCAAAGGGGCACTGGATGGGACGATCCACTGCCTGGAAAGTTAAGGCCACAATAGCAGAATTGGACGAATGATGTGAAGAACCTGTTAAGCTCCAAACGCCAAGATGCCTTGTTCCTGAAGACCTCAGAAACGTTCAGAGTATCACTTCTCTGATGCTAGTTACCATGGTTATGGTCAATACACATACATCCGAGTAGTGGGTTAAGATAAAATGCACTGCTCTTTTGTCTTAGGTAAAGCAAGGGCTGAACCCCTTTAAAGTTGGGACTATACTGCTATAGTTGTAATTTCAGCAGTTATCAGCAAGATCCTCAGAGAGGAACTAGACCTCAAAATTGATGATGAGTACTTCTGAATGGATTCGCAGGTAGTCTTGGGCTAAATAAACAATGATGCCCCCAGATTTCATGTGTTCTTTGCAAATAGGGTACAGAGACTAAGAGAATAAGAGTATTACACAGATACTGGTCAAAATCCAGCAGATCATGCTTCAGGGGGCTTAAAGTCTCAGAGCTGATTAGCTCAAGCTGGCTCACTGGACCAGCCTTTCTGCGGCAGACAGAGATTATTGCATTAAAATCATCATCACAACTTCTGGTAGGGGATCCAAAAGTCAAAACAGCCAAAGTCCTGCAAACATAACTGTTGGGGCAAAAGGGAAGGCTGAGCTTGTGCTTATAAAGCTGGCACAGAAAGACACATTCAAGGTTAAAATGCAAAGTCATGGCAAGCTGCCACTCAGTCGTCTATTGTCCTAAGTTGACCCAATATTGCAGGGTGGTGTTCTCAGGGTGGGAGGGGGATTACAAAAAGCTCCTTTACCTTTTGAAGTGAAACATCCACTAGGCAGTCCCAGAGATGGTGTAATCACATGTTTGATTTTAGACTACTGCCATGCGAAAACTCAGCAGCAAGGGAGAGGATAAACGCTTGTTTTGTGTTACCAACATTACTCTCAGGCAACAGGAAGGTTTATGTCCTGGCAGAAGTCTTGCTGTGTGGAGCATGCATGTTCTTCTTGTGCTTTTGAAGATGTTCTCCAGGTACGCTGTCTTCCTCCCACAGTCCAAAAACATCTATGTAAGGTTAACTGGGGATTTTAACCCTGAAACCTGTGACCCTAAATTGGAGTAAGCAGGAGACAACAGATGGATGATCTCAAGAGCTTTAGGAGGATCTACTGACATTGTTCTATTCCAACCAGTTTTTCATTCATTTTGTTTCTCTTTGAACTTCTTCTGTGGAAATAGAATACATCCTCATGTGGTGGATCAATGATGCTGGTGAAATTCCCCAATCCAAAAACATTAACTGTCACAGGCACTGCAAGTAATTTTCACCACCTCTATACTCATCATTCTCCTCCCTAAGTTTGAACACAGCATTGGGACGATCCTTCACAACATTTTTGGATTGCAGTGGTGTAATGTTTGGACCTTATCTACACATTCAGGAGTTGTTGTTGTTTTTTTTTTTAATTTTCTTATTTTGGACTTTCATTCAGATGCAAATAGTTTTGAGTTATTTAAAAAGAGTCATTTATTTGAATAATTTAAGTTCCTTGAAAAATTTAAATGCGCTTATACTTAAATGACCTAAAACACACAACTTAAAACAAAAAATTTCTAAGAAGAAAACACTGGACTCTTCTGAAGCAGCTTTCTGTGTCCAGTGTCTGATTGCCATGAGCCTATATTCAGTACAGAAATTTTGAATTAAATTAACAACACCTTATTATTATTAATATTATTATTATTGTTGTTGGTAGTAGTAGTAGTAATAGTAGTAGTAGAAGTAGTAGTGGTGGTAGTAGTAGTAATAGCTGTAGCAGCAATTCGCATGGGACTCAATTCCAGATATCTTTTAAATCTTCACATGGGGATCTTTAATGGTACATTTTTAGGCATGAGCACCCCTTTTACCATTTCAGAGATGGTCAACACTTCACTATAAACCTATATTTTACAAACATCTACTGACAAAGGCTTGTAAGATTTGCAAACCTGTAGCTATCCTTATTGGCAATTTCTGAACTTTTGACTAATTTGTAAAAATATTGCTCCTGGAAATCATGTTGGAAGATATTTTCAGGGCCTTTTCTTTCCACATCACAAGTTTGATCTGTAGATGGCATTGTCGATGTACTCCTTGAAAAGAATACTTTCCAAATCTGGAGTAAACGCTTCACTCGCAGAAATCTTTTCTTTTATTTTGTCTGGTCTCAGCTAGATGCTGCTTTTTGCTTTAGTCAAATGAAATGGCATTATGTACTCACTCACATAGAGAATCATTTACATAATCTGCGTTTTCATTGTGCTGTGGTTTCTTTAAACCTAAAAACGGTTTATTTGGTCCTGTTAATGGACAAACCTTTATATCCAGCCAATAACTCAGACAAGCATGAGTCAAATAATGGTGGACTGAGACAGAAAGCCTGATTTTTAATTTTCATACAGTACATGTTTCCTGTTTATCTATATCTCCTCCCAGTTTCACATTTTACTGAATTTGCCGTAGCTATGAATCAGGTACTACTTGATATCAAAAGAGATCCTGCAGAAGAGGGGGTGGGCTGGATTTATTCATCTGAGCACAACTGTTGCTTGAACATACTTCATCATATCATTACACTACTGACCTCTACCTGGGTTAACCAGATAACTGCCTTTTGCCCATCAGCTGCTACACCTGGTGGGAGATAAAAGAGAGAGCTCCTCCAGCTGAGCTTTTCTCCAGGTTGGCCTGCACGCTTTCAGACTGCCTCAAAAACCAGGTCTGCTCCAGCAAATGTTTTCTGGAAGCTCTGCAGCTCCTTCAGCATGGATTACCTCCAGGTTCTGGGAGCCACTGCAAATCCTTTCATAACCATTCTAGGCTAAAGTCCACTGGAACCCGCAGTCACCCTTGTGACTGGCTGTGGGTTGGCCTCAAAGGGTCCGAGGACAAAGCTTGGTCAAGGATAGTCTTATGCTGTCAGCTAAACGCACCAGTTATTCTGATTTCACCACTGAAATTACGTTTGAAACAGGAGCTCCCTTTGCAAATATTCACCAGCAGTTCCATAGCTCCTCTTGTGAGGAACAGCTGATGGAGCTGAGAGCCATAAATCCAAGACTTTTCCAAGTGGAAGTCCAGGAGACAGTCCTGAAATGACGCACCATGGCTCCCAGCTCCACATCAGAGGGGCTGTGGAGCTGCTGGTGAACATTGTCTGTGGAATAACCTCTTTCAAATGTCATTTTGGTACCAAAATCAGAAATAATTGCTGCACTTGGCTGAAGCCCAGTTTACTCTTGTCTAAACTTTTTTACTTGGACCCTTCTCGGTCAACCTGCAGGCAGTCATGGCAGTGACTGTGAGTCCCAGCGGAGCTCTGCCAGCCCTTATTTCAGCTCTGGCAGAGCCGATTTCCGGTGTTGTTTTGGTGGCAACACTTGAAATGATGACTCATTTGATAAGAATGACAGTAAAATTATATTAATTACTATCAGACTTTAGCATAAGCTAAGCCACCCAAGCTAAAATGGCTAACTTTGACTGACATAGATTAACATGTCTCGAGAGCACCCCTATATTCCCCTGGGCCTATGTTCCCCGGGGCCTATGTTCCCCGGGGCCTATCTTTTTACAGAAAATGAAAGATCATGTATGAATTGTATATAGGCCT